>CM021100.1:451260139-451590956 GCA_007115665.2 Sequoiadendron giganteum
TACACAAAATGTAAAAAAATTATGATACAAAAGATAGTTTTCAACTACATATAGATGAAAAACCTAAAAAGGAAAACCCTAGGCTTGCACAATAATAATTAATAAAGTAATTAATTATTATGTACCTAATGTTAGCGTAAGTGAAAAGAGGTAAAAGGAAACTTTACGTAATTAAACAAATATTGTTTAATTAATAAAGTAAATACCCAATTACTCTAACAAGCATGGCTAGAGTCCATATGGAAAGCATGTAGGCTTGTGGCTGCTACAAACTATGTTGTAGGATAGTCATAGAAAAGACAAGTCTAGAGTCAAGTCACCCCCAAGCTAGATGCCAAGATATAAGACATCCAAACACTAAGACACAAGATGTCAAATATTAGATATAAGACATGTCTAGTCAAGTATACCCCAATCTAGATGTTGAGATATAAGACATCCAGACACTACGACACAAGATGTCAAATATCAAATATAAGAGAGGTGTAGTTAGGCTTCCCCCAAGCTAGATGCCAAGATATAAGACATCCAGACATCAAGACACAAGGATGCCAAATATCAAAAATAAGACACAAATTATAAGACACTAATAGAGTTCTTTTAAAAAAGATTTCCACAAAGGGGTTCTTTCGTCGGAGAAACCTTTCCATAAGACATCAAGACACCAAGGGACCCTTTTAAAAGAATGCTCCTTTTGAAAGACCGCAAGTGATTCTATCATCAAGGAATCCTTTTGAAAGGTATTTAATCAAGGAACCCTTTGCAAATAATTCTCATTTTTGAAAGGAAGCTTTTAGATTCTTTTGCCAAGCGATATTTTTCAAAGAAAATTTCACCAAGGAATACTTTTGAAAGAATACTCCTTGTTTAAAATTAAGTAGAGATGAGAGCCCCCAATTAGAGTGATGTGTGTTATGCAGAGGAGCACATGGCATTATAAGGAGAGAAAATAAAGATGAGAGATGTCATGGCATGATATACAAGGTGAGATGTATTCATGGTATGTTTTCAGACATGCGAGGGACAACACATTGAAACCCACAACATCACAAATCAGATAGGCATAGATAGAGGGATATGATAATTAGGGGTAAGAACTATCCATAGATATAGATAGATAGATAGATAGATAGATAGATATAATATATGTATGAATTGTCATCAACCCTCAAATGTATCATAACTACTTACCTATGATAAATATCTTATGATAACAACCAACTTGCTAGAAAGATTCCCTAGGACCTAAGTAAATTTAACATGTAAATAGGATCCACTAATCAACTAGTTACCTGTAAAACACCTATTTACACCAACAGTGTTGGGTTCTTAGCTAAGAAGAATGCACTCTTCTTGTTATAGTAAACTATCACTATACCTTGTTTAATTCTAATATCTAAACATAGTCTCTAAGGAAAATGACTTCTTTATAAGAGTGAGTAGCTGTCATATACTTAGCTTCAATAGTGGATAAAGAAACCACAACTTTTTGCTTACTCATCCAACTGATATCTTATGAAAAGTAAAAGAATAAGATAATATCTTATGATAACAACCAGCTTTCTAGAAAGATTCCCTAGGACTTAAGTAAATTTAACATGTAAATAGGATCCACTAATGAAGTAGTTACCTGTAAAACACCTATTTACACCAACAATATCGAGTTCTTAGCTAAGAAGAATGAACTCTGATTTTCATAGTAAACTATCACTATACCTTGTTGAATTCTAATATCCAAACACAGTCTCTTAAGACAAATGACTTCTTTATAAGAGTGAGTAGCTGTCATATACTTAGCTTCAATAGTGGATAAAGAAACCACATATTTTTGCTTACTCATCCAACTGATTACACCACAAAATAAAATAAAAACATAACCAGTTTGAATCCACATAACCAAGAATATCAAGGAAATTCCCATCTCCCGCCATATTACCATGATAACACAAGGAATAGTCTGAGGTACCCCACAAATGTTTCAAGATTATTTTAAATGAATCCCAATGACTTCTACTAGGATTAGACATATTTATGGAAATAATTCCGTCTACTTTCGAAATTTTTGGTCTAGTGTAGACTATAACATACATCAAACTTCCAACCACACTTTGTTAAGGAAATCTAGCCATGTCTTCCATATTTTATGGGGATGTTGGACAATTTGAAGAAGATAACTTCATTCCAACTATAAAAGGAACAGACAATGGTCTACAATATTGCATGTTAAACCTCTATAAAAGTGAATAGCCACACTTACTTTGACTAAGTCATAGCTTTGTATTCACTCTATCTCCTTATTTTTTTCCCAAGAATGTGTCTAGCTATACCAAGATATTTCATTTCAAGTTTAGCTACAAGATGAGAATTTAGTTATAAAATCATTCATTTTTCTTTACTAATAAAAACATATCATCAACATATAATGCAATAAATAGGAAATGATCACAATCAAATTTATAATTAACATGATTTAGAACACTCAAATCTCAAACTCAACACATGTGCACGTCAAATTTTGGGTACCACATCCTAGGACTATGTTTGAGGCCATTCAAACATTTCCTCAATTTAAAAATAAAATTACTTTTACATCTCACCATGTAGTGATTTGACTATTTCATGCAAATATTCTCCTCCAAATCACCATGAAGGAAATTTGTTTTCACATCCATTTTTTGAACCTCTAGATTATAAGTAGCAACAATAGAAAGCAAGAATCTAATGGATGCCATTATTGCAACAAGAGAAATATCTCATCGTAGTCAACATCCTCAACCTAAGAGTAACCCTTCATAACTAACCATTCTTTGTACTCCTTAATACCTCCATATGGACCCATATTTTTCTTAAACACCTATTTGCAACCAACAGGATTTCATCCTTCAGTTAATGGTACAAGATCCCATGTACCATTATTTTCAACGATTCTATTTCATCCATAGCAATCTACCAGGATTTTGTATCATTCATACCTAATGTCTCTTTTGCATATATGGGTTCATCAATGTTAGTATTCAAAGAAAAAATACATCTCCAATCATTAGGTGAATACCTTTTAGGTGGTTTTCTATTCCTTGTAGGTCTTCAAACAAGCTGAGTTGGAGGTTCTTCCTCATCTTTTTAAGATTCAAAGATAGATCAGCTCATCTCAACTCCTTATCTATGTAGGGGCCTTGATTCAACTTTCTCAAGTGTAGAAGGAATTTGAATCAATTTTTCCTATTTATACATTGTTTTGGCTATAATGTAATAGAAGAAGGCTTAGTTACTCTAAAAATAACACTTGTACTATATATTACCTTTTTACAACAAGATACCAAAGCTTGTACCCTTTCACACTATAGCTATATATGGTAAAGATACATTTTAAATCCTTGTTCTCCAACTTTGATCACTTGTCGTTCTGTGCATGTCCATACGCCTCACAACCAAAAACTATAAGATATCTTATTGAAGGCTTGTGATGTGACCATGCCTCCACAGGTGTCTTATCAAAAATAGCTGATATAGGAGACATATTAATTAGGTAACACATAGTTTCAACAACTTTAGCCCAAATTTTTTTTTCTATTCCAACACCACTCAACATACTCCTAGCCTTCTCCATCAGTGTCCTATTCATTCTTTTTGCAACTCCATTTTGCTATGGAGAATATAGAGTTATCTTTTGTCTTAGAATAATAAATTTTTACATAATCTATCAAAATCATTAGAGAAAATTTCACCACCATTATCAATCATCAAACATTATATTTTTCATTCCAATATACAAATCAACCATAGCTTTAAATTCTTTAAATCAATTAAAAACTTAATATATAATCTTTAGAAAATATACCCATGTACTACAATAATCATCAATAAATAAATCATAATATGTGGATTTTCCAATCGAACAAAAATCTATAGGACCCAACACATTAGAATAAATAAGATCCAATACACCACAATATTTATGAGAACTTAAGTAAAATAATACATGGTTTTGTTTTTGATAAATGTAGTGCTCACATAATTACAAATTAAGATTATAATTAAACAACCCTTCAACAAGGTTTTTATTTTTCAAGATACTAGGGCCCTTTTCTCCAACATGGCCAAGTCTCTAGTGCCATAACATAGTCTTCTTTGTAGGTAACTTTTATTTATAAGAAAAAACACCCTTGGGTACCCAAAAGCCATGACCATCCATTGAAGATGAAACCCTCATCTCTTCCGAAAAATTAGCCATAGTCTTTCTTTTCATAAAATTACTATTGCACTCAATAGTTCTTACATCAATTTTATATAGTGCGCCACATCTAACACCTCTATCAATCAACTTAGTGCCTCTAACCATCATGCATCCTACATCAGAAAAGACTACCTACACACCCACATCTATTAGTTATCTCACAAATTAATTTTTTTTCATGTAAATCCAAGAACATGCAACACACAATTAATCATTTTTATTCTATCATTAAAGGAAACCTATTCTAACTTTACCATGACCAACAACATTTATACAAGAATCATCACCCAATTACACCTTACGTTCATTGAAATATTCATATTTAGAAAATTAATCTCTATTAGAGGTCATATGTAAAGATACACCTTAGTCAATTAACCATGCATCATTACCAACATGAGTGTCTAGAATGATGTTAGTTCCAACAAATAGCTTTGGAATTTATAGATGTAAAGGAGAGGATTTTCTACTCCCATGTTTATAGGACAAGGAAGAGTCAATAGGGAGAAAATTCCCCTCAACTACCTCAATGACAAAGATAAGAAAAATGGGGTGGAAAATGGAAGACAAACTCGACACTGTTTTATATTTTTAAGGATGGAGGATTTTGGGAATCGTGTGTGTAAACCATAGAGGTCTCAGACTATAGACTAACTAGCTCTTAGCTAGAGGATGATAGAGAAAAACTTGAATGAGACTGTGGCATGGTATCATCTTAAATGGAATCTCGTATGGACCCAAAATAGTCTACAATAAAAAACTTGTAAGGTGTGATAATAAACCAAGAACCTTATTCTAACAGATTAAACAAAATTGACAAAATTTTACTCATGGGTAAAAGAACAAAGTTGTGTCACACTTTTAGCCAACTTATCAGCACAAGTAAAAATTATTTTTAACTCAAAATTAATTTTGGTCAAACATATGATATATACACCCACAAATTTTCTAACAAGAATTGTTGGCTAAATCCATATTTAGCACCACTTTGAGTCCAATTTACCAATTTTTTTTTTTTTTGAAAAAATTGATGTTTCAACAACTTCTACTCATGTTGGTATGTTGATTATTTTTCTTTCAGCTTCTTTTCCTTGTAAAGGGTTTGAGGTCCCTTAAAACCTTCTTGTAATGGGTTTCAAGTCCCATCAAAACCTATTTTTCCCTTAATCAAAAACAACTTCTACTTGTGTAAAAAACATTCTTTTTAAAATATACAAATACCTTTTTTGAGATCCATAAGTTTAGATTTAATGTATATATTTTAATAGTTTAATTTCTATTTATATATGTTTTTTACTAAACATAGGTTATCAACACAAAAAATTAGGTTGACCACCATGTCAAGGAAAAATAGTAAAACCTATTTAAAAAAATTGAACAAAGTATGATTCCCTAGATACAAGAATCTATATCAAGATGGTGTATTTTTTTCTATTTTAGATAAATAATTAATATGAAAGTTGATGTCAAATGGAAGCAACTAAGTTCTAATACGTACATATTTTAATATTTATTTAGAAATATATATTTATCAAAAATTGGAAAAAATATATCCATGCCCTAAAGTTTCAAGTTATAAATAAACACAAAAAAATTGAAGGAAAAAATATTACTATATAAAGATTGATGTCTCATGTAACTTCATTTTCAAAATTTGATCAACAACTAAATTGTAGTGTTAATTTATAAAAATTACATTCAAATCTTTTTTTTATTTTTTCAAAAAAGAAAAACATTAAATATAATAAAAATATATATTTTATTAGTTTACATCATTTCAAAATTCAAATGATATATATCACTTTTTAGTGATTTAAGTTTAGAAGTTGGATTAGTGTTGGTTGTTTCCTTGTTAAAAGTGTGACACAACTTTTTAATTTTACCCTAATGCATAAAATAAACTAACTACAACAAGAAGAATACTATAACTTAAAAGATAAATTAGTTGTAACAAAATATAGAGAAAGGGTAGTAGAAATCCAACTTACAAGTGGAATCCTCTCCCACAAGATCCTCACAAATGAAGTACTTACACACATAGAGATAGAAATTTTTTGGTGTTGTATTTTAGAGTTTTCCTCAGTCCAGGCCCTGCTTGTGGTGTTTCCACCTCCATGGACAACCAATATGTAATGATAAAGAGAGAAAAATAAAGGAAGAATTAGACAGAACATATAGAAATCAAATACAATCTATATGTTAAGTTATAAGCAAGACAATGGAATAAAGTAAATGTTACCCTCCCTTCTACATGCTTGGAGAAGCCAAGAAAGGAAGGAAGAGAACCTTGAGAGCATAAGGTGATAATGCTAGTGACTTAAATCTTGAAACCTATGATAAACAATGGTGTAGAAGCAAGGAGCGACAAGAACAATGGTGTATAATGGAAGAATGGAGTGAAAGTGCAAAGTGAATGAGAAAGAAGCAAGTTAGATTGAATGAATGGAATTGAGGAAATTAAGTTCAAAAGCTATTTTGGAGGTAAAGAGATGTTTTTGAGTGATCAAGGTTCGTAAGAAGCATTACATTTTATAGGGTGGAAAAGTATTATAATTTCCCAATGTCCACTACCTTCGAATCTTGTCAGCATGCTACCATGCCATGTAGATTTTTGCATGGCGTGGAGATTTCTACAAAAAAAATCCCTCATTGACAGAAAATGAGAAATCATGTGTGGGAATGAAGGGTAAAGGCATCAAATTTTTGCATTGTCAACCTTATAAGGCTAAGGCGAAGGTGATTTTGTGAGAAATTAAACTAGGCTACAATTTTATGCCTCAAAATTTTCCCCCCACTTTATTGAGCATATGTTCTAGTGCATGTGTGAGGTAAAGTAGAAAGAGATTGAAAAGAAGATACAAAAAGGGAGAGGAAGAAATCCTTTGATCTGGTATACATGGAACGAAAGGGGCTTCACCAAAATGCGAAGAGGACATTAGTATTTGATCCTAAAAAGATAGCTACAATCTCACTAGAAACATGTTACTTGCAGACAAACATGCTAGGTGAAAAAGAAAAAAATAAAAAACACCATTATAAGAGACCATAAGACATAATGAGACACAATGAGACAAAATTTGATCATATATAAGATGATGTTGATAGGTGTGGATAGCATGGCTAGAGTCTATATGGCGAGCATGTAGGCATGTGGCTCCTACAAACTATATTGTAGGATAGTCAGAGAAATGACAGGTCTAGAGTCAAGTCGTCCCCCAAGATATATGCCAAGATATAAGACATCCGAACACTAAGATACAAGATGTCAAATATCATATATAAGACATGTCTATTCAAGTTTCCCCCAATCTAGATGTTGAGATATAAGACATCTAAACACCGAGACACAAGATGTCAAATATCAAATATACGACAAGTTTAGTTAGCCTGCCCCCATGCTAGATGCCAAGATATAAGACATCCAAACATCAAGATACAAGAATGTCAAATATCAAAAATAAGAATTATAAGACACCAATAGAACTCTTTTGAAAAAGACTTCCACAAAGGGGTTCTTTCCTCGGGGAAACCTTTTCATAAAACATCAAGACACCAAGGGACCCTTTTGAAAGACCACAAGAGATTTTGTCAACAAGGAATCCTTTTGAAAGATCTTTCATCAAGGAACCCTTTGGAAATAATTCTCATTTTTGAAAGGAAGCTTTTCGATTCTTTTGCCAAGGGATATTTTTCAAAGAAAATTTCACCAAGGAATCCTTTTGAAAGAATACTCCTTGTTGAAAATTAAGCAGAGATGAGAGCCCCCCTTAGAATGATGTGTCTTATGTAGATGAGCACATTTCATTATAAGGAGAGAAAAGAAAGATGAGAGATGTTGTGGCATGATATACAAGGTGAGATGTATTTGTGGTATGTTGTCGAACATGCGAGGGACAACACATTGAAAACCACAACATCACAAAGCAGATAGGCAGATATAGAGGGATTTGATAATTAGGGGTAAGAACTGTCCATAGATATAGATAGATAGATAGATATATAATATATGTATGAATTGTCATCAACCCTCAAATGTATTAGAACATGAAGAAAAATGAAAAATTAAAAAACTAGGTCAACATAGAAGAAGGCCTAAATGCCCTGAACACTTTGTTGAATAAGTCGGGGGTGAATGGGTTTTCATAGAATAAAACCTTTAAATTTAGTTACCGAAACTAAAACTTGAAACTACTTAAATGATTAATCATCAAATGAAAATGTAGAAACTCAAATCCAACACATAAACACAATAACACCATATTTACATGGAAAACCCAATAAGGGAAAAACCATGGTGAGGATTAACTCACACTATAGAGAATATAAAAACTTATTACAAAAAGGCTCACTACTTGAAACAAGGACTCACTGTTTGAAAGAAGGACTCACTATCTAATAGGGCTACAACCCAAAGGGATCTTTGCCACAAAGATACAAAGAAGACTTGTTATAGAGAGACTACAATCCTAGTGCAAAAAAAGATTCCACCACAGTCACTTGGGGTGATCCCACAATACTCGTTTACAATTTTTCGGCAAACTAGACACCAAACTAATTTTTTTTAACTAAATCTTTAGTTTCAGGATCCTATAGCGGCTAAACTGTGAGGAATTTGAAGATGATGAAAACTAGTGATTTGTGAAATTTTGTCTATAGATTATAAATATATTATTTTCAATTTTTTTGGAATTAGATTGCACTTATTTTTCCATCTCCTTCGAAAACTAGTTTTTTTTCAAAAATTGCATTTTTAAGGCATGACGCTCACTGTATACAACATATTTTTTTTTGTATGAAGGATAAAATTCTATTTTTTTTAATTTAAATTTGTAACTATGATATCTATCAATTTCATTTGGTTTTATAGTGTTTTATTGAATATTTTTTCCTTAATCAAGTTTCAAAGTCAAACCAATTACAATTCAAACATAGGCAAACCGTATACAACATAACTTTTTTTGTATGTATCGAAATTCATTTTTTTTTTTTAATGGATCAAGTACATCAATACCTAGTCTAAAAATATTTTTAAATTTTTCATTTTGATAATATACTATTTTTCCACATGTGTAGAATAGAGAGCTTGATTTTCGGTGAAAAACTTGTGTTTAATAAAACTATAAAAACACATACACAGTAAAACCAAAACATATTAAAATTATATTCATTGGATAGATATTTTTGAGGATAACCATGATCATTTCAAATAAATTTTAAATAAATAAATTTGATCCCCCAAAAGGTAAATCAAAAGAATTTTTTTATCAACCTTTTGATAGGTGTAAAGGAGACTCCATTGCAGGTATGGTTTAAACTAGTGGGGTTCTATCCAAGGGGTTTTAATCTAAGGTGATTTGATCAAACCCTCTTCAATTGGAATCCTTAAAACCAAAATTTTTAAGGCTTAAATCATTATATTTTCTAAAAATATTTGATTTAAGCAAAAATAAAAATCTCCCAGAAATTGTGAACTAGCTTTGTGGGATCACCCCTCAATCAACTTGCATGAATAATAGAGTTCACCTTCTGCTCACTGCATCCAAAATCTCAGTATTAAGCTTCACACTGATCTCCAACACTCAGAACACACACACTTGCTGAATAGAATCAATGTCACACCAAAGTTCACTTTCTCTTTTCTCTTATCGCACTTCGTCTTCACTCCCGCATCTCAGCTTCATCATTAACTCATCTTGCATTTATACCATCTTCAACTTTGAAACATATCCAAAGTCATCCATTCAAATCCAAATTCAAATTATGTCGGCACCAAAACATCCTAGGGTGGAATTAGAATGAGGATGACCCAAACACACGCTTCAAGGGACCCAAAAAGATCTAACATGCTTCATCATCCTCAAAACTAGTATTTCACACAAGGTCAGACAAACCATTGTAAAACACATAGAACCATTAAGCACGAATCTTTCAACTGCCAAAACTATCTTTAATAGAACCAGTCAACACAACTCTAGAACCACAAGTCATAAGACTTCATCAAAGAGAAATCTAGACCAACAACATTTCTCCCAAACCTCAACCAAAAACATAGAAAACCATAGTTCACAACTGGTGAACACAACTTACACTAAACAACAAATCAACAACCAAAAATCTGGATATAACATCTATTAGCAAAAATGAACAACATATCTGAACCACACAGCCATAGGAGCAAATCTGGACCAAAAACTAAAGCAACCACTGAACACTTGCAACATATCTTTATTACAATTTTCTCAATATCCTCGACATATAAAAACAACAACAATGAGTAGATAACCAGTTGACTAGTTGACATCAATGACAACACCTGCAAAATTTCCACAAGACTTTCATTCTTGCAATAATCTCCCCCTTTTTCATTGATGGCAACACATAATGTGACAAACCATCAAAGACAACATACTAGTTCTAAATACATTTTCTTGTTTTCTCCCCCTTAGAAGATGATCTCTTATATGCTTCTTCTCATTCTCTTTTCGCATGCTTCTTCTCCTCCCCCCTTTGACATCAATGACAAAGGCAAAATAATATTTTCCATTCATCTTTCCTTTGACATGAAAATCTAAATAAACATAATGACAATACCTGATACTACCTGCTCCCCCTGAGAGGTAGCCTAAAAATCACCAGTCCAGAAGAAGGATAGACCCATAGATCCATAGGAATGATGCATCTCCATATGCATCTAGTTCAAGAAAGGAGGGGAAATAACCCATAAATTCTCCCAAAGATACTCAAAAGTATATTTAGGAAGAGCCATCATGAGAATATTAACAATCTACTCCTTCATCAGAACATACTCAAGTTTCACTTCATTATCCATGACCCTCTCTCTCAAGAAATTATATCTTATAGATATATGCTTCATCCTCGAGTACATCACATGATTATTAGAAATGTTAATTGCACTTGTATTTTCACAAAAAATAGAAATGGGATCATCATATAGCACTATGATATCTTTCAATGTTTGTTTCATCCATAGAACTTGTGTACAACAAGATGCAACAACAATATACTCAACTTCAACAATAGACAAAGAGATTGAATCTTTCTACTTGCTCAACCATGCCACCAATCTGCATCTAAGAAAGAATGCACCACCAATTGTACTCTTTCTTTCATCTACACATCTAGCCCAGTTTGCATCTATATAGGCACTAAGTGTAAAGTCAATATCTTTAGGATACCACAATCCATTATCTAGAGTGCCATTCAAATTTTTCAATATTCTTTTAATTACAACAACATGTGTTTCCTTTGGATCTTCTTGAAATATAGCCACAAGATAGATTGTGTGCATGATATCCGGTCTAGTAGAAGTCAAATATAATAGTCCACCAATCATAGATCTATACTTGCTTTGATCAACCTTAGGTGAATTGTCATCTTTACCCAATTTGCAACCATACACTATAGGAGTACTTACCGGTTTGGAACCATCCATCCCAAACTTCGTCAACATCTCCCTCACATACTTAGATTGTGAAATGAAAATTCCTTTCTTTGTTTGATTAATCTGTAGCCCAAGAAAGAAATTCATCTCCCCAAACATAGACGTTTCAAATTCATTTTGAATCTCTTCCATAAACATCTTGCACATATTTTCATTTCCTCCAAAAATAATGTCATCAACATATACAACTACAATCAAGATTTGGTCATTTTCAATCTTAAAGTAAAAATTACTATCTGTCGTACCTTTGTTAAATCCTTGTTGAATTAAGTACCTGTCTAACCTTGCATACCAAGCTCTAAGAACTTGCTTCAACCCATATCAAGCTTTCTTCAATCTGCAAAACATATCCGATTGATTTGTTAACTAAAATCCTTTAAGTCATTCCATATAAACTTCTTCTTCTAGTTCACCATTCAAAAATGCTAACTTGACATCCATCTGATAGACCTTAAAGTCTTTATAAGCAACAAGTGCTAAGAACACCCTAATAGCTTCCATTCTTGCTATCGAGGCAAAAGTTTCCTGAAAATCTATACCTTCTACTTGTGAGTAGCCTTTACACACAAGCCTCACTTTGTTTCTAACAACTTCTCCATTCTCATTCAACTTATTTCTAAATACCCATTTTGATCCAATGATTTTTTTATCTGCCAATCTTGGGACCAATTCCCAAGTTTTATTCTTTTCAATCTACAAAATTTATTCTTTCATTGCTTCCTTCCAATGTTCATCTTTAACAAGATTCACTTACTGTCTTCGGTTCAATATCAAAGAATAAACGTAAATTTACTTCAGCAATAGCTTTGCTTCTAGTTAACACACATTTTGTCTTGTCTCCAATAATCTGATTTTTTGAATGATTCCTCTATACATATTTCAATGTTCCAGGGGACATCACTGAAGCATCTTCTTCTCTTTCATCCCATTTATCCTCCTTCTCTTGCTCATCTTTATCCTTTTCTTCCACAATGTCTTCTATTCTTGCACAATCATGTTCACCAGATACATATCCATCTATGTCAATACAATTCTTCGTTGTCTCATCAACCTTCACATTCAAGCTCTCTACATTTTTTATCAATATTTTATTGAAAAATCTGTATACCTTGCTTTTAGTAGAAAATCCAAGAAAAATGCCTTCATCAATTCTCGCATCAAACTTACCCAAAGTTTCCTCATCTATTCTGATATATCATTTGCTTCTGAATACCTTGAAATATGTGACTATAGGAATTCTTTTGTGCCATAGCTCATAGGGAGTCTTTGTACTATTTTCTCTTGCTTGAACTCAATTGAATATTTAAACAACATAATGAATAGCTTATTTCTAGTAAAATTTTGGTAAACCAACCTTAGTAATCATTGATCTAGCAGCCTCTTGAACTATTCTATTTTTCCTTTCAACAACTCCATTTTGCTGAGGAGTTCTTGGAGTAGATAACTATCTCTTTATTCCATGAACTTCACAAAAATTATTAAACTCATGGGACTTTAATTCTCCACCTCTGCCAGATCTTAAGCATTTTCTTCTTCAAATTCACTTCATTTTCAACCATTGCTTTGAGTGCCTTGAATCTATCTAATGCATCTCATTTCTCTCTAACAAATGTAACCCATGTATATCTAGAATAATCATCATTTAAAAGCATAAACTACCTTTCACAAAGTAGACTTCATACTCTTGTAGGACCATGGAGATCTATATGAACTAAATCCAATAGTCTGGTAGTAGACTATTCCTTTGATCTGTAATGATTTCTTGCTTGCTTTCCAAACTGAAAATTTTTGCAGATAGCATTAACAAGTTTTGTAATTCTTGGTAAATCTCTCATGGCCTGAACAACACTAATCCTTAATAAGCTATCAAAATTCATGTGACACATTCTCCTATTCCATAACCAATTGTCATTTATTTGAGTCATAAAGCATCATCCATCAGCACCCTTAAGTTGATAGATATTCCCTTTAGATTTATTTCCTGTAGCAATCAATGTTCTAGATCCTTTCTAGATCTCACATTTCTCATCCTTAAACACAAGATCATATACTTTTTTGCACATCTGACCAACACTCAAAAAATTATGCCTTAAACCCTTAACATAGTAAGCATTGTCAGTATGATGCTTTCCATCAAAACTTACTGAACCTATCCCACATATTTTAGCACTAGTATCATCTCCAAACATAACCAAGCCTCCATCATATTTCTCAAGCATGAAAAACTTAATTTTATCACCAGTCATGTGATGTGAACAACCACTATCAACTACCCAAAAATTATTTTCTTGTAAGGCAGAGATAATCGTACCTTCATTTTTCTCCTTCTCCTTCTCCAGAGGGCTTTCCTTTACCTAAATTTTAGAATTAGTAGAAGTAGGTTCATCCTTAATCGCCAAGAATAAGAATTCATTGTCATTTGGATCTTCATATTCTAAATACTCATTAGAAATATTAGCATTCTCATTCACATAGTAAGCTCTGTTAATATTCTTTCCTTTCTTTTCTTTCTCATATCTTTGTTTATTCCTTTTAGCTCTTTCTAGACACTTTGCAACATAATGACCTATTTTTCCACAACTAAAGCATTTAAAGGGAAAATTACCTTCATACTTACTAGAGATTTTTCTCATTCTTCCCTCAAATTTAGCTTCTATTTCATCAAATTTCTCTTCATCCAGATCTTTAGCTTTTGTAGCTTTAAAGGTAGTCTTTGATTTGCCTCCATTTCTTAGATTCAGCTTCCTCAACTCATAAGATGTCAAAAATCCTAACAATAGATCCTTAGTACAAGTCTTATAATCTATAGTCTACTCAATAGCACTCACCTTCTCACTATAAGTATCAAGAAGAGTTCTAAGGATCTTTTTTACAATCCTTGTTTCATCAATAGTAGCGCTAAGTCCTTGCATTCCAGCCACTATCTCATCCAACCTCTATACATAAGCTTTAATATTTTCTTCTTTAGACATATGTAGATGATCAAACTATGTCTCCAAATTTTGTAGTTTCACTTCTTTAACTAATACAATAAAATAGGCAATTAGCACCTAAAATAGCGCTATAATTTCTACATTTGACTTGATGAATTGGACACTTCTGCCAGCACAAAACTTGGCACCAAACTGCATGTTCACTTCAATGCCATTTTTAGCACCAGATTTTCTGCCAGATTTAGCGCCAAAAATGTAGTGCAAGAAATAGCACCTCCTTTAGCCTCTGTAATAGCGCTGGGAATAGCGCCAGGAATAGCGCCAAGAATAGTGTCTAGGATAGCGTCGAGAAATGTGACCAATTTAATGTCAAAAATAGTGCCTAAATTAGTGCCCAATTTTCCTTCTAATTTTTCTTCCATGTCTTCTCCCATTTTTTCTTCTATTTTTGCTCCTAGTCATGTTTCCTATTTTGCTTCTGGTATGGCATCAAAAATAACTTCTATTTTGGCTTCCTAATTGATGCCAAGTTTTTCTTCCATTATGTCATCCTTTGTTGCTTCTAGTTTTGCTTCCATTATGATGTCCTTTGTTGCTTCTAGTTTGGCTTCCAATTTTTATTTTGGTTTTGCTTCTTGTGTTGCTTCCAGGTTTTCTTCCAGTTTTGCTTCTAATTTTTTTTCCATTTTTGTGTCCAGTTTTGCTTCCAATTTTGCTTCGGATTTTGCTTCCAGTTTTTCTTCCAATTTTTCTTATGATATAATGTCGCTTGTTGCATCTAGATTTGCTTCCATTTTTGCATCTTTTTTTGCTTCTAATATGGGTTCTATTATTCCATCTTTTGTTGCTTCTAAAATTGCTTCCATTATTACTTCTTTGTTTGCTACTTGAATCGCTTATGTTTTTGCTTCCTAGATAATGCCAAGTTTTGCTTCCGAGATTTCTTTTGGTTTGCTCCTAGTTTGGCTTCCATTGTCACTTCCTTTTTTGCTTCTAAAAATGCTTCTTATTTTGCTTCCATTATTAATTTAATATGTTTTATTTCAATTTAATTAGTTAAATATATCATGCCTCTTAAATAAATCATTTGATTAAATAAAAAGATAATTATTATAACATGATCATCATCTATAATTAAAACAAGTGAGTCAAATATCTATAATTGAATTGAATTTGACAACATCCATCCTAACAAGTAAATTAAAATCATCATGTTGGCTCTTTTAATTCCCAACCAGATCTTCAAGGAAGCCTATGGACTCACCAATTTCAATAATCATTAACCTAAAGGGGTTGGCCAATGAATGGGAGAAAGTGAATTAGCTTTCCTCTTGCACTTCGGGCTCTGAGAAACCCAAAAGGGTGATCCTACAATGCATGATCTATAACATTCTTTTACAAAGTTACCACATACATTGCATATTTAATAGATACATTCTCGTATTCATAACTCAACAAGTGATAATTTGTAATAATTAAGCAAATTATTTACACCTTTCCCACTTGGAGTAGAGAATGGACAATTCAAATGACAATTATAAAAACAATCAAAATTATGAGCATGATTTTATTTAAACGGTTTGTTCTTTGACAAGATCTGACTGATCAGATACGTTTGAGTTCACTTGATATATAGAACAATGCCTTATCCTAGGTAACACGGTCAAGTTCACAATAAACTATAGTGCAACAATAATGAAATCCAACATTTCTAGACTATTATGCATTTGCATTGCAAATTCACAACTCATATGTTTCAGACAAAAAATATTTAATGATCCTAAGACTTGACAACATAAACGAGTGATTGCATCAAAGCATTTTAATCAATTACTTGAATTGAAACAAAAATGTAAACACACATCCAACCATGTCAATTGGAGACCAATGAAGCAATCTTTAATTATTTCATTGCTAATTCATGTAAATGAGTACACATGAGACAATCTTCCTGAAACTTTCCATTATCAACTTCAAATGTTATAATTACTGCAAAACATTTAAGCTAACTATAACATAGACTCAAAACCTAAGACTCAACAAGAAATTCTATTTCCTTGTATGCTTGTTACATCTCATGAAATATTTTCTTCTGATATAAATTTGATAACCTAAGACAACCTGAGATCAACCAAAATTGGCAAAAAGACCCCCTGCATAATAGCCTTGAATTCCCTTTTATAAGATTAAGGGAGCAAAAACGCCTCAGGCTATTGGCCAATCACATTATATTTCATTTTGTATTTCATGATATTTCATTTCATTTCAAGCCCCAAGCAGTTAAATTTGCACTCAAGAAATGGGGGGAAAGTACACAAAGATAAAGTATTTGTAACGAAATGTTGAGCTCGTATCTTTGTTGTTTGATAATTCCATGTCATAGCACCATTTGGCCAGGAGCATAAGACATGAAAGCATAAGAAAACTTGCAAAAATGAAAGAAAATTGATTGGATGACCACGTGCACTTTCCTAATTGGGAGGATATAGATTTTAAATAAATTTTTTTGAAGGCTAGACCTATATTATACTTGACCATGTACTATATCCATCCCGCCAACCTTGTAGCTTACTCTACATAATTTTCCAACCAATTTCTATATTCATCCATTGTGGGCCAATTAATACCCAACATTTTTTGCACCTTAATGTCATATGCATTATATCTAGCATCAATTGTTACCCTGGCCTCTTTCACAAAAGTATCCATTCCCACCTCAATCCTAATGAAGTTATCAATTAAACCATTGAGTGCAAATAAATCTAACTTATCATTAATTTATACCATCTGTGGACACATAGTTGTTTTATGCTTGAAGAGAGCCCTCCATGATGCATAGTCTTTGATTGTTCCATCTTCATTAACAATTTATGGCACACCTTGGTCTTCCATATCTCCGAAGGCTTTTATTTTTCCTTACAATTTTCCACCAATCATTTCATGAAAACCTATGACCTCACCAATTGTTTCAATTCCTTTTATTATGTCTAGAATATTTATTGGAGCTTCAGAGTCTCCCTTTGCATTTAATAGAATCTCCTTTAAACTGTTTAACCTTCTGCTCCATTTATTCCACGTGCTCTTGAAAACCTCTTAGACATGCTGAAATTTTATAAATGCCTCATAGATACCTTTGTAGGTTGACCATGTGATTTTTGCTTTAAGGTCTGCTTTGGACAATTTATGGCTTAAAATATCTTTAGCCATATCCTTAGTAACTCTACTCATATTTTCCTAGAGCTTATTCTTCTATAATTTGGCTACTTGAAGCTCCTTTTTTAATGCATCAATTCTCAATTTCAAAGTACTTTTATCCTGTTGTGAAAAACTAGATTGTGGAGATGTAGGTAAGGCCTTTTGATTTTCCTTGGCCAAAGTGGCTTTCACCTTATTGTACTCTTCAATGAGTTTGTTGTGTTTTTCCAACAACTTCATGTATCTAGACTATGTAATCTCTGCAGTATCAACACTCAACATAACAAAATGCATTGTTAACCTTGCAGCCTATGTGGCTATCATCTTTGAGGCTCTTCCTATGATCAATTCTCTCTCGAGACCAACCATTTTTCTACTAAGTTTGCATCATCCTGAATTTGGTGTCAGTGACCAAATGGCCAGTGCATGCAAGTTGGCGCTAAACCTTGAACTAAATGTTTTCTCATCAAAATTTTCCTCCGATATCATAGCACTCGGGTCACTTTTAATTGCATCTAGAGAAATTATAGAAGATAAGTCCCATCTTGGCATTACTAGCATCCCACTATCCTTAACAAGTCTTTTGGCCTCCACTAGATTCATTTTGTCAATCTCTTGAACTATTTGTTCCTCAATTTGTTTCTTAACCTCTTCATGTTGTGTGGGATCAACTCCTTCTTGTTCCTTTTGTACCCTGTCATTTATTTCTTGAGCCCTTAGCTCAACTATGAATTCTCTAAATTCCTTAGTTGTGACAAAAGAATCATCTTCTAAAAACTTTGTGCAAGCTAAAACCCTTGCATCATTATCTTGGTTTTCATCATACTCCTAGGGTAATAGCTCGTCATCTAGAACAAATGGTTCCATTACCTCTCCCACATCTGGGTATGAAAATTATTTCTCTATCCCTTGATCAATAGGAATTGACTCAACATATCGTTGTTGTATCTCCCCTTCAACACCCTATCTTTCCTCAACATTTTCAAGAGGTGGCTCCATAACAGACATATTCAATGTCAATTGGTTGCTGCTGAAATTTTGGTGCCATAGGTTCTTCTGGTTGGCCAGAAAATTTCAATAGATTCTCTTGCAAAGCAATTTGAGCCATCTATTCTACTTGTTTTACTTTCTCTAGAAATGTGCCATTGCTAAAATCACTAAGTAATATATCCATCCTCTTAAACTTATCAGTGATGTGCTTGTAGGGACTTTCATAGTAAGAATTCTTGGTAGAAGCCCTATTCTCTATCTCAACAAATTTCATCCAAAATTTCTCCCTATCCAGGACAACAAAAAATGTAGGCAAGTTCCTTATCACATCCTCCTTGTGATAAAATGCATGGGGTCCATATCCTGATATTCCCCTCTTAATCTTCTCCATATCAATAAGTCCCTCTGGATCAAAATTTTTGATGGGGGTTGTTTCCACTCTCAAATTGTTTATCATTATGCCAAAAACATCATATGCTTCTTTTGCAATAAAAAAAAAATTATCAAAAGAGAAACTCATTGCAATTATGGAGGCCTTTCTGGATAATCTAAAGTTATCTGCATCATTGTTATCCATTTTCCACATTATTTCATTAAATGTCATCTTGTCAGAAACAAATCTAGGCATAAGGTGTGATGCCACAGTGGTCCCATAGCATCTGATAACTGTACAATTGTCATAAAAATAGCAAATCTCCCCAATTGCACTCATAGCTAGGGTCATCTCCACATTCCTTTGGCCTCAATAATTCCTTGATTGTTTTAGAAATACTTTTAGTTACCCTGAATCCCATATGTACCTGAATGGTGTGTTTTATAGCATTGAAAAATCCAACATAATTAGAATTTGGGAAATGAAAATTCCAAATATGTGTCCACAATTGGATAGGAAATTCATGCTTCTTTTCATCAACTTGTCTCAATTTCAGAACTTGACCAAAAACTTCTTTTCCTTCCCATAATTATATGTGCATCAATAGTGAATAATGCCTGAATTTTAGTGGGGTTTTCCTTTCCTTCAACCTCATCAAATCATAATGTAATTGCTCAGCAACTTGGTGAGCATAATCAAACCACCTATGCCAGTTTTTATGTTGAATATCCATAATCATGATTAGCAGAGGTGACACTATTATTTCATCACATTTCACTCCCATCACTTGACACAACATATAGTATATGTACTTGAAGTAATCTGCAAATTCCTCACAGTCAGGTGGTTCAACTTCCTTGAGTGCAAACATTGAGCCCCTCTCACATCTATGTTTTTTTAGATCACCTCTTCTAATCCCAACTCTATGGTGAACATATTCTTGTTGCAGTTTTTCCATACTAATTTTCTCATTTGCATCAGGGTTCATTCTAAAAACTTCTATAACTTTACTCCTTTTTATTTCCAAGATATTTTTACCATTTGTGTTTGTTATCACCCTGCTGACCTCATCATATCTATCTACAATTTGCGTCATCAAATATACTAACACAAAGATGTTTGGGACAACTAATTTCCCTAGATCATAACCCCACATATTTTGACTAGGATGTGGAGAATCTCTCCTAAAATTATACAAGAACAAAACCCACCTAGGCTTTGGCACAATAATGTCACCAATTCCTGCTGCAAGGTCCCTGAAATTGGTAGTCAACACTCCTTCCCCAATGACCTTTTTGCCACTTTCCTTAACATCTACAGGCTGGAACTTGTCCATCAAACGGATATAGATCTTTGGTTGCCCCTTTTTCCAATCGGTTTCTTTGGATGTTTGTGGCGTGTCATGGGAAACCTTTTCATTTTTCCTTTTGGGTTCAGACTTAGAAGCTGATGAATCAAGGCTAACTCATTTTAAATTGGCTAGGGTTTTTAGGTTTGAATTCAAATTGGGTTTTGGAATTGATATTATATGCCTAACAGTTTAAATTCGAGCACATTTCTAACATTTTTATATTTAACCAAATTAGAAATTTAAACTATCCAAGAAAATCTAAAACCCTAATTTACCCCTAAAGAGAGTTCAAACACTTTGACATACTATGCCAACTCTTGCAAAAGAACAAGAAACATTTGTGGGGTTCAATGATGGCTTACCCGTGAAATTCTTTGCAATTCTTCTTTGCATCGGTTCTTGTCACTCTAATATCTTCTTCAACTCCTCATATGTCAGAATGAGAGGAAATTCCAACAACAAACCCTTTTACAGTAAGTAGGTTGAGTAAATTTTCCATTAATGGCACAAGAAAGCTCACGCGAGTGAAATCAACTACTCTATCAATTGATCGTTCTTGTTTGAATTTGAGCCATTGATTTACACATTTGAAAACTTCATCCAATGGTTCACATGATTCCACTATTCCCATGATGCCTTTTTGGTGATTTGATATGTACTTGGTGATAAGCTAGGGAGCTGTCACATGTACCCCTTCATATTCTATGAGAGTCAACCATCACTACTTCCAATTTCGCTTTGGAATCTCATCAAGTGATAGAAATGAAGCCAACGATGAGATGCCAACTGTTGATCTTGATCATGGAAGAATCATAGCCATGAAGCCAATCACATTGCTCATCGCTCATTCACTTTTCATTAAGTGGTCTCAACTCGTGATGCTCCAATCTCACATGATGGGGAGAAACTCAACTCATCAACGGTTGTAGGTTCCCTTTTAGAAAGCATGAAACAACTAGCGATGGTAACTAATCTAGTGATGGTTTAAGTGCTTAACCACATTGCTCATCGGGGGTAGCCTTTTGGCAATGGAAATAGAATGAATGATGGGCGATGAACTTAAAATGGTAAGAGAGATAGTGCTTCACTCATCATGGGTTGGACATGGGCCACTTCAAGCAGACACGCGATGAGCGATATACTGCCAGTGGTGAACTTAAGTGATGCTAAAATGCATGTGTGCATAAGTTTTTTTAAAAAGGGAAAACTCCTAGGCTTGACAGGGAACCTAAGCATTAGGGATGGTTAAAAAATGATAATGAATACCATAAGGTGTTACTAATACAACTGGTTATCGAATACAACCGGTCAATGAAAAATTATAAGCCAATAAGATAATCAAAGGTATAAATGTGAATAAAAGCTATAAACCCTAAACCCTGGTGGTAGCAAGTCATGAGAAATCACATGTTTGACTATTGAACTAATGGGACCAGGAAAATTTTAAGGTTCCACCACATCATACATAATAAATATCCATCCAAAAATTATCGACCACTTTCAATATATATAAATTGACAAGTCAATACTAATAAGATCATCATTATATATAACTAAAACAAGTGAAAGTCAAATATGTTAGTAGACCAATAACATGTCAAAATGATACATGCACAAATGATATAATTAAAAATGATAAATTATGTAACTCAAAATGATACAAGTTAAGATGATACATGTCCAAATGATATAAGTAAAAATGATACATGTCAAAATGATACAACTCAATAATATGGTACTGTAGGCCGTGAAAATGATACGTATGATAGTAACCATGAAAAGAGGAAAATTTGGAAATAGTGCTGCTATTAACATTCCTATAGCTTCTATCCTAAACATTGCTATTAGTGTACTAAATTTTGACCACTTTTATCCTATTATTTGACCTATACTATCCTGAAAATTATTTGTATTGTGCTCACTATTGCACTAGTCAGGAAAATTGAAACAAAGATTTCTCTTGATAAGTCTGCCACGGTCATTCTGATAAATCAACCACTACTATCCTAAATTTTTTCACTATTTTCATAACATAGACTGGTATTGTCATGTTTTTTGGTTTAAGCCAGAATTAGTCCAAAACTAGTTAAATTTGTCATTCTTTGAAACACAAAAAAAAACTTGAAAATTCATATCATCATCTTTCCATATCCATTATCATATCAAAACATCAACCCAGCTTCAAGACACAAATCAAAAACAACAACTTGGATTATCCTCTTTCTCTTATTTTATAGGATATTAACATCAACCTTTTCTTGCAACCTCAAGGCTAGTTCAAGTACAGTATCAACATATCCTCTAAAACAAGAGAAAAATACTAGTCTAATTCCTATATACTTTGTGACCCAGAATTAGTGTCATAGAAAAACATCCACCAAAATCACTCATACTTTAGAGTCTTGAGCATCAAACATACAATCCATAGCAAACCATCAACAAATATTTGACCAAAATTTTTCTCACACATTATCTCCATACGTTTATTTTAGCAAAAATTCAAAAAACAAAACACCATCACATTTCATAAATAGTGGTTACAAAATTCACCAAGGTCTTGGACTTGTTTATGACAACACCAAGATCTCAATGCCAACACGAGTATCTCTAGTGCACCCAAGAAAAATACCACTAATGAGGAGCCTCAATCATGGGGTTACAGTCCAAATGACCTTACAACTTCTCAAAGAGAACCCACATTTAAGGCTGCACAAAATCAACCACCTATTGAAGAGGAAACATTGCTTAAACACCAAAACATGATTTCTAGAAAAAAACCATCATCCTAGTGTCATCATAAAAGAATATGATAGTGATGAGGAAATTACTAATGAGAAAATCTTAACATACTCTTAAGATCTTAAGATGCATAAACTTATGGACAAAATGCTTGAAAAGAATGAAACCTTGTATTTTCTCACATTAGTACAAAGTGATGCTAAACTACCCATAGACTTTAATGTGGACATTCTTAAGGATCTAAATCTTATTTCACTAGGAGATCAAATAGTAGTTCAAAAAATACCAAAACCAATGGTGGATCCCAATATACCACCCTTGTTCTCACAAAAAAATGATCAATCTAAAATATAATCTATGGATATCCCATTATTTAAGCAACCATCACAAATTGAGCAAGCAGTTGTAGTTGAATAATATCAAGGAAATTCAACCAAAAACATGCCACAATAAAAATCATATTATGACCCTTCAAACAATGCACAACATCAAATAGGGCCATCACAACAAAATCCACAACAACAAGGTGTACCGCAATTGAACCACCAAGGTACTCCTCAACAAAACCCACAACAACAAGGTGTACCCGAAATGAACTACCAAGGTAACCTTCAAAAAAATCCATAAAAACAAGGTGTACCCCAAATGAACTACCAAAGTAACCTTCACAATCCACAACAACAAGATGTACCCCAAATAAACTACCAAGGTATTCCTTGACAAAATCCACAACAACAAGGCATACCCCAAACAAACTACCAAGGTACCCTTCAAAATCCACAATAATAAGGAATAATCCAAATGAACTACCAAGGTAATCTTCATAAAAATCCACAACAATAGGGTGTACCCCGAATAGACTACCAAGGTACCCTTCAAAATCCACAATAATAAGGAATAATCCAAATGAACTACCAAGGTAATCTTCATAAAAATCCACAACAATAGGGTGTACCCCGAATAGACTACCAAGGTACCCTTCAAAAAAATCCACAACAACAAGGTGTATCCCAAGTGAACTACCAAGGTACCCTTCAACAAAATCCACAATGACAAGGTGTACCAAAAATGAACTAACAAGGTACTCCTCAACATGTTCCACATCAACAAGGTGTACCCCAAAAAAACTACTAAGGTATCCTTTAAAATCCACATCAAAAAAGTGTACCACAATTGAACCATCAAGGTACACCCCAAACACATCATATAGGTATTCCTCAACAACAACAACAAGGTGTACCACAAACACACTACCAAGGTACTCAACAAAATCCACAACACCAAGGGATACCACCAACGAATTACCAAAGTACACCTCAAACACAACATCAATATGGTATTCCACAAACCCAAACTCAAACTCCTATTCTGCAACAACAAGGTATACCTCAAATGGAATATCATTGTATCCCTGAAAATCCATATCAAGGAGTTCAACATAATCAATACCAAGGAATACCTTAAAATCAATATCAAGGTGTAACACAAACTCAACATACCTACAAAACACAAAAAGTACCTAATCTTCCTTACACCCGACATGGTTATCAAGGTCCCATACCCACATAATATCTCATTTATGACCAAACAAATGTCATAGGACAACAACGCTACATTGCATAAAATCCTCTAGCAAGTGCACCAATCAATGAAATAAACGTGCAACTACAAACCATCAACCAAAGAATATCGAACATCAAAATTGGGAAGCCAAAGAAGATCTATGCTCTACAACATATTTGTCCATATCATTTTGATCAAAAATTATCCATCATACCTTTCCCCAAAGGCTTTGAAATACCAAAATTTGGCAAGTATAGGGGAAGAGGGGATCCAATAGAGAACATGTGTGAATTTTTTAGTATCTTGAATGGACCTACAACGAAATGATACCTATCTAATGAGGCCTTTTCTATGAAGTCTTGATGGGACCACTATTGAATGGTTCTCTCATCTACCACCTAGTATTAGAACATTCGAAGAGTTGTCAGATAAACTTGTCAACCATTTCTTGTACAACATAGAGTTGGATATAACAATCACCGATCTCTAAAAAATCAAACAAAGTAAAGGTGAATCATTTTATTTGTATCTACAAAGATGGAGACACAAAGTAAACAAATATAAATGGCCCATTCCTAAGAGAAAGCTCGTAGACATCTTTCTCTGAAACGTACATGTAGATATTAACTACCAACTCATTGTGTTGTGTCCTAGTAACTTTGAGGAGACTAATGAAAAGGGTTTTCTAATCAAAAGAGCTCTCATCACAAGGGGATTAATTAAACTCTACAACCCTAAGGATCAACCTTCTACCTCAAACAACAAACCAAAGATATGGGAAAAAACCAAAAATGTAACCAATGACGGAGTGCTTGATGCTAAGGTTGTATGAAACATAGAACCTTCCAATGGTCAACAAAATACTTTTCAAACTTCACAAAAAAGCTACGCTCCAAACAATGCACCAAACAATCAACTCAGTTATCCTCAAAACAACCAACCTAATAACCAATAGCAAAATCAAGGACATGATATTGAAAGGAGACCACCAAGACAATATCACCAACCTAGAAGGAAATACACCCCACTAGGAGAACCCCTTGAGGTAATCATGCATAAATTGGTCCAAACAAACCTCATCAAAATTAATTATAGAAAAAATTGAGGAGCCAAACTTCAAACCCCCTTGGTATAATGAGAACGAAAAATACAAATTTCACAATATCAAGGGACATACTGCCAACAATTGCATGAGCCTCAAAAACATCATGCATGACTTAATTGAAAAAGGAGAAGTTGACATAGAACCTCACCCTTGAAATAAATAATTAAAAATCTACAAGGATCCAAACCCCAACCATTCTAGGGAAAATAACAAGGGAAAATGGAAATATTACCATAAATAAAACTTTTCCTATTAAAAACAAATAGGAAACATATCTCACGATGATCATACCACCCATGTGGTAGCCATAATAGGTGTAGATCCTGAGTGTAATGTAACTACCAAAAGGGGGAGAGTTACAATCCAGGGAGACCCACCCCAAGTAAAAGCCACAAGTAAGGCATCAAGTGACTACAACATTGTGGAATAGTTAAAGAAAACTCCCACCTTAATCTCCATCCATGATCTCTTAAAATTGTCACTAGCACGTAAGGAAATCTTGGGGAAAGCTCTTATCGAAATATTAGTCCCAAACAACCTTAATTAATGACATTTCAAGCCATGGTTGGTAATATCACCTCCACCCATCATTTGTTATTTTATGAGAAAGACCTTCCACAACACTCTTTCCATAATCAAGCTCTCTATCTAGAAGTATGTGTGCATAAAAAAAAAGTCAAGAGAGTACTAATAGATAATGGTGTAGGTCTAAACATTTGTACTCTAAAATTAGTGAAACAAATAGGACATTCTAATGATTTAATGGATACAAATAAAAGTATTACCATTAGAGCTTATGATGATATGAAACAAAATTTAGAAGGAACAATCAAACTTCCCATTTAGATAGGACCAACAATAGCAAAGACAACATGTCAAGTACTGGATCTTGAGCTTCCATACAACCTTCTCTTGGGATGACCATGGATCCATGCCTTAAAAGAAGTCCCTTCAAAATTCCATCAATGCTTGAAATTTCCTTATAATGATAAGGAGGTTACCATATATGCTACCCTAAACCCTTTTATTACTGTGCAAAATTGGAGAAGTCCAAAAAGATTCTTCAAATACCTAGCAATGATATATATATTTCCACTCTTTTTCATACATTGACGCATCATCACTACCTTCATCCTCCATTGCATCTCCATCAACTAAGAAACCAAAATCCAATCTCATGATCCAAGTGCTTGACAAGGGTTGCGAGGAATACCACTTCAACCAATCCTTTTGCATCCGAATGCTCCCCCCAACACTGAAAACTTATGGAGGACCAAAAGAGATCAAACATGTTCAAGTTGTTATAATGGAAGTCAAACGCACCATTTTCACCAAGTGGGGAGACACGCAAGATTAAGAAGTGTGCAAAGAAGACCTATCTTCATGGACTTACAAAGAAGAACAATGGGAAAAACCACTACCTGCCCTTCCTATTGATCAAAATAGTGAAGGGTAACATATAGTAAAAAGAATGGGGTTCACTAGACAAGGTAGAAGAGAGCCAGTTATAATAGAAAGGCACCTGAAGAATCTTGGGCTAGGTTATGGTTCACTAGACATGATCACCCCATGTACCAAAAGAACCTCTTATAGAAAGGATCTCCTTCTACTTTTTTTGAGACATCAGATAATTTTTAACATCTAGATGACTACTTATATATCCAAAACATATTTGAAAACCTTAACATCAATACCATCACTATTGAACCTACATCTGAAGATGACTACAATGAAAAAAATTCCAATGAATATGAATGGGGTTCTTGTGCCTCTAGTGATTATAACCTAGAAACCTTGTGGAGCCTTGATAAATTTGATATCCATACCCTAGCTACAACCCTCATAAGCTTTGTTGATACCAGTGAAAAAATACCCTTGATATAACCATAGTTAATAGACTAGGACCAACAACATCATACACTTGTTTTGGACTCATTCTAGAATGATGAGACTATTACAAAGTTCATGGGACTTTGAACTAATAAAATATGAGGAGATCATAAGGTGGGATTTGTAACATGGAGCTTGATCAAAGAGCATATTTTGGAGGGGAGATTGGATCCTTTAGTCACAAAAATAAACTAAATTTTTTTAAAATCAAAAAGAGCTCCCATAAGGAAAACCACAATGTGGCTTTATTAGATCAAGAAAATAGAAAAAAATGATGCATTTGAAGTTGAAAACCTCTTTGAGGTGCCTCAAGATAGAGGATTCAATCTCCTTATTATAGAATATCAAGAAAAATCAGCACTATTGGTTGAAGGGTTGGAACGTATCAATGCCGACACAATGGAGACACCATAAATAACATATAAAGTAGGTTCCCTCAATCTTGAGGAAAAGGTAAACTTCAAGGCATTAATCAATGAACATAAAATTAAATTTACATTGACATGTGTAGATATGCTAGGGCTGGATCCAATGTTAGTAGTACATCACCTAGCAGTGTTCCTTGGAGATAAACCCATCAAACAAAAGCTACAAAAGATGCATCCACAAATAGAACTCTTGGTCAAAGTAGAACTTCAAAAATTGTTAGATGTGGGGTTCAGCAGACCCATCGAATATCCTGAATGGACATCCAATCTTGTACTAGTGTCAAAACCCACTAGGGGCATAAGGATTTGCACAAACTTTAGGGATCTAAACAAGGCATGTCCGAAGGATGAATTCCCTCTACCCAACATCGACATGATTGTAGACCTAAATGTGGGGCATGAAATGTTGTCACTCATGGACAATTTCTTCAGATACAATCAAGTAAATTTATCGCTTGAGGGCCAACATAAAACAATTTTCACCTGTGCATGTGGAACCTTTTGCTAGAGCGTCATGCCATTTGGTTTGAAGAATGCAGGGGAAACCTACCAACTAGCAATGACCACCATCTTCCATGATATGCTATACATCACCATGGAGGATTATGTGGATGACATATTAGAAAAATCAATCAAAAGGAAAGATCATTTGGATAACCTATCCAAGGTATTTGACAGCCTAGAGGAATACAACCTATGTCTCAATCCCAAGAAGTGCATATTCGACGTGACATCCAAAAAACTATTGGGTTACATAGTATCAAGAAGAGGCATCAAGGTAGATCCTACTAAGGTAAAAGCTATATTAGAAATTCCTTCAAAATAATTAAAACAACTTCGAAGTCTCCAAGGTAATCTACATTCCATTGGGAGATTCATCGCATAGTTAGCAAAAAAATGTCATCCATTCACCCATTTATTACATAAAGACATAACATTCAAGTGGGATGGAAAATAAGATCAGTATTTCCAACAAGTCAAGGATTATTTTCTCACTCCTCTAATGCTAATGCCTCCAATTCAAGATAAGGTAATGATCCTATATGTATCTACAAAATTGATAGCTTTAGAAGCTCTGTTAGTGTAACTGGATGGCAATAACAAGGAAAGAGAAATATATTATATTAGCCGAACATTGGTATGCTATGAATTAAACTATTCACCCATAGAAAGAGCATGTCTATTTGTTGTCTTTGCGGCACAAACTATTACACTACATATTAAATAGGGAATTAAAGCTGATATCAAAAGTAGATCCCTTAAAGTATATATTGGAAAAGGAATCTCTAATAGGGAGGATCACTAAGTGGGTAATGATACTTAGTGAATTTGATATAGAATACATTGATAGAAAAGCTATAAAGGGACAAGTCATAGAAAATCAATTAGTGGATGCACCTATGGAGGATCATCAACCTCTAGTATCATAATTTCCAGATGAAAGCATACTTCTAATTGATCAGTCAAGCCATTGGACCTTGTACTTTGACAGGTCCCACACTCAACATGTCTCATGGGCTAGTATCCTATTTCTCAAACCGTAGGGAGATAGTATACCCAAGGCTTAAAAGATTGTCTTTCCATGTACTAACAATATTTCTAAATATGAAGTGCTCATTAGTAGACTGAAGATGGTTGTAGAATGGAGGATAAAGGAACTACAGATATATGGGGATCCCTAGCTAGTAATATGGAAAGTAAATGATGAATACCAAAGGTTGACAAGATAATTCCATTCAAAAGAATGATAGATAGTTTCAAGCAATAATATTTTGGCATCACCTTTGAATAGGTTCCCAAAATAAAAAATAGAGCAGCTAATGCCATGGCAATAATAGGTTCACTCATCGACATTCCCCAAAACATCCCCAAATATGAATTCCTTGTGGAGCAACTACTTATACCAAAATTTGACATCCTAGAATTAGAACTTGTCTGTGATGTTTTTTGTCCTAACTCACCTTGGTACCAAGATATGTTTTCCTATATCCAACATGGGATCATACCCTCTGACTTAACAAAAAAACCATAAGAAATGTTTTTCCACAAAACATCTTGATTCACCATCTTAGGAGATACACTAACATACAAAGTCTAGATGGTACATTACTTTGATGTCTCAATGTGGACAAAGTAGAAATCGCTTTACAATAAGGGCCTAAAGGTATTTTTTGGGTCTCACTCTAGTGGACCTAATCTAGTACAAAATTTGTTGACAGCAGGGTATTATTGGCCCTCAATGGAGCAAGAATCCATTCATTACTCAAGGAAATGTCGCCAATGCCAACAACATAGTGATCTTGTTCACACAATAGTATAGGAGCTATGACCTATAGCTACACCATTTCCTTTCTTGTAGTGGAGATTAGAATTGATAGGAAAGATATCTCTTGCTTCATCAAATGGCCATAAATTCATTATAACTACAACCGAGTATTTTATAAAGTGTATAGAGGCTATTCCTCTAACCTACATCACAAGGAAACAAATATCCAAGTTTATCTCGAACTATTTGATATGTCAGTATGGGATTCCACAAGCTATCATAACAAATAACATAACTCCATTCAAGAACCAATATGTTTGTGAAATTTTTTCAAAGGTCTCCATCCAACACTGATTTTCAACCCCATAATATCCCCAAAGATATGCTTAGGTTGAAGCATCCAATAAAACCTTTCTAAAAATATTAAAAATAATTTTCAATGGTATCAGTCATGATTGGAATTTGCAACTAAATCCCACCTTATGATCTTACTGAACTAACATTCATACACCTACAAGTGCCACACCATTTTCCTTGGTCTATGGATTTGAAACAATCCTACCTATCGAAGTCAAAATGCCATCACTATGACTATCCTTGAAAGGCATGGTCAACAATGAGGAATATCAAGTATCCATACTTAACGAGCTAGAACTTCTAGATGAAATATGTTTGAGTGCATTATTTACTATCTCCAGGTTTATCGAAATCAACTCAAATGAAGTTATAACAAGAAGATCAAGAACAAAAATTTGCAAGTTGGTGACTTGGTATTGAAAGAGAATTGGAAGATCTGGGTAAGGGTGAATTTGAATCAAACTGGTTAGGTCCTTTTATCATAACAACAAGTTATGGCTATGGACCTTATCAATTGGCTACTCCTAAAGGAGAACGTTTAGCAAAAATTTTGAATAGTAGAAATCTCAAAAGGTTTTTAATACTCGAGAGCATAAAAATATCTCAAGAAAAAAAGCTAAAAAAGCAAAAAAAAAGTTAGGAAAAAATATTAAAGAGAAATAAAGCGTCATTTGAGTGAAAAACACTTTGTGGTGTTTCTAGGACAAGTACTATAGTGAGAACCTGGTAAACAGGTACTACATTTGAATATGACCTACATATCTATCTATCAACACTATCTAAATCATCCACCTCGGCCATCCCATAATAAAACGTGTATCCAACCATGGCTCGATAACTGATCAAGTATTGAACCCTGTTACACCATCTTCATCCATCTACCCTAATGAATGTAATATTGTCCTAAATTGGGGGAAAATCCTTGAAACTGGTAGTGGATTGGATCCTTGTACATCGCATCACTTTCAAAAACTATAAAAAATAAAAAAAATCTAGAAAACAAATAAAATAGAAAATAAAGTAAAAAACATCAAAAATCCCAAAAACATTGTAAGTCATCTCTGGATGAGCTACAATTGAGTCACAACATAAGATAAATATTAGCCTCTACATGTATAACGTAGAGATTCTATCACTAATGAGACCCCAAGGCCCTAGGTTAGTAACCCCCCTAAAAAAATAAATTTAAAATATCTTATCAAAATCCAAAAACATTCATAAAGAGTCAAAAAATTCCAAAAAATGATTTACTCAAATACAATCGAACTACGATGTCTTTGCGTTCATCACATAGGCAAGGCTAATCTTTGATCAACAATCAAGGTACTAGGTCAGTCCCTTTAGGTCCCCCTAATTGTCTCTCAATCTCCCAAAAAACAACAAAAATAAAATCAAATAAATCAAAAAATCACAAAAGGTCCTATCTCCATTGTCACCTATCCATAATAAACATTCTAATCACTATAAACAAACATCTCCTTTAACCTTTAGCAAAGCAATCAATAAACAAAACAAACATCAAAATCAAAACTTCGAAAGTAAGAAATTGAAACGAATAGATCACTATTAGACTATAACAGTGCCTACATATTGACTACCTACCTATCGATAATTCTCGTCAACATCCTAACAAATGTCTTAATGGATAAAACATTCCTACAATAGACGTCACTAATGGATAACATCCTAAAACATCAAACAACTATGACAAGTGATATTGACGCATTGTTTATCTTTTTTATGATCTTATCTTTTTTTATTTATCTTAATATCACATTCCTAGGATCTCTCGAGGGTATCCATAAGGATTTAGAGAGGAAGGAATGAAGATGTTGCTCATTGATTTCTATTTTTTCTATTTGTTAGATGTTTTTTTGATACTACCACGATGGATACTTTCTTTGTTCAGTGTGTGGAAGTCATTTTGAGGCAATTTGTGTAGAAGTTGCATGTTAGGTACTCCATACCTCTCTATGTAACTGGTTTGAATTGTTTTAAAACTTCTCACCCATGCACTCTAACAAGGTTTTTGTATGTCTAGTATGAGAAAGAATATTGTTTATTTGCAGAGTCAAAGTCCATGTAATAGATACAAAGCCACCTTGGTCATTAATACCCTGGTGCATCATGTCTATTTGCTACATCAATAGAGATTGCTGAAAATACAAAGTCTCTATGAAAGAAAAAGAAAAATCATCAATGACTAACAACATCAGTTTTCTATCCATCTCTAGATCATACTAACACTTCTAACTAATATCTCCATCCTACATCACAATATCATTACTACCATTTGTATCTTGCATCCACAAAATCATTAGTATATATCATCAACCATTGCATACATCATATATCATCCTCGCATACATATATGAATCATATATCCATCCATATCATATAAATGCATTAGAAAAGTACAAAAAAGATGTGCATGTATAAATCAACAACACATAAGAATTCGTAATCATCCATAAAGCATCTCATAAACACATAATAAGCTACATCAAAACATGGTATATCTCATATATCATCAAAAATGAGAATGTCATATACATTATCAAGTATCATGTCTGATATCCAAATATACAATATATATATATATATATGAGGCCTCAGTTGGGCCAATGAATGTATATATATATAATATCATGTCTACACAAGTATCTAAAGCAATAAACAACATATCATATCAAGTAAACTCAAACCTAATGGTCATCCCATGGTGGGGATCCATGCTGCTAATGGCTCTGATGAGCAGATGGCTATGGGATAACCGAGGACTAATGGGGTTGTCTCACCAACTATCCACCAGAATATACACTTGTCTAAATAATAAGCTCTTTGAAACGTGGGCATCTCTGAGCCCTTAGAAAAAAAGGCCTCATATAATTATGTTTGGTAATATGTGCACTATTGCATAAGCCGATCATGCTCATCCTGACACCAAGCCATAGGAATGGAGGAAGCTATTGAAATATCTATAGCTAATCTTTGCTAATGCTTAGTAGCCAGTTCCTATCTCAATCCATCTTACTCTATAGTGATGATTGCTACCTATTTCTCTACAAACTTTCCTTCAAGAAATCTCGACATCCTACTCTATAATGCAAGCATCCCTGTCTATAGTCAACTGTGCAATCTAAGTTGCTACTACTACATCCCCTATGGGGAGGACCCTATGGTACTTGTTGATCCCAAGGCTATCGATCACCCTATTGTCCATCATGCCTTGCATCCTAATCACCCTGTACTCTGTCTAGATGCTCAATTGTGATACGTATCCTCTGAAAATCTCCTCTCCTCTCGATAATTCTGGCCACCCTCTGTTGGGAAATTATGCCTCAACTTTCTGGCTTGAATTCCCTTGAAGACTTGGGCGTTTCTGGAATTTATCACCATACCACTGCAAGCTTACCTTGGTGGCACTATTGAGTGGTTTATCACTTTACTATGGGCCACCTTGCTTGGTCTGGCAGTTGGGCAGTGTTACTGCTCTACCGCGATAGTCTTCTTCTGATGGCACATTAGCACGGTGAGTGGCGACAGTGGACATGGTGGTGGTGTGGTAGCGCGGTAAGAGACACAGTTGTGGTGACTAACGGGCGGCGAACAGGATTGGTGGTTACTGCCCTACCGCAGAGGCTTATTCTCTAAGCCACAGTGGGAACGGTAACCATTGGTGGTTGAAGGGTGGCGATGTGGTGCCGGTTACCACCCTACCATGGGTGGTGCTTAGAGAGACTGTGGTGGCTGCGGTAAGTTGCCTACGGTGTGGCCTGGGAGTTACCGTCACTAACTCATTTGACCCCAATTTCCTATGAAACCTATATAATTAGATGTATCATTGGGCACTTGTGCAAATTTCAATTTTTTAAAAAAATTTTACCCCGATGTTCGTCAGAATTTTGACGAGCCATTGTTTTGTGTACATTTCAACAAAGATCTTTCGCCAAAATTGGGGCAGTCCTGCAAAGTTAAGTTGTGGTGGACATAAATTGAAATGAGCTCGACTATTTCTTGTGACAGTGTTTTGCTTGACGGTTTTCTTGGGAAAACTCAGAAGAAACTCAAGAAGATATCACCAGGTTGAGGGAAGTCATTGTCTTTTTCCAGTATTCATTTGTGAAGTTTGATTTGTACTTCCAGATTTGAAAATCATAATTGAAAGCAACATCTCATCAAATTTCATTTCCAGATTTTAGACCTGGCTTCACAAATTCTTTATAAGGGAATTGTTTATAACCGATGGAAAATTTTTGATGGATTTGGACAAAGATTATACTTGCAAGGTTTCAATTTTAACGATCAATTTGTAATAGATTTGGGAGCCATAGCTAGATAATATCAAAGGTGTTGGTTGTTTTTTTACTATAACCAAGTTTATCTTCTAGACACATAGCATATAAAATCTCAGATAATACTTCCTTACAATACCATCAATCTATATTCTAACCCAATAGTACTTATCAAATCCTTATATGAACATAATCACCTATAACCTCACTCAAGCATTTTAATTAGTTCTTTGAATTAAAGCCAAAATGAGAATCACACACCATAACAGTGAGATGAATAGAATAACCCTTGATCATTTTATTCAAGATAATAATATATTCATACAATGGAGATACATGACCTTGAAATGAGTAATTTTCATTCAGATGATAGTACTGTCTTGAAAATTAAGTACCCATGAAACTAAAACCTACAACAGAATGACACCAAATGGTGCAGGAGCACACCCAGGCTAACCTCCATGTTTGTTATTTTGGCTTGTACTTGACTCTAGCCAAGTCAAGATGTTAGTTTGTTTTCAGACCTTAGAAGGTCCTTGCTTTTGTGGGCTAGGTGAGTTAGTCATTAGCACTAAGGTCACACAAATAACTAGTGCTAGTAATTTAAGTTTTCTTAATGTTAGTTGTCTATGGGAGATTAGAGTCTTAAAGATGTTCTAAACACTTAGTGGTTGTTATAAAGATGCCTTAAGGCCATTAAATGAATTGGTTCCTCAGAATCTAGAGGGAATAGTGGTCCTAAGAAATAGGATCAAGGCATAGAGAAGATGCCAAATGTTCTAAAGAAGTTAGCATGGGCATGCAACTCGGTTACCTTTGGATTCCCTTGAGAATAGGAAGTGGGAGATCAGCCAACAGGCCCTAGAATCATGGGGATGGCATCTACTATGACCCAAGACTCGAATCTCATGACATGATGTAATTGGTAATTAGTTTTTGAAAGTAAAATAGAGAGCTTTGCAACAGTGTTTTCAAGAACAACCCGAACTTTTGTGATGACAGAGATGCTTAAAGGATTGAGAGACTGAGTTTAGTATTTTTTTAGTGTTCTATAGGATTATCTTAGTCTTTTTCATTTGATAAGCAAGTTATTTAGAGTAGGATATTTGGTGTTAGGCAAATTGTTTTGGTTTTAAGTTCTTACTGGTCCAGTCTTGACCAGTCGGTGCTTTCATTGCTCCCCCATGAAATCTAGCCTTGGGAAACACCTAAGGATAGGTGGAAACGTTAGCCGATTCATTAGTGTATATAGATTTAGGATTAGAAAGTTTGAAAGAGTGGAGAGCTCTTTTTATCACTAGTCTATAGGCGAGCAGACAAAGCCCGGTTAGAGGTCTAGGAATGTCTTTGAAGATTTCTTGCAGGGTAAAGAGGTACTGTACGAAATAGGTATAGGTTCAAGTAGGGTTTCATCATAGCTCATCATACTAGGTGGATTGAGGTCATGTCAATCATTTAGTTTATGGTTTGAGTAGGTTCCAAGCAAGATTAGAGTCAATCCTAGAAATTAGGCCTTTTAGCCCTATTGTCCTAAGTTGTAGGAAACTAGTGTACAGAGGTTGTCAGGCCCTAAGCTCCATTGAAACTTTTAAAACTTCCAAATGAGTATCCAAATCTGCCTTTAGTTTTGTAGGGTCTTTGGAAAAATTTAGCAAGAATTGACAAAACAGGACTGGTAAAGGCTACAAGGAATAGGCCTATTTAAGGTCTCAAATGGTGAAACCTTGAACCCGGTAAGGATAGAGTTGAAGAGCCTTCTAAAATGGTTCAAATATGCAAGGTTATAAATGTTTTCAATAGGATGGGCACCCCTGCAATGAAGAATGATGTTTGTGAGAAGTTAGCACTTAGAACTTTCTAAGTGAGGAAGAGAAATTGAACTTGTCAAATGTTGTTAGTCATCCAAGGTGAAGCACAAAAGATAGAACTCTTAGAGAAGAGTTAGAATTGGACTTAGTTAATCATCTAAGCTAATCAGGACCTAGAGGAGACTAGGTTCCTAGAAGAGACAAGTTGGGTCTCTTAGCTGCAGTACAAGCAAGCCTTGGAACACTCACATCACCAAACCTAAGAATAATATCTTCACTATAATATCAGGCTCTTTACAAATTCGCTCTGCAACTTCAATTAGACTTGACCTAGAGATATCTAACTTGCTAATCAGCCATATTTTTGGTCCTAAAATCTTTCTTATAGGGAAAATGAAGGAGCAACAAGCATCAGACCAGAAATACACCTGTCATTGGTCACTTGGACCACCTTATGACATTTCAAAAATTGGTTACAATAGTTGAGTCTCTGGAGAATCTTCTTGTTCATCCCATCCACTGGACAATAATTGTTTTATTTTCCAAACTTTGAAAACTTTCACCAAAACTGCCACCAAGACATAGCCAAAATTTGTTATAACCATAACCGCTGAGTTGTTAACTGCCGGTTGTAGACTCTGTCCTATTCTTGTATAGTTAGGTACTTTTCTACCCATCCTTGATATTCATCATCCATTGGCCAATTAAAATTTACCACCTAATTTACCTTTGCACTGTAAGTTGTATACTTTACTACTACTTGATTCGCCTCCCTTTCAAAAGATTCCAAAAATGTGCCAGTGTTAATGATTTCATCCACCCTGTCCTGCCATTGCTATAGTGATCTAACATTTCCTTGGGCATCTACAATATCCGGTAAAGATGTGCCACTCCAGTCATCAAAACTCTTTACCAACTCTTTAATCATCTTGCTCAAATTATCAGGTAAGGCCTGGAAACCTTGTAGTGACTTCACAAAGTCTTGAGTAGGCCTTAATTATTGAGGCCTATTAGCTGCATTTTGAGAATTTCATTTCCAGATTTTGTTTTGCAAGTTCAATATTCTGATTTTAGGAGTATAATAGTTGGAAATCATTGTAAGATCAAAATTTAATAATTTCAGGAATTAGCATTTGAAAGTGTTTTTTGGGGTCATTAACTTCAGACTATCTTCTCTTTTGTAGGGGTGGTTGCATGCCGATTTTTTTTGGTGTAAAATATCATAATTATTATATTTTGTTACTTGTGTACGATTAAAAATTATTGGAGTGCGTGTGAGTTTGATATTTTTTGAAGATCTAAATATTCAAGCTTGGTAAGGAAAAATCATGTCAGATAATATTAGTCCAAAACAAAAAGAAGAGACAGTTGCTAGATTGTGGGCTATATTGAAAAGAAAGGGTGATGGGAAATGTTATTGTCCTTGCAATAATTGCAAGGGCTTAAAGACAAGAATAATTTTAATCACAACAGCTAAGAAACATTGTAGGCAGCATGGTCACGTTGAAGGGGGGCATGATTATTGTCCATTGGTAAGTTGTTCATTATATGTATTTATATTGATTGAATTTGTAATTGTTTATATTGTTTTAACATTTGATATATATATATAAAATCACTTGATCATGATCATGGTTTATTTTTGTTTGTCATTATTATAAAGGTGGGGCGCCCTAGGGCACATGATATGAATTATCATGGCCCAAAGAATGTGGTTTTGCAAGCAGAGGAACATGGAGCTATGAATATCGAAGATGAAGTTAATGATCCTATAGAAGAAGATGATCATGCACCAGAAAACACAATTGAAGATGATGGTACAAATACATTGATCCATGACACATGTAGTGGCACATCTGATCATGTTGATCGAGATGACTTTGATGATGTTCATGATTTACCTATACTTAAGAACACATACGAGCCGCTTTATGAAGGCTCCCAAACAACTCTTCTCTCTGTTCTATTGTTGTTGGTGAACTTGAAGGTTATGAATGGTTTATCCAAGATAGAAATCTCACGAATGTTAAGGTATGTCATATATGTCATTTTTTTTCATCTATTTTAATTGTTGTTAGTTCATCACTAGTAAATAAAGGATAAAGTATGTACTTTTAATATTCTTTATATTAAGAAGTTATTTTTTGTTGTAGATTGATTGGTGAATTTTTGTTACCACCATCAAATATTTTACCTTGCTCATACCAAGATTTATCTGGCATTATGAAAGATATTGGAATGGAGTGTCAAGCAATAGATGCATGTCCCACTGATCATATTATATATCATAAACAACATGAATTTACAATAGAATGCCCGGAATGTCATATCAGTGGATATCAAATAGATCAACTAACAAAAAAGGTGCCTCACAAGGTTCTTCATTATATTCCCATTATTCCACGTATGCAACAATTATTTAGGTGCGAAAGCTTAGCGCAATTTATGGATTACCATGCACGTAATAGAAGTGGATATGAGATTCTTCGAATGCCTGCAGATGGTTCTGCATTTAAGGACATGGAGGAAAAATGGCCACACTTTAAAGAAGAACCTCGTAATCTCAGGCTTTCATTGGCAGCAGACGGTGTCAATCCATTTGGAGAGCTGAGATCTATTTACTCGGTGTGGCCTATTTTTGTTATCAACAATAACATTCCTCTATGGATGTCAATAAAGAGGCAGCACATAATTTTGGCAATGACTGTTCCAAGTATTTGTTTACATCAATTTTTTTTAACGTAGTAGCATCTCATTTTTCTTATTTGTTGCATAATGACTTATATGTTTTTTCATTTAATAGTCATGTACATGAATTTATATATATTGCAGTAAAATAGTTATAATAATTATGTAATGTTTATGTTCATTCAACTAGGTAAGTACCAAGTTAAGGATATGAATGTATATATTGAGCCTCTTATTGATGAGTTACTAAAGTTATGGAATGGTGTCACTATGTATGACGTATCTAGACCAATAGGACAAAGACAATTTCAATTCCATGCAATGCTTGTATGGACAATTCATGATGCCCTAGGGCTAACATAATTTTCTGGTATGTTATAACATTCGACTGCATGACTTTAACAATATTTAATCTTATGAATTAGATATCATGCATGTTTTTGCAATAATCTATTCATTATATATAATTATAAAAATTGACATATTTAATCCAATTATATATGATTTGCAGGTCTTCAAACAAAGGGAAAATTTGCATGTCCAATTTTTGGTCCAAAGATGAAATCTCGTCGTTCAACAAGTTTAGGAAAGTAGGTGTTTGATGAGTATAGGCCCTTCCTCCACAGAAATCATAAGTATCGAACTACTGAAAAACATCTTTTCAATGGGAAAGAAGAGACTATATCAAAACCATGAAGAATGACACCTCGCCTATGGAAGTTGGAATATAATAGAATTAATTGTCAAGGTTATACATTGGATCAAATTGTTTATCTATCATTTATGATATGTTTTGAATTTATATTTTTATTTTGTGATCATGTTGTAATTGACAATGATTGTCATTGTTAATTTGTTTAACTTATATGCTTCATGAAGGTCGTCAAGGCATTAATGGTCAGCTTCCACATGGACTGAAAAGTTATCCCAGACAATTTAGTAGGTTGCCCTACTATGAGCAGCTACAAATTGTGCATTTATTTGATACAATGCATATTAGAAAAAATATGACAGAAACGTTATGGAAAATATTGGATGGAAGGCATGACAAAGAAAAAATTGTCAAAATTTGTAGTGACATTCAAGAAGCTAGTCATGCAATGAAAAATGTTATTCAATTAAATAGAGATGGAGACCAAATTAATATAAGTGCCCTTCCTTGGTTATTAACAGAGCAGAAAAGCAATGCTATAAAACAAGTCATACGAAAAATTTGATTTCCCACAGGATTTGCTACCAACATAAACAATATCATAACAAAGAAAGGCAAATTTGGGTCAGGGATGAAAACGCATGATTGGCATACCTTCATTAAGGTAATTATTCTAGTATATTATATATATATTTGTATACTGTATGTACTTTTCAGTGTATTATGTTTACTACTTTTGGAAAAATATTAATGAAAAGATCATTTTATAATTGTTGTAGTATGTTCTACCTCTATCTCTCCCAGACAACTTCGACAACAATGTCAAGCAAGTTATATATGATCTTGGAAAATACATGAGGTAAGTAGCGATATTTGTTCAATTCATTGTATATTTTTGTTAAATCTCATTAATATATTTGTGCCTTGAATCACTTGTAGATGGCTGTCATCTAAAGCAATCCATAAAGAAGATATAAATTATTGGAAGAGAAGAATTCCTCGTCTAATGTGTGAAATGCAAAAGTGTCTACCTTCGACATTTTTCAATGCACAAGAACACTACCTCATACACCAAGTTGAGGAGATTGAATTTTGTGGACTTGTACACACAAGGTCAATGTGGATGGTTGAGAGGCACTTGAAATTTTTGAAAGCTTTGGTTAGACAAAGAGCACATCCCAAGGGTTCTATGGTGGAGGGATACATGGTATACCAGACCATGGTGTACATTACTAAATATCTTCCTAATTTTACAACAAAGATCCATGAAGATCGCATTTGGGATCCTAACTCCATTAACAAATTCGAAGGGGAGTACTTGATGGGGAAAGGTAGATTGAGGAAAGTTTCAGGTAATTATAAGATGGTCATGGAGATTGGTGTAAGTGTTCCAAGGCTTTTTTGCACAACTAGCTAAAAAGACCTTTCCTTGTCTTCTTCTAGGAACCTAATATTTTCTAGGTCATTGTTAGGCTTAGATGATTAACTAAGTCCTAATCCAACTCCTCTCCAAGAGTCTCACACCTTGTGCTTCACCTTGAAGGACTAACACCACTTTGTTATGTGCAAACTCTCTCCTACACTTAGAAGACTTTAAGTGCCAACATCACACAAACATTCAATTGATTGAAGGGGTGTCAAAAACATTGGAAACATTCCATGTACTTCCAACTGGATCCATCTTGGAGGATCTCCAAAATCCTTTCCTACTGGTTCCAAGAATTGGTCTTGAGGAGGCCTATTTCTTGTAGCCCTTGACAGAGACCTTTACTTCATTCCTGCCCAAACTTTTCAAACAACTTAAAAAACCAATTCCACATTCGAATACCCTTTTGGATTTTCTAAAGGATTCAAAAGATTCTATACTCCTAAGTCCTCCGTACATTGGTTTCCCATTATCTAGGTTAAATAGGGCTATTAGGCCTAGTTTGTAGGACCCCACTGGTCTTCTTGCTCAAACCTCAGTCAAATGGATTGATAGAACCTCAATCCTTCTAGCATGTTAGGATATGCCTATACCCTACTTGGAACTATACTTGTTCCATATTGTACCTCAATCCCCTGCCTAAATTCTTCAATTCATTACTGTCAAACCTCTAACCGGGCACTCTAAGCTCACCTAAGACTTGACATTAAACACAGCTGTTCCACTCTCCATGACTCCTAACTCTACATATGTACAGACCAATGGCTCCCCTAACACATCCATCTACCCTTAGGAAAATCCTGTGACTAGATTTCATGGGGGAGCCATAAAAACACAAGATGGTGAGGACAGGACCAATAAAACCCTTAAACCTTAACCTATCTATCCAGGACACTAAAATAGCTTAAATCAACTTACTTGCAGAATAAAAAAGTTTAATACTATCCCATGAACATGACTCTAACACTAAATCAAAATATCTAATTCACTTAGTATCACTATCACTCAAAAACACTCGGAGTTCACATAAAAATAGAAATTGCAGAGCTATCTTCTATTCCAAAAACTTGATTACAATCTCCCTCTTTCTTGAATTCGAGCCTGCTTCATATTAGATTCCATTCACCATGTTTGTAGGGCATGTTGGTCAATCCCCCACTCCTATCCTTTAGGGGATCCTATGTAATTGAGTTGCATGCAACATTTGCCATAATGGCAACTGTTGTCATGACAATTTTGTAACAACATTTGGCAAGTACTCTATCATTATTCCACCTTTCTAACTCTTAGGACCTCTATCTCCTATATTTTGAGTAACCAACACCATTAAAGGCCTCATGGCATCTTTCTAACATCATTCATGTGTTTAGAACAAATTTAAGACTCAAATCCCAACTTAAGCTACTAAGGCTAAGCAATGTAAAAACTATTAACAATGACTAAGTTTGGTGACCTTAGTCCTAATGACTAACTCACCTAGACACAACAATGACCTTCTAAGGTCCAAAACAAACATACAATTACTCTGACTTGGCTAATGTCAGATACAAGCCCAAAATATCCTAACTATGGAGGTTAGCCTAGGTGTGCTCCTGCACTAGAGATTAATTAGAATACATTTTACATTTGGTTTTTATGTATATTGTACTTATAAATTAAGGTTGTATACTGTGGTAATTAACTAATTATACGTCATTTGTGAATTTCATTTTTTTTTGATACAGTTGGTCGAGAGTGGGATGCACTACATTTGTACGTCACAAACAATCTTGATTGGATGATGGTATGGATTGAACGATGTCAGCAATCTGGTCGCGCATTAACATGGGAAGGTGTGGCTTCATTGGTTAAAGAAGCTCATTGTAATGGAGATTCCAATGTTACACCAAGGGAAATTGATTTAGCATATGGTTTAAGAGATAAATAGGTATGTATAAATATATTAATCACCCATATTATTTAATTATTTTCAATTATATTGATGTATATATATGTTGAGATTTTTTTCTTTGCATACATTCGGCCAAGAATAAATATGTTTATCAACTGACGATATTGCAATAAGTTTTGCATGTTTGACATATTGCAGGTGAAACACCACAAGACTATGTGGTGCAATGGTCATAAATTTTGAATCAAAAAGTTGGATGACACGAAGAAAACTTGTGATTCTGGGATAACTGTAGTCTTCTAGGTGATTAATGTTTCATCTAGAAGCGACATACATCTAGAAGTCTCAAAAAATCAATACTATGGGATTTTGGATTATATACTTGAGTGTGACTTTAAGTCCTTCAAATTAGTTTTGTTCATCGTCCTATGGTACAGGCTATGATTGAATGAAAATGATCCCGAGAGAACTATTATTGAACATGATAATGGATTTACCATGGTTAATACAAAGTATTTTGAGGGAGCTAGAAATGAGCCCTATGTTCTTGCAAGCCAATGTGAGTAGGTATTTTACTCAGAGGTTCCAGGTAAAGCAGGTTGGTCATATGTTGTTAGACATGATCCAAGAGGAAGGCCGATAAAGTATAATGTGGTGGAAGAAGAAGATGATGTAGATGATGATCAGGATCAACAGTTAGTTGCTGATGTGCCTGATGAAGATGTCAAAGAGGAGGAACTAGAACATAATGATGTAGGAGTTAATGTTCATGAAGATGATATCCATGTGGATGATGACATTATTGAAACTGATATCAATGACGATGATGATGATATGACCAATCCTTACAATGTTGAATCTAGATTAGATGATACAGACAAAGAGTTGGATGAAGAAGAAGATCAATGACATTCATTTGTATTGTCTATTTGATATTAATTTCTTGAAAGAATTATTTTTGACTTATGTAGTTACATAACTAATTTATGATGTTTTTAATTTTAATTATATTTGAATTATATTAGAATATGTTCAGTTAACAGATGTAATGGATAAACCAAAAGATGAAACCATAAGACCACTGCCTTGTTGGGTGTATGGATTCTAATGAAGATCTATAAAAGTGTAATCTGTGATGGCAATAATTCAAAGTTTTTGGCGCACAGATGTAGTTTATAACTTCTATAAATGTGCAAGTAAATGACTGACAAACTCTACTTGAGATAGAATGACAATCCTAGTTATGTGATTCTTCTTATTGATACAATTAATAATCTTTAGCTACTGTGATTGACTAGGAGGGTTTAATCTTTACTTGAAAGAACCAAATAATCACATCACACAAATATAGAAAATGTGTATCGATAAACTTAATATATATATGCTTGATATATCAATTTAAACAATAGAAAAGCATCAATAGTATCAACTACTTCGAGCATGAGATGATTACAACGACATTTCACCACATAAGATACTCATTTAATTTGTAATTTGGTAGCAAGCTCTAAGCTAAGACAAACTGACACAGAACCTTACAAACACATACGATTTAGGCCAGTGCCATATACTATTGGGGAGTCGAATTAATTCACAAATATTTAGATTTCCATAACAGGTTCAAACACATAACATATAAGATCTCTAACAATATTCCATTACAATAGTGTCAATTTCTATCCTAACTCAATACTTCTTATCAAATCCCTTTACAAACATATCCATCTATGACTCCATCCTAGCATTTTAATTTACTCTTTGAATTAAAGAAAAAATGGAAATCATACACACCATGATAACAGTGAGATGAACGCCATAACCCTTGATTATATTATTCAAAATTGTGATATGTTTATACAAAGGAGATCCATGAGCTCTAAATATATCATTATAACTGAAATGCTAGTACTTTCATGAAACATCAAACCTTCATGCTATTGGAACTATCAAATTTTGACAAATTCATTATTTCTTCATGATTATTAGTCTTTGAAAAAATCTTCATAATGTAGACAAAAATATCCTCACATAGCATATTTTACCAAAATCTTATTTAAAATTGTGCCATAATGCCCTATAAATTTCATCTGACATTAAAATCTTTACATATGAAAATATTGGCATAAGTTGTTGTAGGTCTCATCGATGATAATATACATATCCTAAATGTATCGGCAAGACATAGCAAGGGTCACACCGATCAAGTTATACAAAGAGAGAATGCAAGTTTCTATATCTTATCAGCAAGACAAAAGGTATCGGCGAGACGATGTAAGGTCACATCGAGCTAAATTACCTTTTTCTGATTGGAGTAATGTAAAGTCTATCGGAGAGACTTTGGTCATCGAGGAGAGATTTTAAAACACTTCCCATAGTGTTATTAGTCTTGCCGATAAAGAAAGGGGAGGACTCACTCGGTGAGACAAATGATGCCGGGGAAAATTTAGAAAGTCTTACCGACCCCTCAGGTTACACCGACAAAACTAAGCATACGAAGATAAAGGGTGTCGAGAAGACAATGTGCATGGTCTCGCCAAAGAAAAAGCGTATCGGTGAGACATGTCACCATGGGGAGATCTAAGAGACATCACAGCGAGTATTATTCTGTCGCCAGAACAAATTGCTTGGTCTCGACGACATACTCGATAAAGTGAACATCTCGGTGAGACAAAGTACTTTCGGAGTAAGGCAAAGAACCGTTGGCCCGATTCATTAAGTTTGAGTGATAGTTGTTTCGATGAAAGTCATGGCGATATAAAAGAAAAAGGAAAGAAACTATCAGGGAGACTTGTGATGTCGGGGAAACTACAAGACATCTTGGTGGGTGGGTGATCGTTGAACCCTAATGTGACAGCGAGAATTTAAAAAGAAAAACTTGCAGCATTCATGTCTCGATCGGTAAAAGACATTAATGGTGCCATGAAGCATAGGAGATTTTGCATATCAGGGTATGATCAATTGAAATCATTGTCTCATAGAATTCAAAGCGAAGGAGAGCAAGGGAACCGATAGAGCAATTAAGGCATTCACCTAGCTTGAGTTTGGAAGAAGTTACAATAAGTTTCTCATCCTCTGAGAATTCATAAATATTTGAATTATGGAAGGCACTGGTTCAGGAAAACTAAAGGGAAGAAAACCCAAGGACGGAAGCCAATCAAAAGAAAAAAAGCAAAAGCCTGAGTTGCAACCAGTAGGTACTGAAAGGAAGCTAAATCAAGACCTCATAGACCAGTTACCTGGTTCTAGACCTAAAGCTAGGTGTTCTGAACAACTCAAAGTGGAAGTTGACAAATTGGATGACAAATGCAAATTTATAGGTGATGTTTGGACTCCGATTAGAGGCTATGAATTATTCAATTTCCATTACCACAGGAGAAACCACTTTGAGCCAGTATGCAATCCATGGAGGCTCAATTTAGGGAAATTAGTGTGCCCTAATGTTTTTATTAATGTCGAACTGGTAAAATTACTGGCTAGACACTATGATTCGAAAAAGAAAGCTATATGTGATTTGTCAGGGAATCCATTGATACATGTATTTGAGAATGTAATTGCTGAGGTTTTGAGAATGGAGGGAATATGTAGTGACAAAGTAGTGAGTGAAGAGCTCGATAGTGAGTTCAGAAGGATGGACACCATTTATAAAGGGTGGAGGTTACCTCTGCATAGAATTAGGTGTCATGGCAAACCTACTCCAATGGAAGACAGTGAGGGGCCACCCTTTCATGTAGACCTCTTCAAAGCTTACCTAAAATATACTTACTACTCAGTGGGACAGGTATTAGGGATGGAGGTACCTCATCATATGGCGGTTTTGCCCATGGTGATTTCTGTAGACATTCAGTACCACAATTCTAGATCATTTGACTATGTTGCACATGTTTTTAAGGAGCTGGATGCGGGTTTGATGGCGATAAAGAGTGGTGCTTCTGTTCTCCATCTCAGAAATTACTCACTGTTGATGCACTTAGTGTTGTATTTTGGACAAGAGTTAGGTTTATGGACCTAGGAGCTGAGGATTTCACAATCCAACAAGGAAGGTAGGCCATTGCCTATTCAATTATGGATTGTTGTTTGGGACAACAGGTTTTCCAATTCAAATTTCTTGCATTTTGAAGAATTCTTTGTGAAACCCTTGTATAGATTTTTTAGCTATCCTTGTGATTATTCTTTATCTGAACAAGTAAAAAGGTTTCTTAGGCCTAGAGACTACAATGGACCAATTAACTACAACTGGGGGGATTGGTATTGCTTAGAGAATGCCACAATGATTAGGGTTTATGGCTTTGAGGATACACCTTTCATTATGCCCAGAACTATCTCGGATAGAATTGCATACCTTGAAATTGTTAGGCAAATGGATTACTCCAGTGTTATGAACTTAAGTTCATATGGGAGACAGGCTTTTATGCCCAGTACATTGTATTTTAGTGATTTCACTATATTAGCCAAGGAAGGTTATGATCTGATTCTGGACAAATTATTGCACTACAACATGAGCAGAGAACCAGTGAGAAAGAACTTTGATCCAGAAGGGTATATCCACTCTGCTAGATAAAAAGTAAATCTCAGAGGGTACCATCATGTTCCCTTTAAATCTGATGACATAATCAGAATCTTGGAGGCAGAGGAAGCTGCAATTGTGATTGAAAAACATAATCAGGAGTTGGTGGATGCTGAGTTGTTATCCTCCATTAAGGGGATTTTAGAAATAGACAAGCCACAAAGCTCATCTGGGAAAGTTTCAAGAATGAAGACTCAGGAGTATGAGTATGTTACAAGAGAAACAGACGTTGAGGAAACCATGGATGTAGATACAAGAAATGAAGACCATAGGTATTTCATATTAGATGATGAATTTATAAAGACCTCAGAGTTTAAGACATTTTTATATAAGCAAAAAGGGAAAGAGATAAGGGGACAGGTTGACAATGTCACTGTAGGGAATGAGGATCAACTGTTAAAAAGCTTAAAGGATGAAATGGACAAAGAGATTATTGACATGACCCTTGAAAAGGGGAGGGAGCTACTTGAAAAGGTAGGTGTTATGATTTTTCCAAGTTTGGATATGAATTCTGCATTAGTTTTTGATAGTTTCTTAAAAGATAACAATGCTACCCATAAGCTCAGTATAGAGAAGGTGATAGAGGTATACACAAGATCAAGATACAATCCTAATGATGAAACATTTATGATTTGGGCCTTGTATCCTCCTCACAAGAAATCAATTGTTATTGATACTGAAAAGGCATTTAGACATGTCATGACCCTGAAGGCTAGGGAGGTTGATCCTGTAGCGACTACTGATATTGGGATAAATATAGCCAAGTTGAATAAAGCCGAGATCCAAGCATTGATAAGGGAAAGGGAGATGTACAAAACCAATAATGAGAGGATGTTGAGAGAGAATGAACGGTTGAAAGACTTGGTAGGTGGTGTAATAGAACCAACAAGGATGCTCACTCAAGGTGAGAGTTTACAGAAAAAAGACCATTGGGAAGGGTCAACTGCATACTCTCAAGGGAGAATGGATGCATTTTCTGTAATAATTGAAAAAAGGAAGGTTGATTTAACCACTTGGTTAAATAAAATTTGGGGAAAACATTCACAGTACGTAGATGCAATAAAGGAACACAGGAGAGTGGATAGCATAATTCAGGAAAGAATTGAGGAATTGGAGGAGGACACTACTAGTAATGAAGAGATTGAAAAATATGCCAATTGTATTATGGATAGGCACAGGGATTTCTATGTGGAGTTACAAGGGGATATACAAGAATTGATAGAGGCTGCCGAAGATAGATTCACCAAGTTATGTGATGATGAAGGGAAAATGAAGGAAGCGAATACATGGAAAAGTGAGTGCGAAACAATACTCCAAGGGATGTTGGAGACAACCACTGTGAAAGATGTAATATTGGATGCAACATGTGAGCAAAATGAGCAAATGATAATGATGGAGATTGTGATCTGTGATGCATTGGGAGATGCCGACACTCATGAGCACCAGGATTATATGGAGCATATGTCTGCAGTCCATTTGTGGCTCCAGAGAAATTAGTTAATAGTGGATTTGTTAAACCTTTTATGCTTTAAACCTTTTTGAAAAGGCACGTCCTTTTGCAAACTGATGTATAAGTATCCGTTGTTGGATAAATTTAAGGGGTAGAAGATAAAATTAGAATAGGGTAGATTGCTGTAAGCATTAATTTTTTAGAAATGATGACATTCAAGGAGACTATGTTGCATGTATGAACTTTGAAGGAGATAATGAAAGACTTTTGATTTAGTGGCTTCATTCTGGTATCAATTGTTTGTTAGATTCTTGCGATTATTTGATTGTCTCCAATCTGATGTTTCTTGGTTGTTGTTTAAATTGAATTATCAAGTATATATTCTATTTATCAATACAAATTTGTTGTTTTTGTGTGATTTGGTTTATTGAATTCTTTAAAGAAGAATTAAAATTCCTTTCAATAAATTACAGTAATCTGGGAATGCCATTTGGATCATTAAGAAGAATCAGATTATTAGATTTGATATTCTGCCTCAACTAGGGTTTATCATTTACACTCTTGCATGTTTATACCTAGAGGACCTGCTAGATAGAAACCATTCATTAAAGGATTTCATTTGACTTCGTTTTACCCAATAAGGCATTGGTCTCCCTTATTTACATTACATTAGTTTTATTCATTTCATTTAACATCTCTTAATTGAACATATTAATTCATACCTTGATATTGCATATACAATTTATACCAAAGTAGGATCATATCTTTCCACTGTTAAATTGCCATTTGTGGATAGTTAAATCAAGTAGGAAACATAAATTGAACATATTAATTTAGTATAAGAGTCAACCAATCATAAGGAAAACATAATATGAAGTAGAATTTTCTCAAATCTTGTGGTTGTAGATGCCCTTTTGAAATCTATGCAAAATGTGGGAGGATAGACAAAGCTCATTAACTATTTGACACAATGCCTCGAATAATTGTAATCTCATGGAATACACTCTAATTAGAAAAGTCTCGTCACTGCCCTCATAACAATCTATCAATTTGTTTTAGTGTCTATTGTGTTATACCCAATTTTGGACATGGGGTATAACAAAATAGACACTAAAATAAATTGAGAGATTACAATTCTTTGAGACATTTTGTCAAATAGTTCACAAGCTTTTTCTATCCTTCCACATTCTATATAAATTTTAAAAGGGCATCTATAACCACAACATTTGAAAAAAATCATCTTCATATTATGCTTTGATGGATGTCTATACCTTGTTCCAAATATCCCATATTAAGGAAACCAATAAGGATTTTGGTGAAGGTTGTGTTGGTGTTTAAAATACAATCCATGTAGAGGTTGCAGGTATCTAAGAGATAGCCAACCCCTATCGAGGACAACTACAACCACTAATGGCCAACTAACGAGAGGCATTAAAGGACTAACTTCTCCTACACTTTTGGCTCTGTAGGACCAAGGTGGGTAAACCTAAACATGTTCACATGAATGTCTCATGATTGGTAAGAACACTTCCTATGTATAGATTACAATTCCTACACACTCAAAGGGATAGTGATCATCTCAAGGTTTTGGCAGACCAGAGAATGACTACCAGTACCAAAGAGCAACGGAACTGACCCACTTATTTGTTACAATACCTCCCTGAGGAGGACAAGGTTGTATTCAAGTGTTTTGTGTTCAGTATTTGGATATCCTTGCTTAGAACCTACAGTCTTGAACTAATAAAATGACACAAACATTATCTAGTGCTTCATCCATAGGGCAATGGAGTCATACAGAACAAAATCCTGATACGATGAACCCATCTCATATAGCATTACTATCATGAGATATTTTAGCATATTAAGAGAGTACTTCTTCAAGCATCCTGAGTATATACAACCATGAACATGTAACTTATTTTTTGAGCATTTGATTAACTCTTTGAGTTAAAGCAAGAAAATGAATCACATTTTCAATTAACTATTGAAACTGAATAGATGAATCTTTGATAAAGCTATTCATAATCCCTGGCACACACCCAGGAGAGTAAACCATCTTAATTTTATAGATTTATTTCGATATAAGTAATTAAAAAAGCATAGCACACTAATCTATATATAAACCTAACCCTAGGATGACTTCCTGAAAAAAATGTTCATAACACTTTAACAATAAAGAGGACTGTATAACTTCCAAGCATCGGATTGCAAAAATTTTCTGACCCTTCATAATGAGCTGTGAAATCACCTTTATAGAATAGGAGAGAAACAAGCATTAGGCTACATTGTGACACCAAATTGAATTTCAGCACCAAAATAAAATTCAAATTTACATTCCTTGTCATAATGATACTGTGCATGAACAAAGGAATCAAAACGGTTATGAAATAACCAGTCGAAAAAAAAAATTTCATGCAAAGCATGCGCATGTCCATATCCACATCCACATCCACTTGATAGAACAACAAGAGAAGACAAGACACGTCCAACGGACCCACTACCAGTAATCATGAAGAAGCAACACAGCCTCGGTACAAGCAACCATTCCGAGTTTGAGCCTGCGATAGCGATGGCACCACCTCCTCTTTAGCAACCTTGTGAGCACATTCCCAAACAACTGGACCTAGTGCTAATGCAAACACTAGCTCAATTGCTAGAACCTCCTCATCCACTCCCATAAGATCGGCTAGGGAAGCCAAATAGTACCGATAATCAAAATTAGTCTTAGATTCATCAGAATCCGAGATGATTATCGAGGACGAACAATGTACTAGCCTCTTCCTAGTGTTCCTAATAATAGCCTTGGGAGACATGGGAGAATCGAATTTCTTCATGACTGGTGAAGCCAGCCTCGCACTCCTTCGCTTAACTAATTTACTCATGATAGAAATAGAGTGCAGCCACAAAAAGAAGAAAAACCTTACTACACTTAGACACAAGAGAATGCAATGTTGATTACATACAATTCAGTTAGCATTTATAGAGCAAGCCAGTATGCAGGGTACAATTACTTGAAGGCGATTCAAGCACTTGCACAATTAATGATTTGGATAACTATGAATACCCTCAACAGGATGGCACTATTCACACGTAGGAGGAAATTAGGTGGAGATCCTCAGGAGAAAAGAAACCTGTATCATTAATGACACAAGCAACAACCAAGTAATACATGCCACACGGGAAACTCACACACTTCTTCCCTATAAATGAACCACCGATTCGGGAGGCACTTTAACAAACGGAAGGTGGAGATCAAGTCAATGGATGTTGACAATCCACATTGATGCCTTTAGAAAACATATCCAATCAAAAACCCGCAGAAGAATAGACCCAGACCACACAATGGGTCCCATATAATCCCACTGGCATGAAAAGAAAATCCACATGCCACTCCCTCGCGAACCTCACAACACTCTCTCAGATATTTACTTTGCCTGTGCGAGGTGTGCGAGAGATCATGATTACCTCATTATTGATGGCTATTACTGGTGAAAAGACGGTCCCCTGTCATATCGAACACCTCGAGAAGAAAACCCATTCATCATTCACGTCACGTGGCCATATCTCGTGAACATCACACTACTTTGATGACACCAGTAGATAAACCTGTGAGGTTTGCGAGAAGTGGTCAAGATCGAATTCTGTGATTGGATGGCTCATCAGCCCTCAGATGGAACATTTAAGTGGGGATGGCTATTACTAGTGAAAAGACGCCCCCTGTCATATCGAACACCTTGGGAGGAAAACCCATTCATGCCATGTGGCCATATCTTGCGAACCTCGCACTACTTTGATGATGCCAGTAGACAACCCTGCGAGGTCTGCGAGAAGCGGTCAAGATCGAATTCTGTGATCGGATGACTCATCTGCCCTTAGATGGAACATTTAAGTGGGGATGGCTATTACCGGTGAAAAGATGGCCCCTTGTCATATCGAACACCTCGGGAAGAAAACCCATTCATCCATTCATGCCACATGGCCATATCTCTCGAACCTCACACTACTTTGATGACGCCAGCAGACAAACCTGTGAGGTCTACGAGAAGCGGTCAAGATCGAATTATGTGATCGGACGACTCATCAACCCTCAGATGGAACATTTAAGTTGCGCCCACATTGAAATTTCTGGCAGTGCAATACCTAGGCCATTACGCCAAAAAGATTGGCAAATTAGGTGAAATAGGGGGAGTTAAGCACAACCCGAGAGGGATGAAACCTCACTTAAGTGACCGGTCCACCATGGTAACAGGTCACCGTTAAAACATAACAAGAGGGTTTTGACCGATCCATATTGAAGGTTACCTTGAGTAATTTAGAAACCCTCTAACCCCAGCTTCAATTTACTGAAGTTCCATCAGGTTGTGGAATTTTTCTTTGCATCTACCAATTGCATTTGTTTGAAAGTTTCTAAAACCTTTTCAACAAATCCATTATGTGTATATTCTAAAATCATTATAGTCCTTATAGTCCTAGTCCACATCACTTTGTTTTTTGAAGAAACTAATACCATATATTTTTTATTTATGTTCTAAATTGGATACATGTTTATAAGTTTGATATTACAATTAATAATATTAATTTTGGCAAGACATTAAAAGATTTTGTTGATTTTAAAAATATATGCATCCCAATGTAAAAATTCCAACAATGGAAGCAATGATTGTAACACATAATTTTTGATGTAGTATCCAATTCAAAGGATGATGTTACAATTTAGGGTTATGATTGGGTATTTAATTAGGGTTAGGATTTAGTGTTCGGGTTAGTGTTAGGTTTAGAGTTAGGGTTAGGGTTAGGAAAATAATGTTAGGATTAGGGTTAGATTAGGGTTTATGTTTTATGGTTAGGGTTAGATTTAGAGTTTTGGTTATGGTTGGGATTAGATATGAAATTAGGGTTAGGGTTTAGTATTACAATTAGGGATTATAGTATGAGGGTTATATCTAGAATGAAGTTTTAGGGTTATTGTAATTATGATTAAGGGTTGTTTTTATATTTGGCTTAGAGTTGGGGTTAGGATTAGGGCTAGGGATAGGGCTAGGGTTAAGTTTAGGGATAGGTTTAGGGTTATTAGAGTGAATGCAACTAATTAATAAAATAAATAATATTTAGGGTTAGGTAATTAGGGTTAGGGTTGGGGTTAGAGTTTTGGTTGTGGTTAGGGTTATAAAGATAGGATAAAGGTGAGGGTTAGGGTCAAGGTTAAGGTTTCGAGAGAAAGGGTTAGGTTATGATTTGGATTACCCTAAACTCTAACCATAACCATAAACCTAATCCCAAACCTAAAACTAAAGAAAACACATAACCTAGCCCTAATTGTAGTGTTTGAGGCTAGGCTCAAACACTATATAACCTAACACATAACCTAGCACTAGAAAAACTTCTTCTCCCAAACAATCTCCTCTATTTCTATTCATGCCTACTAGAGTTTCAACATTCAACATTGGTGCTTCAACCATTCATTCAAAGCTAAGAATTCGAAAGTAGCGTTCATTTGTAATATAATTAATCATTTGAAAATATTATAATTACTATCAATCTAATACAATATTAATATTATTAATAATATACCAATAATATTAATAATCTAATATAATTACTATTAATCTATATATAGATTATATATAATCTTAGTATATCAAATATATCATTATAATTCATATAATGTAATATAATATTGTTATATAATATATTAATATTATAACATTACTATTAATCAAAGTGCTTTAATATTTATGTCGAGTTTTAGTACATTATATGACAGGTTACTAAAGCGGCTCCGAGATGCACGTGCTCAAAATCGACGGTGATGTTATAATCTTGATGAAAAGTTGCTTGACGGTTATGTTCAGTGCTTGTGACTTCTCAAACACAAGAAGATGTGATTTTGGCCCTATTAGGAGAAGATTTAAAAGTTGATTCTAGAGCTGAGAAAAATTATCATATTAAATTATGAAGCCCTTTCTTTGGCAAGGAGATTCCATGTGTGTTCAAAAATTCTTGTTGCACACATTTCCATTACTCATGTTGCTAAGAACCTTGCAAATCCTCATATTTGAAGATTGAAAAAATCCAAAGGTATATTTTATGGCCTCCCTTTAACCAAGGAAAATGGTTTCAAAAAGTATCCTAGGAGTTTTATTATTTCCCTCATGACTATAATAGGCTTGGCTTACTTTATATTCACTACTCTAAATGGTGCCATAATAGAATTTGCTTTCTTTATATTCACTACTCTAAATGGTGCCATAATTTTTAAAAATTTAATTAACATACTCTAAAACCTAACTAAAGCAGGTTGTAGCCCATCAAATTGGACAAGTGAAAGGTCAATACCAACGCTGAGGAAGACTTTGGAGGAGTGAAAACAAGGCCAATACTAGCGCCGACGAAGAGTTTGGAGCTAAAACAAGGTCAATACCAGTGCCAAGGACCAGGTTGAGGGCACTCAGCGAAAATCGACGACCAAGGGATAATGAGTACTGTAAGTTTGGCACCCCCATTCTCTTTAACCTGCAATTTTCATGCCTAGTTTCCAAAGATCTTCTCGCACATTGGCCCCCCCATTCTCATAAAATGATATAAGATAAGATAGAAAAAATAAAATAGCTTTTTCTTTCACATTTTTATAGTGATTACTAGAGGCACATAGACCAATTCTTCATAATAGGTGAATTTGATCATACTTTTCCAATGATGCAACAGTTCAACTTTGGGGTGTATCATTTAGGCAATAGTTCAACTTTTGGGTTCATCATTTAGGCAATGACGGATCCCTACTCTTTCCATATGCTCTTTCCTTTCTATTTCTTCAAATGTATAGTTTATGTCTTATATTGTATTGAAATAGTTATTCCACCAACTTGTGTGGGAAACCATACATTTGTAATTATCAATAAAAGACATTTGTGAAAATTTTATGCAATGTTTCTCTTGTATACATTTGCATGATGAACTGCAATTCATTTGATAATACTTTTATGTATATGAATAGAACTTAGTAGAATTGAATGTGCACCTTTATCTTTATTTTTGCAAAATCTATCCCAACTTTACTTGATTGAGTTAGAAGCTAAATTAGGTAAAAAAATTGGTGACATCTTCTATATGTTTGCCTACTAAATATCCTCACCAGATGCCTAAACTTATCCATTGGGCATGGTGTTGACTCTTGGAACTTGACAAGACTTGAGAGATAGTCTTGCATAATGTTGTAACTCATCCAAAATAGTGCATAATGTTGGCATTTTTTACAACCCAAGTACAACCTACAGAAGCTTCTATGAGCTTGCCATACTCAATTTTAAAAGTCCTGAAGGCACTGTGCCAACTTAATGAGAAAAATGCAACAAAATTGTTATCTCTCCTACACTTCAGACTTTGTAAGATCCAAGAGGGTATCCCTAAAATATATTGTCATTCATGATGAGAATGATTTGCTCATACGTGGATAAACAACAAATAAATTCCAGTCTAAGTTTAAACAAGATAATCCTTCAAGAAATTGGCTATTTCTTAGGAGAATTCAGCTCTTATTTAACAAGGAATTGAAATAACACCTAAGTGTGTTTTTATGAAATATTCAAGTGAAATTGCCTAAAGCTATAACAAAAAATACAAGAACAATAAGCAGTCAGAGTACCAGTGCCATATCCTAAAGCACGGAGTCAAACTGGAAACTGAACTACAGGGTAACTTTCATCTAGAGCATCTATGATCTGTATGTAAGGCATTGCCATCCATTCATCAATACATTAATCTATTACTCTTTAGCAAATCCTATGTGTTAATTTGCATGAACTTATTGAACAACTAAAGCATTTAATAGGTCCATTGAACTAGAGCTATACTCGAACATAATCCATAGGAAACGACAAATGAAATTTAACGAACATCATCTTTGATAGACTTTTCATGAAAAATTCATGCAAATTATTACAATAGGAGAGAAAATAAACTCAAAACAATCACAAGATTTGCATAAGTATGCTCCAAAACCCCATGATTTACTAAGTTCCCAAATAGACTCAAAGCTTCAAAAAACTGGACATATTCTTTTCTCTCTCTCTACTTGATTTTTCTCTTACGTATCTTAAGTAATTTCAATAGACCTATTCCTCGGCCCAGAATTCCCTTTTATAAAAACAAGGGAGAAAACAAGCTTTAGGCCGGAGGATACACATATCCATTTTTTACTGGACCGCTAATTCCTAATCAGTTATCTTTACATCATTTGCTTGGTAAGAGAAGAAAAACTTAAAACAAAATGATGATTAATTTGTTATGGAGGAAAGGAAATCATGGTTCCAAGTATTGATTCCCTAACACCAAAGCATCTTTTAACTGCTCCATGTGCTGATTTTATTTGTGCAATTTGTACCTGAATTCGGGAAGAGAATGCATTTCAAAATATAATACCGTAGGCCAGACCTGTATTTTACATGACCAAATTGCAGCTCTCATGCCCATTATTTATAATTAAAGTTCATCAATAAACATCTTTTTCCATGACTCAAAATCTTCCTCCGACGGCCAATTGAAAGCCACCACTCGGTCCACCATTTTTCAATAAGGTACATACTTTATCATTAATGACATGGTTGTCTTGTCAAAATTCTCCAGGAAACTAATGACAAGTGACAACTTCTCTAAAGTGTTCTCCAACATGTGAATATCAGCATTTTTGCATATCTCATGAGTTTGGGCGGTCATTATATTATTCATTTGCTCCATTAATCCTGCAAAGGCTTGACACTATCCTGACTATGCAAAATATGAGGTAGTGGAGTCAAATATTTTCCATCATAAATATCCTTCAGTGCTTTGATTTTGGACTCCATAGGAGCAGCAAACCCTTGGAATTTTTGCTCAACAATAGTCTTAACAAATTGATATGTTGTCATGATTGTAGGATACTTATTCCCATGATGCTTTGCTCCAACTGCCATAAATTTCAATTTTTTCATTCTAGGGCTCCATCTATTTAGCAAAGGGATAGCCAATTCTCTATCCCTTGGAAAAAATTCAAGTGCTTGCAGCATCAAGGCATAATTCACATGAACACCATTTAGCTTACTCTGGACCCGTTTATGTAGATGCCTTAACATAGTATCAACAATTTCTTAATTATTCCTTCTTGCTGCATCCTGGATTTGATTTATCATCTCCTTATATTCTTCAATTTGCTCGAGTAACTTTTCCTTAGAAGGATCTCTGCTCGAGGTACTGGCCTTCTCAACCGCAATAGGCACTTGCCCATATTATACGGGACCATAGCCCAAGATTGAACCTGTGCAGGAGGTTGGGGTTGATCAATTGGTGGGTCATCAATAATTTGGCTAGAGCTAACCTACTTTTGGGATCTCAAGATTTCCATTTGTTGCCTTAATAAGGCCATTTTTGTTTCCAATTCCACCACCCTTTGCTAACTCTTATTATACTCAATAATAATGTCATTATACTAGTTCCTCAGAGTATCTCGGTTTTTAGTTAAATCCTCCATGGTTGCCCTAGTAAATTTGGCAACATTCACAACATTGTCAACAACTCTCTTCACAATCAAATGACCACTAAAATTGGATTTTTCGGCGACAATAGGTTTTTGAGACCCTGTAGATAGTGACCATATTGCTAGAGAATCCCACTCTTCACTGAAAGTTGATCCTTTAAGTGCTAATGCCGCCTCCTCCTCTGTTGCAAGAAGCGGTTTATTTTCCCTTCTTACTGTATCAAATACTACAGCATCAGCAATATCCCATTCAGGGAGTAGCAATATCCCACACTTTTGAACCAATATTCTGCCTTGTTCTGGTGTGATTTCCTTATACCTCTCCTTCAATTGTACTCTGACCTTTGACTGAATTACTTGCTCTGGAAGCTCTGGGTGCAAACTTCTCTCATGTGCTACCTGCTCAGTATAAGATGAGAGATGAGCTCTCCATACAAAATATTCAAAAGCACAAGTATGGATAAAAGAGTCATCCATCATGAATTCTTTGCAGGCTTCCATTCTCAAATCATCACTATTTGTAATTCCTTTAATCTCATCCTTCCCCAATCTTAGGGTGATGGCTCCTGAGCTTGTTGCAATGTCAGTAGGATCTAGTGGCATTTTTGGATTTATTTCATCCGGAGTTACAATAATATCCTCCTCATCATTACCTTTCTGGCCAACATCCCCCATACTATTAGTTCTAGGCCTCTTTGGGGATGATGTGCTAATATGTTCTAAACTCTTCAGAGGTGAATCCAGATCAATAATACCAGATACTAATTTCCTTAGGACGGATGATGCACCACTCATCATAACTTCCTCTGTCCTATTTCTCTTCCTTCTTGAAAACACTTTTATTTTCCCTTGAAGCTGGTAGGTAGGCCTTTCTTCGATTCTTATCTCAGGGTGCTGCTCAGTAACATGTGACTTTCCCTTTCCTTCTACAATCCTTTCCTCCTTCAAAACTCCTACTATGCTCTCAAAATTATCAAGAACATAGATTGCCTTATTGAGCTCGTCTTTAGCATCAGGTACAGGATCAAAACCACGTATTTTCTCTTGTTTACTTCTTATCATTTTTTAATAGGCAATGTACATTGCCTTTCTCTCATCCTATAAGTCCTCATCAAAAATATTCTTAATGATATCTTCAGGATAGTAGAAATTGTGAACAAAGGTTCAATTCCAATGTCTAGCCTTCATTTGGGAGATAATACCCTTAGGATCATAATTCCTAGGGTGTACAGTATTCAATCTATATGGCTTAAGTAACAAGTGTAAATTTCTCCACCCTCCCTTTATCATAACAAAATCTACAAAAGTTGTATATTCAGGGAAAAAGGTTCCTTTCTTGTGTTCAATGGGAAAATGGAAATCTTGAGATGCTCCCAATTGCCTCATAATCTCTACCAAACCAAGTCTAAGAGGAACTTCTTTAGGTAGGACAGAGGGGATGGCATTGGTACCAAAGACCCTGAAGATTGTAGTATTGTGATTGGGGATAATATCACCCCAATTGTGGGTTAGATTCAGCTCAGGTCTCCTCTCCATAGGTCTTAGAAAGTCATGAATTTCTTTTGGAATCTTGGGTGGATCAACAACTAAAGCCTTCCTTAACTTAGATCCAAAAATATTATGAAAGGTGACATAATCAAACTTATGATCATTTTTTGTCTGAGACCCTAGTCCAATATTGGACAGGCATTACAATATCTCCTTCCATCTTCTTCAACTCCATATCTTTTTCAAATAACTTTTGACCACTATATAAAAACATATGAATCAATAGTGAAAACCATCCAAATTTTACCCAATTCTTTCCCAGCTTCAAAGCTGCTAAGTCAAAATCTATGTTCTCTACAAGATAAGTGGAAAAGTCATATACCACATTATAACCAGGGTGTTGGAGGTTGAAAGCCATATACATTATCTCTATAGCCACAGTCTTCTTTAGGTCAACCCCCAAAACTTGGCATAGTGCACTGATGGTCTTCTTCAAATGAGCGGCGAAGTAGTCTACCGGGAAAGGTTCACGCTCATTCTTGCCAATAACAACCTTTTTCTGATTCTTCCCTCTTCCTGACACAGCCAAATGGGGTATCAAAAGGGATGTCCTTATCGAACCCTTAGTGTTTCTGTATTCTTCCCTGAAGACCTCCAATTTGATGGGAATCATATCCTAGCTCCATTCATGTAAGCCAAAAATCTTTACAATTTCCTCTCTGGTTACTTTAATCATAGGCTTGCCAAGATGTGTTATGACAATTTGATTCATAGGATCGTACCTTACAACAATATCTTTTAATAATTCTACATCTTCATAGACATTCGGTACCACCAGCTTACCCAAGTCTAGTCTCCATGGATTACACAAAGGAACAAGAAAATTTCTATTTCCAAACCAATTAGAAAAGAGCTGCCAACCAGTGTACGACAATTCAACATCATTGATTGTACACTGTTTGTCCATTAAACCTTCATGAATCACGGGTCCATAGAACAATATCCTTCCTTCTTGCTTCTTGCTCATAGAAGGTTTCAATAGATCAATAATATCTTGTGAGTAACCCCTAGGCATAGCCTGGGGACCAACAGTTTGTGCCCTGGATGCCATATATTTTAAATAGAAGGGGATTTGAACTAGGGTTTTCTTAAAGAAAAACAAACAATTACACCCTAGTCTTGACTGCCGTTATAGAAAATTTTTTTATATGCACACAAATCACTAGCAATGACCTATATAAGCTCTAACAACCAATTCGCTTAACAATTCACCAAGAATCGAAAAGGACACAATCGCCAATTATTCAATAGGCAATGCTAATATATTCTAAAATTACAAAAGAAGGCGTTCGTATCACTTACTATTTATTTTGTAGAGCGTCAACTGTCACGATAATGGAGAACTGAGATAATAGCCGCTTTTCTAAACACTGAGGAATTCTTATAAACAAGAATGCAACACTGAAATAGCAATCCACTGGTTATTTAACGTTTAATTACATAGGTCGAGTCGAACTTGACCATTACTATTCACTCACGCGAGATAGAAGGGCTATGGTACAACACCAGTTTGTTTCAAAACACGCCGTTGATCAAAGATACAGTTAGCTAGATGGACGGTCCAGATTTGGTCAACAACACTTTGAAAATGACACATCCTCCTTCTAGTTAGCAAGCGAGCAAGAATATTGCCCATTAGGTACCACATCAACATGGAATAGGTCCCACCTCATTCGTTGATCGATAACACAAGTGCACACGCATCAACACATCGCGTACCTCGCAACATTATTGAAACTGAAGTTTTAATTGCGCAAGGTCAGCGAGGGATGGCCCAGATGCATCAGATAGTACACAGCTGTCAGCATCATCACCCGTCCATCAATCAGCACTCAAAAACTGGCCCCACCAAGTTACACAATAGGTGGCAGCATCTCGCAAGCCTCACAACATTTTCTGTGATGCAAGCACAAACCTTGTGAGGTGTGCGATGAACGGTCAAGATCACAGTTCTGCATTCTTCAGTTAATACAAATCTGCACATGCAAAATAGTTACCTTAAAGAAAGGGGACCACTAGGTAAATGGGGAAATAACCCACGAGGTCAAAAATAATTCAAAGGCTATGTTGTAAAGGTTAATAGGCCGAAAACCACAGGGATGCATAAGTCAAAATGCAAAACCGAAAGGATAGGTAAAAGGGGCCGGTGAAGTGATGGCCAAAAGGGATAAAACATGACTTAAGCGATTGAGTACTGCTGATAGCAAGTCAACGACTAGAAAGAAAAAACCCCCAAATACCAAACCAATAGAAAAATAACGAAGATAAAACCACCCCAAAGGGAAGGAAAATAAAAGCTCCACCACATAACACCTACCAACCTTATTCAACCTACCAAATGACTCAAAACAAACTAATTGTGCAAACAAAACTTATTCACTTAAAACAAAAACTATCCTAACCTAGACTAACTGAGGAAAGGAATACCTAAATAAAACCATTAACTGGTTCATGAAAGTAGCTACCCTTTCTTTGCAACTTGTAATGCTCCATATGTTTGTGAGCATCAAAGAGGAAATGAAGAAATGATAGATGTTTAACCAACTATTGCAATGCCTCATAAATGGAGAAAACAAATCCACAAATCCACTTACCATTCATGTTATCTTAAAATGGATAGGATAGTAGGATAGATTCCTCATGCTTGGGTGCAATAATGACTTGTGATGCATTGCTAGTTTCCATCCTAGTTAGATGCCTGATAGGACATCCCCTTGAAAGCTTTAGATTGGTTTTTCCTTTTTCCTCTTTTGGTGTGATCATATCCTTCATCTTACTCTTATGGTGCTCTTGTGGTACAAGAAATTGATTTGGAACTTCATGGTTTTCTTCTTCTTTCAAAGAACCCAATAAGGTTGATATAATATTATCATGACTGCATTCTTCAAACCTTTCTACCTTTTTTATGGTTGTCCTGTTTCATGGCTAAGTTTAGACAAGAGAGAAGGAAAAATAGCTTTCTTTTATTGATTGAAAGGTAAAAATACAGCTGAGTACAAGTCCGTGAAAATGAGTTACAATGCTATCTTTTTCTTGAAAGCTCCAAAAATGAGCTACAATACTTGCTGAAAGAAGAAAGAACTAACTCCAAACTATCATTTGAAGTTACTTTATGCTTGCAAAGATGTTAAGTAGATTTGATTTGTGATGGACACACTTGGATAGTAGTAACAATAACTTGCAATCTATCAAGACTTGATTACCTTATAACCTGTCAATTTCTAGTGATGAAATGATAAATTAATCATAATGTCACCTTCGGATCACATCACCATGAAATAACTTCATCCAAAATCCTTATGAGTGCAGACACCACAAAATAGGTATTTGTCAAATTTTTCTTCCTCAAGTGAGGGAAATTCAGGAAGAGAAGAGGAAAGCGAGACATGTAGTAGGTCTAAAAGAGGGAGATCAACTAGAGGTCAAAAGATTAGAAGAAAATTCTGTAAACGCATGGAATTTTTTCTTACTAAAGGGGGGTCATGTTCTTATGATGAGAGCATAGGCGACATCGAGGTGCCCTTGAGGTACAAACATCTACGGAAACAATGGGTACCCAAACAACTTCCTCCAATAAACAATGATCTTTGTGTCAACGAGAGGATATATCGCATAGCACCATCGTCATTACATGGTTTAGGCCTATTTTGCATGGACAGCATAAAAGTCTGTTACAAAAAATTTACTGAGTTGATGGAGTATGTTGGACCCTGTTACAGTTACAAAGATTGGATGCAGCTAGTTCGATATACACAAAGTATGCATAGGTATGCACTATCAGCAAATTATATACAACTAAAAGATAAGGATCAAAATAAAGGAGTGGCTAGGTACATTGACGGGAGGCCAAAAGCATCAGGGAATATTGTAGGGTTTATAAATAGTACATGACTTGGGTCAACAAATAAGCAACCCAATTGTATATTTGAGGCGCGAGAGGGAAATTGTGTATTCGTATGTGCGATAAAATCAATAACTGTAGGGGAAGAGTTGCTAATCGATTACAATTTGAATCACCTAGATACAAACACAATTACTATGGGGGTGGTATGTACTATATATATACCATTTTATTATTATGTTTTTTTTTGTAAGTCTATTGGTTTCATTTCGGTAATATTTTTTATATTTAATTTTTGTCATAGTGGGACATTGATCATACGAGGAAGGCTCTGGCCTAAAGCACAGATCGTGATCCATCTTCAGGTGCTTTTATCTGACAGGTTTACGTCATTGTAATTGTACAAATTAGATATGAGCAAAATGTTTTATTATCATGTTTTTTTCATGAGTTTATTGGGTAAATTTTTATAATGTTTTTAATATTCTTGTTGCAGTTGGCTGATCGAGGAAAGGCACCGATAGTACAGGAGAGCATCCATATGAAGGTTCAGTCACTATTATGCGATGATGACATCGCATTTTCCACAAACCCTGTGGATATGATGAGGAAGGCCCAAAAAAAATGCAATCAAGAAATCCTTCAGTTGGTATTCATAGTGCCTGAAACAGATGAGATAAGAGAAAGGGTTAAAATATTGTCTTAGAGAGCACAGAACTTGGAAGTAAGTTGTCATGAGATCTTTAATTATAACATAAGTTCATTCATGGTTTTATATTTTGTACTCTTTTATGTCATGAACTAAAATATGTGTTGTTTTTACAGGATTATTTGTGTCCTCATGATCATGTTGTTGGCCATGATCAAGGTATTGCAAGTGTTTCTCGGGAAGTAGGGGATGGTACAAGTGTCAATCCTGATCTTCCTGCGCATACAACACATCATCTGACCCCATCATCTGTGCCTATATTGTCATCTAAAATGTCGGCAACACATACCATGCAGGCATTCGGTAGTCCACCCTCTAGCAGCGAACACATGCCACTACATGTTTCAGTACCTGTGGATGCAGAGGCCACTAGTACTGGTGATGTTTTAGCAGCATTTCCTGGATCTTCCTGTATTACTAGTACGAGAACATTGCCGGTCATATTTGTGGTGACCGAGGATTTCCTTCCCATAAAGATAGAGAAGTTCCCAGGTACTTTTTAATTATTACTATTATTTTTTTAAGTAAGTGCTAACAGTGGGGATGGCGCCCTATTATATTGATTTACAAAATGGCAATATTTGGCTACATTATAATTGCAGAAAATGATGTTTTTTATAAACATCTAAGTGATATTTCATTGGAGCTCTTCGGGCCCACCATACATACACGGTGGAATGCCCAAAATCAAGATTTAAAAGATGAGATCATTAACTGTTTAGTTGTGTTGTTCGGTGATAAAACATTCAACTGAACCAAGGTCCTTAAGAAAGTTGGTACCTATCTAAAGTCTGTGAGGGACCAATATAGGTCACATTTAGAGAAAAACAAAAAGTACGAGTGTCCCCCCATGATTCCAGAAAGGGAGTGGAAGGACTTGGTGTCGGATGGAAAGGAGAAGGCTGAAAAGAAGAAAGGAAAGATACTACCAGGCCAAGGAAGGTATGTAATACTATCAAAAATTTAATTATATACCGATTAATCTTTCTTTTTACATAGTCTAACGTATTTCAAATTTTTCATAGGCTGCTTGACACATCGAAGGCAACAAAGGCAAGACTAGAAAAACATGAGCAACACAAACTTGGCTCTGGTGGTTATATAAAAGTAGTTGCACGATTTGTAAGTATCAATAAATGAAATATTGCATCCAAATAATAAATTGCAAACAATTTTGGTTTTATCACATCATAGAAGCAAAATTCATGATCACATGCAAAAATGCAGGGCTTTGATTTCAATAGAGTGCCCACACAAGAGGACCCAAAGATTGCCTTCAACCAAGGATATGGAGCCCTGACTGAACAACTAAGAGTCTCGACTGGGCAAACACAATCTTCCACTGCATCCAACATGTAGGTAAATAAACTCGATAAAGTTTATTTAAAATTGAATACTTGTGCAATCTGTTCAATATTAATTTCCACCATAATAATGTGCCTATTTGTTTTACACAGATAAGCAATGATAATCCTACACATGACATTGGAATGTAGCCTAGTGAGGGTGGAGCGCAACCTGCCGATGAAGGCCATGGTGTGCATCCTGGTACTAGATGTATTCATGTGCTATACAAAACGCGGTATGGATTAATACAATTAAACATCTTTAATTGCATTTAGTCTATTAATGAATGTAACCTTTCGTGTTTCAACTTTAGAGCATGTAGAGCATGATCAACATGTTGAGCATGATCAGGCTAGACAAGATTAGGAACATGATGTGGCTCCATCAGGTAAGCAGGACCACTCTAATGTTCTTTTAAACATTTTCAATTGCAATTGGTGTATTAATTAATGTAATCTTTTCTGTTTCAACTCTAGATCAGGATTTAGAGGGTGTTCAACATGTTGAGCATGAGGCTATAAGACAATATCAGGAACATGATGTGGCCCAATCAGGTAAAGAGCACCACTCTTATGTTCTTTTAATTAATGAAATATGTGTAACAATAATAATAAAACATATCAATTTAACATTTCTTTGCTATTGCAGCAGACCCCCCTTGTAGCCGAGTCGATGTGGTTGTGAGTACACGACTAGGCATACATTAAGATCATGAGCAGAGCTCGAAACAACTCAAGGGGGGATAGATGATTTTGAAAACGATACTCTACTTCAACTTTTTTTAGCTACAAAAAAGAAACAAAAAAAAAAAGTGATTGTAATCATATTATGAAAGCCATATTTTTGATAATATGTTAAAACTAAAAAATGAAATATGATAATGAATGAATTTGAATATGTCAATGAAAAATTTTTATATGTGAATGAATGAATGTTATATGTTATTAATGGATGAATGAATGATTAATGTTATATGATCAGGTATGGGGAATTGAGAGTGATGTGAGGGGGGGGAGGAAGGGCCAAATGAGCTTCCACCTTCACGTGGTTGGCCCTATTAAGTAGAGATTATTAAAATACTCTCAAAACAAAGAGAAGCTCAAAAAGGTAAGTAATGCACTTTTCAATATAAGAAATGCATCGTTTGAAGCATCAAACCAATCTGCAAAGATGAAAGAAAGTGCTAACTTTTCACTATGAACATTGTGTTGTGTGTGGATTTGGTTTCAAAGCTCTGTTGATGGAGATGGCTTGTATGATAGCTAAGAAAATAGTTATCATTATTGCTACTACAAACAGGCCTTAAATCGTTGTAATAATCTTGATCTTTCAACAAAAAGGTATTTAAAAACAATGAACTTTCTCGTGAATTTACGACGAATCGAAAAAAATGTCCGATGAATTTGCAATGTATCTGACGAAGTTTCGCTGTAATGACTTGCCTATTTTGTCGTTCATTCGACAAACTTCTATCGCTATTTCAATCTAAACTATGTTGCCAAGACTCCTGCCGATGTAATCTTATTGACATCATATAGCTGCTCAGGTAGATCTTCAGAACTTACTCCGATGATATATGTCTTGCTGATATGCTTCCCTCGATGAGACAATATGTGTATCTCATCAATGAAAATTTATCGCTGAGACAAAAAACCAGTCCTCCCGATATATCTTCTCAAGCAATTTTGATCGTTGTAATAGTCTTCATCTTTCACCGATATGCCTACATTTCAATGAATATTTTTTTTTTTAAAAGTGCACTTTCTCGTCGATTTTACAACGAACCAAAAAAACGTCCGACGAATTTGCAATGTATCCAAAAAAAGTTTCGCCGTAATGACTTGCCTAGTTCATTGCTCGTTCGATGAACTTCTGTCGCTATTTCAATCTAAACTATGTCACCAAGACTCCTGCAGATGTAATCTTATCAGCGTCATATAGCTGCTCGGGTAGACCTTCAGAACTTACTCTGATAATATATGTCTTGCTGATATGCTTCCCTCATGCTTTGTCGATGAGACAAGATGTGTATCTCAATGATGAAAATTTATCACTGAGAGAAAAATCCAGTCCTCCCGAAATATCTTCTTAGGCAATTTTGATCGCTATAACAATATTGATCTCTGCATGATATTTCCAATACGTCGAATTTGTGTCGTAATGGCGATGGACGTAAGTTGTTAATCTGATGGTTTGGCGAAGGTATGCCTCCCGTCATCCGGACACTGTTCGTCACACGATCGACGAAGTTGGCGTCACGGTTCTGATGAGCGTGCGTCATGAGGTCAATGTTTTGTAGCCCGTCGAGATGTAGACAAAATTTGAGCGACGACACTGACTTCTGTTAATCGTCGGTCGGCCGACAATGTTTTGTCAAGATTTCAACGAAAGGCCATCGAAAATTGGGGTCAAATCCTATAGTGTGCCCCACTGTAGATGGTGAACTAGCTCACCACTGGCGATTCGCCAGATTGGTCATTGCCCTACCGTGGGGTGGCCTCGTAGCCTTCACTATAGTGCAGTAAACCATGGTGGTCTGTTGGGCAGTTACCACCACATCACAGGAAGGCTTAGAAGGGTCAACAGTAGCGTGGTTGGTGGCTTGGCGGTTAGTGCAGGTGATTACCGCCATACCACAGGTGGTCAACCTGGGCTCAGTGGTAGCACGGTTGGAGGCCGAGAACGGGTCGGCATGAGCTCACCACCATACCACAGTGGATGAATGGACTTAGAGCGGTAGCTAGGGGAAAGAAAGGTGAGCTCAGATGGGCTCAGATTGAGTTTGACTGAGCTTGACCAAGAGTCAAAGCAGTGAACGAATGGGAAAGCGACACATGGAAAGATCTTCAAGATCTAATTGGTTGAAGGCTTATTTTTTGATTGCGATAGAGCTGCATTAAATGAATGGTCTAATTGTAGAGGTTGACAGAGCGATACATCTATGTAACTGATTTAATGTTGTGTGGCTCGATGCATCTGTAACGGTGGTGCACATTATCAGAAAGTGATGGTTGCTTGCAGGTAGGATAATTAATTATCCTGATGATCGTTGAATGTTGGAATGGGCATAACAGGTTTGGCACATGATAAGAGATTATATATAGTAATCTGGTGTGCATTCATAAAAAATGAGGATGAGCGATTATAGAGAGAGGCTGAGAGTGATCGAATGGTTTTGCATATTTTTGTAACCATGAACACTTAGAATCTTACATCTGTGAAGATGTGAACTTGTGGAGGCCGTGAGGTTGGGCTGGCTGAGACAATCAACTGAGGAGCTAAAGGAAATCTACATGGTATGTCTTTGGGGACATTGTAACTATGTGAAGATTGTATTTTTGTTGCTTCCTTTATTCTCTAGATGGACAAGTTGTAATCTCCTGAAGAGCATAGCTCTGTGTTTGTATTGTAACCGTCTTTTGTTACTGAATAATACAAGTGAGCTGAGTGTTTTGGAGGGTGGGGTTTTTTATCTAAAAAGGTTTTCCCCACATAAATCTGTGTATCCATATTTTTGTCTTTAATGTTGTTTGATTCTGTAGTCTGAATCTGTGCTTGTGTTGAATCTGTTATAAGTTGAGCATTTACTTTTTTTAGAGGATCAATGGGGGATTTACTGTGCCTGTTTCCGCTTTATGGCATAGTTTCTTGTGTCTTTGATGTGATTGAAATGAAAATAACTAAGCCACTACTATCTTAGATTTCCATTCTATGATGAAAGACCCTTCTCCGTATTCACAACAAGTGGTGTCAGAGCCTGATGGTTGTGGCTTGCTCTAGATACCAACAATTGGTATCAGAGCTGGTTGAAGGAGGTCAACGCTTAGTGATATGAACAAGTGGTGTCAAAGCCTTCTCTTGGTTACTGAAGTTTTGGGTATTTCTCCTATGATGATTTCTTAGCCTGGAAAGCTTGAGGAAATCTAGAGAAATCTGTTGTTGTTTGATCCTTCGATGAGTGGAAGTTCTTATTTCTTTGATTCAACACACAACTTGAAAGATGTTGGAGAAGACTGGAGTTGATCATATTGTGGCAATATGGTCTAAGGCTCCTGACTGGCAACAAATGATCCTGATGCAAGGGGTGTCAGATATGCTTATGATTGTGTTGCAGTAGAGCATGGTTTACACTGGGTGTCTGTGTGAGAGGCTCCCTGGTGGTATTGAGTTGCTTGTGTTGTTGTTCAGCCATGGAGTATTGTTCTTGTGCTGGGTGTTCTGACTTAGCACTGAAGGTGGTTACTTTGTTGCTTTGATTGCATGAAGGCTATGAAGTTGATTGTGAATGGTTTGACACTTCTGTATAGCCTAGCTCTCTCGTATGCTTGTGCATGGTCATGGTCTTGGAACTGGTCTAAAATGGACTTGCTATTCCTGCTTACTCATTTCTTACACTCGCATGGTTCAGATTCATGTCTTTGGCTCTAAAGGTTTTCTATACATTTTCCTAAAAAGTCTATGATACATATTCATGTTTTATTTTCATTGTTTTGGTTGACCATGTTGGTTATGTGCAGACTCTTGGGTCGTCCAGATGAGCAGTGAATATGGAGGTGCGTGGGTGTTTTATAAACACTGTGGTTTTGTAGGTTTTGCATAGTCAAGTAAAATTTGTGGCTTGTGGAGCTTCTGTTCAACTATTTTCTAGTCCTTGGCTTCTGGGGTGTGACTGGATGAGATAGTTGTAGTTCGACATGGTTTTGAGGAGGTGTGATGTCTTCTCTACATGGGAATGTTGGTATGTGTTTTTTCAACATTCTTTTGGTGGTTGCTTACTGGTTTCTTTGACTATGGTGCTTGAGCTATGGATATGATTGGTAAATCAGATATATTGCTGATCTGGTGCTTGAGTCAAGTTAGTCTACATGGTTGTTCTCTTTGATGATCTCAATTTTTTAGTTTTTAGTGCGATGATAGATTTGCAGGCATTCAAGTGTATCTCTGAGTTGTGTGGCTGGTGGATTAGCTACCCATTGACTACAGTGGGACAACTCAGAAGTGGATTGTCAATATCCATGAGATTGCTTTTGTGATGGTGTAGATCTGTTAGCTGACCTTGTCTGTGGTCACTTGTGCATTGGTGTGGCTGCTTTGAGATGAGAGGATGGATGGCATTGGAGTACCTGAATAGTCAGCTATGGAGACCTGTAGCATGTGAATCACGATGTCATGGAGAGCTTGATACACTGGCTTGTGTAAGCTTTTGATAGTGATGGTGTGATCAGTCATGATGCTTTAAAAACTCGGTGTCATAGTGCAGTGGGAGCTTTAGCAATGATATTGGATTCATCACTTGGTGATGAATGATCTTCTTTGGTGTTGCAGATGCTTCTTGAGGACTCTTAGATCCTATTGCTACATAAGAGTTCTTCTGCATCTGCATGGTCACTATTTGAAGATGTGCAACATATTGGAGCCATGGAAGACATTGTTAGTTTATTGGTTGAGATGTTGGTGGTGATTGATAGGTGATGTTGGTTTAAGAGTTTTTTTTCTTCATGTCATGGTATACTCTTGCTTTTATTAGAGCTTTGGCATGGTGCATTTCTCTTGAAACCATAGCTTGCTCACTTGAAGCATGGTATCTCCTAAGGGGGATGTGTAGATCATGATGTCATGATAAGTTCTTGTTCCTAGGTTTTGGAGCTTTCCCAATGGTCTGGTGTTTTATCTGTGTTTGAGTGCTTTGGTCATATGTTGGATGACTTCATGTTAAGTGTAGTAATACAGATTGGAGTTAGCATGAGATGATAGGTTGCTAGTGCTCATGGATTCATGGAGAATAAGGTGAGGCTATAATTCTTTTGTGAATGTTGCTGGTTATAGCTGAAAGTCCGAGTAGCTTGCACCTTGGTTGAACATGAGTTCAATAGAGACCAGTAAAGAGATTGCTCTTGGGTAAGTCATGGAGGCTTGTATATCTTGGAGGAGCATCTTTTCCTTTTACTTCTTTTGGTATGCTCGGTAGTGAATTTTTTTTGAAAGGCGTTCACCCATTACATCTTTCAGATGTGTTTTATATGCTTTATCTTTCATAGATATGAATCTTGAGCTATTTTAAGATTCTGGAGGATTCATAATGAAAGGTGGACAACATAGTGTATCTCCTTGTGCTTTTGAGGACTAATAGGAGATGTTTATATGGGTTTGTGTGATATTCTTTGAGGAGCTTACATCCATGGAACTGTTGGGTGTTGTTTCGGATTTTCCCCTTGGGATGTGAAGAAGATCATTCTTGACACAGCTGACATTTAGAAGTGTATGTAGGATGATGCTACATGTCATTGATTTGCAATTTCCCTCTAATCTGGTTTTTTCTTCCTATATGTTCATTTTAATATGACTTTAGATGTGGGATGTCTATGTGGAGCCATGTTGGTCACTTGTTTGTGGTCATGTGTTGTCACTAGGGTGATGACACGATGGTTCCTATGACTTCTTCTTCTGTCAGATATGGAGAACTTGGAAGAACTATGGAAGATTGTTAAGAGAAACGTTTCTTGTAGCAGGTGGTTGTGGATGTGCATATCAGTGTGGGTATTCGTTGGAACTACATGGTTACTGTTTTCATGTGTAGAGATTTGTGGACTTGGTATGCCTGGATCACATGTGATGGTGCTTTTTTTTTACATTCATCTGGACAGTACCCTTGCAGTGGGAGTACCTGGTCGTGTTTGGTTTTTTTGACTGGTTGACATAGAGTGCTTGTATTCTATTGTTGATGGGTGGTGGAATGAGTTTACTAATAATCATACCTTGAGGTATGGGTGACTGGATGGTTTTGCACGAGCTATGCATGTGTTTTTTTTCAATCGTGTGGGTTTTATTAGTTGGATAGGGGCAGTTAGTTTTCTGGTTGCAGTTCTAGCTGATGGTTTATCTTGTTCTAGAGAATGGTTACTCAATTTGTGTTCACGTTGAGTGATTTGTTGCTGGTGTTGTGGTGCTCTTGCTGCCTGAAGGATCCGATGCTTGCATTCTAGAGACTGGTGCATCTTCACCTTGGTTGTGTTCTTGTGTTTGGAGCTATTACCTGAGATGGTGGACATTTCAGATGTCATTGCAGGTGTCTTGTTCGGAATGTGAAAGTGTTGTGATGGTCCTTGTTCACATTTTGGAGTAAGCCTGAAATTCTTCGTCAAGTGGGAGATTGTTGGGAAATTATGCTTCGACTTTCTAGCTTGAATTCCCTTGAAGACTTGGGCATTTCTGGCCTTTATGGCCATACCACTACAAGCTTACCTTGGTGGCGTGGTTGAGTTGTTTACCGCAAGCCACCTTGCTTGGTTTGGTGGTGTTACCACTCTACTGTGATAGTCTTCTTCTGATGACATGGTAGTGCGGTGAGTGTTGACAATGGACATGGTGGTTATCGCCATACCGTAGGGGTCACTTGGTGGTGGTGCGGTAGCATGGTAAGCGGCGTGATGGTAGCGACTAACGGGTGGCAACCAGGATTGGTGGTTATCGCCCTACTGCGGAGGCTTATTTCCTAAGCCGTAGTGGGCACGGTAAACCGCTGGCGGTTGAAGGGCGGCGGTTTAGTGCTAGTTATCGCCCTACCGCGGGCAGTGCTCAGAGAGAGCATGGTGGCTGCAGTAAGCCACCTACGATGTGGCTTGGCGGTTACTGCCCCATTGTAGATGGTGAACTGGCTCACTGTGGTGGCCGCGGTGACTAGCGGTCTGCCAGAGTTGTCACCGACCTAACATGGGGTGGCCTGGCAGCCTCTACGATAGGATGGTAAACTGCAATGGTTTGCTACGTAGTTACCACCACACCGCAAGAAGGCTTGGAAGGGTCAGCGGTAGCACGGTTGGTGGCTTGGTGATCAGTGTAGGTGGTTATCGCCATACCACAAATGGTCAACCTGGGCTTAGCGTTAGCATGGTTGGAGGCCGAGAACGGGTTAGCACGAGCTCACCGCCATACCACGGTGGATGAATGGACTCAGAGCAGTAGCGTGGGGAAAGTAAGGTGAGCTTGGATGGGCTCGAACCGAGTCTGACCAAGGTTGAACACGAGTCAAAGTAGTGAATGAATGGGAAAGTGACATGTGGCAAGATCTTCAAGATCTGATTGGCTGAAGGCTTATTTTTTGATTGTGATAGAGCTGCATTAAATGAATGGTCTAATTCTAGAGGTTGACAAAGTGATATGTCTATGTAACCAATTTAATTTTGTGTGGCTCAATGCATCTGTAAGGGCGGTGCACATTATCAAAAAGTGATGGTTGCTTGCAGGTAGGATAATTAATTATCCTGATGACCGTTGAATGCTGGAACGGGCATAATAGGTTTGGCACATGATAAGAGATTATATATAGTAATCTCGTGTGCAGTCAGAAAAAATGAGGATGCGTAATTATAGAGAGAGGTTGAGAGTGTTCAAACGGTTTTGCATATTGTTGTAACCATGAACACTTAGACTCTCAGATCTGTGAAGATGTGAACCTGTGGAGGCCATGATGTTGGGTTGGTTGAGACAATCAATTGAGGAGCTGAAGGGAATCTACATGGAATGTCTTTGGAGACATTGTAATGTGTGAAGATTCTATTATTGTTGCTTCCTATATTCTCTAGATGGACAAGTTATAATCTCCTGAAGAGCATAGCTCTGTGTTTGTATTGTAACCGTCTTTTGTTACTGAATAATACAAGTGAGCTGAGTGTTTTGGAGGGTGGATTTTTTACCTGAAATAGTTTTCCCCACGTAAATCTGTGTGTCCATAGTTTTTCTTTCATGTTGTTTGAAATTCTGCTGTCTGAATTTGTGCTTGTGTTGAATCTTTTATAAGTTAAGCATTTACTTTTCTCAAAGGATCAATGGGAGATTTACTGTGCCTGTTTCCGCTTTATGGAATAGTTGCTTGTGTCTTTGATGTGATTGAAATGAAAATCACTAAGGCATTGCTATCTTAGACGTTCATTCTATGATGACAAACCCTTCTCCATATTCCCAACACCCTCTGAACTTGTCCCATGAATGGCTGAACACTAGCAAGATCTATAAACTATAAGGGAATGTGGTGGGCCCACCACTAATCATAATCATGAGTAGTTCTAGGATCTACTAAGACTACTTCCCATCCCCATATGAATGGTGAAAGTTTTCTAAACTCTACAACAACATCAGTGGATGAGGCTATCAAGCACCACACCCTAACCTCTTGGGTTGTCCGCCTAAATCGTGCATGGTGAACATCTATGAAATGGGTTTGTCTCTCTCTGAACTGATGGAGAACCTAATCAAGAATATATCACTCCAAAATGTTATCTACATGGCCTATCAACCATCATGTTTGTTGGTAATAAGGTAGCTACTCCATTTCATCATGCTAGGCCTCACAACCTAGCCAGGGCCTCCAAATGAACTCAACCATGCCATCAAAAACACCTTGCCAATAGTGTAACCTACCAGTCCAAGTGTAATGCATAAAATCTAAGTATCTATAAGAATATGGATCCTCAACACCCCACTCAAGAACACCATTTGGTCTAGTCACTAGGATCCTCTCTCAGGCCCATACATGGAACAATTTCATGCTGGTGGAAAGAGCATTGCCTCCATGATAAACAACCTCATGCATCTCTATTTACAAGTGTTACAAAACACAAGGACCCCAAGCGTATCGGGTCCCATGCTCCATCATCTGCTCTATGTAGATGCCCCAATCAAAAAGAAAATGTCTACCTCTATCATCAAGCACCACAATCCCCATGATCAAGGCAACTAATACCATTGATATCAAATCAATGTCATCAATGAATGGAGACAAGTCTATCTCCAAGTCCACCACCTGTATTCGTTGAATTCCAATTACTCACTACATGGTGAGGGTACCCTATCAAACATCATATGTTACAAGCTCACCTCAATGGGGATCTAAAGAATCCTCCAAACATCCTCCAATGTGATCATCGCCTCAACAATCGACAAGCGGAACAACATCTTAGAATTCTATCTCTCTACAAGGGTGATCATCATAGCGCCATAGCATCAGATCTCAGGTGTATAGCATATATGCAATAGACCCACAATGTCTAGAAAGTCTCTCTTGATCTGAAAGAAACTAGCGATCAAGTTGAATAGTTGTCATGGCCATCACTCCCTAGAATAAAGTGGTTTAAGAACCACTTGCAAAAATTCAACCCACGACATCAAGAATTTACTAGAAAATAAAATCACAAACCTAAAACTACATTAAACAAAATAGCCAAATCATGTAAATTTGACAATAGCGAGCCTTTTTTGGACAATAGCGGCAAGATTATGTGATAGCGACTCTATTTTGAATGATAGAGACTAAATTATACAAAAGCAATCATTTTAAATGATAGTTAAAAAATTTCACGAAAGGAGCTACTTTCTAAGCAGAAAAACAATAACGAATAGATTTTACACAAGTGGTAAACAAAAGCGAGAAAAATTTATGATAGCAAACAAGAAAAATGATAGCATTCTTGAGTTTTACAAAAGCGATAAAAAAAAGAGCAATAGTAGTAAAATCGAGACAAAATTGGTAAAAAACATAAAATTACCGCTATCATTTAAAAAGTTTGTAAACATTAATTACGCAAACATAAAAGGATGACAACAACAAAGGAAGTAGTACATACCATGATGCTTGCATCAACTGACCTCCCAAAAGAGAAAATTGCCTTTGCATGATGTGAGGCACTCAGAATCCACACCATCGTAACTCGATAATTGTAAAAGAAAGATCTCTAGAGGCAAGAATTCACTAAAGGCTAAGAGTGCAAATGAGGAAAAATGAACCCTAATTTCCTATTTTTAACCCCAAAACCCTAATTTTTTAACTTAGAAACCTTCCTGGGTTAAAATTAGGAGCACCCTGGAATATCTAAAACTATAAATGAGAGACCTATAGCTTAATTTCCATCCTCTATGCACCTAAACTGCAACAAAACCTTATTGTGAACCTGGCCGAAAAAGTAATTTTTTCGGCCAACCTCTCAAGGGGGCAGCCCGGCGTCATATTATCTTTCCAATGATTTCCAAGGCACAGTGGGGCATATTAAATTTTTAAATTCTTTGAAATAAAGCAACCAATACTTTGTCTGAAAGAGGGGCAAAATATAGACATGTAAAAATGATCCAATGCTTATCACAAATTGTGAATGACATTTTTCCATTATCAACATCATTAACATTAATATACTTGCATTTCACATCATTTACATCAATAACCCTATTTTCCTCTATTAATTGAATAATCTTTAATTATTTAATTAATTCACTATATCGTCACTAAATCTAACTTTATTCCTCTTGATTAATTAAATAATATCAATTATTTAATTATGTCGCTAATATACCCTATTCATCTAAATCAATTAAATTGTTATCATTAATAATTTAAATTACTTCACTTTCCCTTCTCGAAAATTGAATAATTAAATCAATTATTTAAAATCATTCAACATAGTCAACAAACAAATACAACTTTATTTTTTAAAGTCAAATATGACTTGTACATTCATTTCCAATATTAATTAATTATTCAATTAATTAATTATCGTCACCCCTTTTTTGATTGAATAAATAATTACCAATAATTTCTCACTCTAATCGGTTAACTAACTCATCTATTCTTCAATACCACTAGAACCACTCAATACATTCCTCAATCCCACTAATCACTCAACCTATTTTCTTCAATCCCCCAATCATTCCAAGCTAATCCCACTAATCATTCCAATCTATTTCCTCTCAACGGTTCTCAACCATTGTTCATGATCTCTTACTATGAAATCTCGATCGTTATCTAAAAAGAAGAAATCTATATAACAACCCTTTTCATTCTCAAAAATGATCATAGAATCTACAAAATTTATGCAAAAAGGTCATGCTAAATTGACATTTGAATTCTTGAGAGAAAATACACACACATCTTCGATCACCATTAACACACTTTGAATATTTTGCAACATAAAATGGATGCATCATATTGATTCAAACACAATCCAATATCAATACGAATTACACTTCAACATGGGATGGTATAGTTGTATTTCATGAATTCATTCATGGTTTCTTGCTTTATGCTTACTTTTATTGATTGAATTCATTGCTTTATAGTTCATTTCATGCGTATGGTAGGAATTCAATCTTTGTTTTGATCTCTTCAGTTTTTTTTCATTTCTTTTTTCTCTATGCTATTTTCCCCCTTACAATTTGATCTATAATTTTTTTTCTAATCTAGCTAAGGATGAAATTATTGTACCACATGCAGTGTAGTTAACATTTATTGTTTATATGTAAATTTAACTAGATTTTACCCTATGATATTCTTACTAGTGTAGGAAACTGGCCTACCTTCATGCATTAACACCACACCCAAGCTAGTGCTAGAGGAAACACATTCAAGAATGAAATGTTTTGTGAAAATATAGTAGGGCCAAAACTATAGTGGAACACATAGCAATTTTGAAAGTAACAAATGCCAAATTAGTTTCTTCTATCCTAAAATGACAGGAAATAGGTTGGGAGAGAAAGGGGTTCACCAAAATGATAATAAATAGACATCATATCAACCTAGGGGTGAATAAGATCCATACAATGAATTGATTATCAACCTTTAGGTGAATCAATCCAAAATGGGAGTCTTCATATTTCCTTATGATTGAGGAATGGGGGTCAAGGTCAAACAACACTTTGGGGAGAAAAACTAAAAATAGTAAACTAACACCAAAATGCAATCTAGCACTTCAAAAAACAAGTTTAAACTAAATATTGACATAGCCTATAATCAAATCGTAGATCAAAGAAAGGTAGATATGACTACACCTTTCACCAAAAGTTGGTTTCTAAAGTTGATCAGAAACTCATTTTCCTAGGGGTGAATGGGTCCTTTGTTAGGGTTTTTCTACAACTTCTGGGAGCCTCTAGCCCTATCTCTACACTTCCAGATTCTTTGGGTTTCAGTGTCAAAAATTTTGAAACAACTTTTGGATCTGAGTTTTTGTGAGAAGATGACAACTTTGAAAACTTTTGCAACTTTGACAATTTCTTCAATTTTTCTCTTCAAAAGATCTTCAACTCTTCTTCAACCTAAATCTACAATTACAACATGAGAGGGAAAAAATGTTTGTTTTTGATGAATGGGGGTTTTCCTTTGTGAAACCCCATTTTGGTAATTAAACCTTGAAATGAATAAAACCATGAAAGAGAGAATGGAGAATAAAAAATCTATGTTACCACTCAAAAAATCCTTAAATAATCCTTGGAATAGAATTATGTAACTTGCATGAAATGGCTGAAATGGATATGGATCTTGACACTTGAATCTTGCTTGAAATAATTCTTTGAGTACTTGAATGGATCATGAGACCTGCATCACAATGTTAGCTCTAAAAACACGCATGATGCAAGAAGAGTTTGACATGATAGTTGGATCTTGATTGCTGCATTAAAACTAGGATAAATCTACCTTTGAATGCATTTGATTACAACTTTAGCTCTTGAAAACTTGCATTAAAAATCTTAGGTGAAACATAGTGAAATGACCTTATATTTATAGGTATGTATCCTCAATTTCTCAAAATTCAAATATCACAAGCCTACATATGAATATACACTTAGAGACATTAAAATCCCACCAAAAATATAATTTAAATTGCCCAAGCTCTAGGGAGGACCCATTCAACCATGGGTGAATGGGTCCAAGGTCCCTAAACCTAAGACACACATTTCTCAAGGCGAAGTGTTATGTTAAGGCATTGATGAATTTTGGGTTTCCTCTTCGGAAAATATAATTAAATAGGCTTGGAAAATGAATTAAAGGGCCAATTAAGGGATAATTAAGCTCAATTAACTAAGGAAGCCCAAAATAAGTGTGAAAGTGTAAATAAATACATTTTACAACACTAAATTAAGGCATTATTAAGTCCAAATTAACTAGGAGGGCCCAAACAAGTGAGAAAATGTAAAGGAATACATTTTTTGTCACTACATATCCTAAGGAAGACATTTTCTCTAAGGATAGAAATCAAGGGACCAACAATTATACCATAGTTATTAACAAACTTATGGTAATACCTTGTCAAGCCTAACAATCCTAACAAGATTTTGGGGGACTTCTATCTTGGCTACTCCAGTGTGCAACAATATTATTTAGGTCAAATTTTAATCTTTAATTTTCAAAATAATATGTTCTAAATACTCTAGCTTTAGGAATGTAAAGGTACACTCAAATTTCTTAGAAAGAAGAGAATATCCATTTAGAACCTTGAGTGCAATCTCCACATGGTAGAAATGATCTACCTAGTTGTGATTGTGTATGAGAATGTCATCAAAGAATACCAATATTTATTTGAGTAGGAAATCATTAAACACTCTATTCATGAGGCTCTAAAAATTAGGAGTGTTGGTTAATTCAAAGGGAATTACCAAAAATTTATAATAAAATTCTTGAGTCTTCAATGTTGTTTTAGGAATATCATCTTCCTTGAAATTAGTTCGGTGATAAATAGAATGAAGACCTACTTTTTTATAAAATAATTTTCCCTTGAAAGCCCATGCAACATTTTGGGGGCTTATATTGTTAGGTGGGCAACCCCTACTATTCTATGGGCTAGTTTGACACTATAGCTAGAATTCCCACCCACCCTGCAGGGTGGGAGTGCCTAATCTATATCCGGGTGGGAGGGAATCAACTGGGTTCCTCGGAACTTACTATTCCCTCCCACCCTGAAATTAGTCAACAACTAAATGAGAGAACTTATCTTTTATGGTCAATTTATTTTCATAGAATTTAGGACACATTCACTAACCACCATATTTCTTGAGAACCGTAACATCAAGAATGAAGCAAGGCTCAACACTTGGGTGAATGAAACCAGCCTCTTGTATCTATTTAACCATCTAATTTGTTTATTTTCTGAAAGGGATATCTATAGGGACGAATATTTGGAGGATGGCTTCCAAGAAAGAGAGGAATTTCATAGTCATGGGACCATGGTGGAAACATTTTAGGGTCCTCAAATACTTTTAGTGATAATTATATAAGAGGCATGCAAATTTGATGAAGGAGAAGGTTTTAAAGGAGATTGAACCTCCAAAGAGTGCACTCAAGGGAAAGGATGCTAGAGCACCCCTTCTTTAAAAAAAAATCATATGTAAGAATTGACCATTTAAATCTACTCTATTTTTAAACCTTGTAAGGTATATTATTTTTTTATTATGGTTAAATTTTATCCACACTTAAGAGTATTCACATGTTAGTGGTCCTAATAATTGCAACAATTCAATACTCAAAAAATATCTGTGTTGACCAAGGAAACAAGAAAATATTAATGGTAAGTTGATAGTCCCTTAGAGTAAGTCTAAATTTTGACACTTACCCCCACATGAGATAATTCTACTATTGACCACCATAATCTAAAAAATATTTTAGGCATTCACATAATAGTGAAGAAGCTCAACAAGTTTTTTTTGCTAATAAAGTTATTTGTGCTACCCCTTTAATCAAAACCACTACCTTTTGGGGTTTGATGTAGCTCCAGTAATTTAAGTATTTGAGGGGAGATAAATTGATAAGAGACTGGATGAAAATATGAGCATCAGAAGTGGACTCATACTTTTTGGAGTCAACTCTTCTTCCTTGACTAAAATTTTCTTTAAATCATTCAATACCCTTGTAGAATCAAAGAGATAAAAACATTACTCCTAAAGTATGTGATATTTTTCTCATTTTTTATCACATTTGATTTCATGACCTAAAATTTTCTCTTATGACGATTTCTCTAACAATATTCACCATTATATGTCAACTCAAAGAATCAACCAATTCTATTCGAATAAATTAACTCCTTTACATTCTAGAAATTCAGGTTTTAGAAATGTAGTTATCAACTCCAACTGCCTGTGAAAACAAAATGACTTGAAACTTTAGATTTATTAATGTTTCATGGAGTTCGCCTTTATCTGCACGTTTCTATGTCTATTTCCAGCTTCACAAACGCCTTCTCCTTCTGTAGACTTTGACACACAGGCACAAAATATTCAAGCGCCCAGAAATAGATATGGACGTCTTTCCTCACACCTTTTTTCTACAACAATTTTAACATCGTTAAGAATGCAACAGTATTTGTAAGCACATCACGCCTCCTTCCTAATTTGATGTATCTTTCAAAGGTTTTTGCATCTGCTTCTAGCCTAGAAATCTTCTATGACTGGTTTTAATTGGAAATCTACACACAAGCCTTCCGTTTCTTCTGGTTTATATTTCAGACTTGGATGGCTTCTACAGATGTTATTACAAATGCTAGATAGACTTTGAATCCCCAGCAAGGAAGTTTGCCCAGCATAGAAGTTCATCAAATTTAATGTCTCTTCAATGTCTTTATTTCTGCAGTAAATAAATCTTCAAATGCTTCCTACTTCTTCTTTTACCTTTTAATGTTTTTTTAATCACAACCTTGTGAAATGCGAGTTCGACTCAAATATATCCATCAATAGGCAAATACATTTCTCATTTAATCTGTTCTTAAGTCTCAATCAAATCTCCTAACATGCTACAGTTGCTTAATCCAGATCAGAAAGCTCGTCAATTTTTAGATTTATAACCATCCCCCGCAATCTTACTGTTCAAAACAGATTTTATTTATTTATTTAATAAATATCATTCTGCCATTTTATCAAACTTAGAGATGGTTGGTCTTCTAATTTGGGGATAACAACACTTATCTATGCAATCTTAGAGTTACCATTAAATTTATGTTCTTACAAATTTAAAACACAACCATAAAACAAGAATAAAGCTAACTATAATTCCTTCTTCTTTTTGCAATGTAACTATTGAATACAAGAATTACAAAGAACCCACAAATCCATGATTGCTCTGAAATTAATTCAATTTTTCTAACTTTTAAAATAGATCACAATGACGAATGCAAGGCCAATGTGCTAATGCACATTGTTTCAAAATTTTAATTCAAGTACTCTTCCTTTTTCCTTTCGACAATGCAAACTCAACTTTAATCTTGAGTTTCCTTTTAGATTATGTACTATTCATATAAAGGCATTCAATCTATTTATATTCTCAAGTGAAACCCTTGGTACCACTTATTTAATCAATACATAAGCTTGCATTTTGTAGAACTTTCATTTCTTAACTTCGTACTTCCATATCAATTATATCATTTATTCATATTTGACAAGAGCTTAGTGTTACATGATATTCTAATGCAACCTGTTTTGAGAGATTCCTTTCAAATTAAATGTAGAGCATATGTGTGAAATTTGATTGATAAAAATACAATGCATCACATGCTAGCTTCTTGAAGATACAATATAAGTCTTTGTAAGAGATTTATAAAACTTAAAGTACAAAATATAAGAGCAATTAAGGACTTTTGAGACCCAACACAAAAAATCAATACTTTCCAACATCTCCAAATAACTCTATAAGAACCTAAAAGAACAGGTATGAAAGAACAAAAAGATACCGACGGGCTCTCCTCCCATCCATAGGGTTGTAAAACAACCTACCCCTGAGCATGAGGTATTCACTTAGCCACATGAAACAACTCAACTCAAGACCCAAGAACAAGTGCTACAACAATATTTCACATATACAATGAACCCTCATATCATCCATTCACAAAAATGCAAACATATTTCTATCGCATTGGTTTACCCCAAGGGAAAACCAATTAGGGGGACTAGGGGCTCAACCTAACATGGGATATATATATATATATATATCATAATCACATCTCCACAATAGTGTTCCACAAGATCTCCATACCAACACCACCACCACACCAATGCCACATGCCACAAAACAACCAAACAATCCACACCCTATTCCTCCTGATATTATGTATCTATAAAATACAAGGGGATACTCATATCACATAGATGCAAGGGTACTCATACCCCCCATAATGGCCATTACCTAAATAGGATACTCTTATCCCAAAATGAAAGCGCTAATTTTAGGGAGCAATCTCCCACTCAAACCCCACATGTGGAGGACCAAAAATCCTCTATACAAGAGAGGATCACCTCCCCTAAGAAAGTATACACAAAAATGATACAATACATACAACAATATTTGTCACATCAAAAGAAAACCCTCAATCAAAAAACCTTTTAAGATGCACAACATATCACCATGAAATATCAAGGAAGAAGAATTACCTCAAATGCTATAATCCCACTAATGGTAGAAAGAAATGGATGGATGACTCCTCCTCTCCAACAATCTCCTTCTTCCTTCTCCCATGATTTCCCAAAAAGAAAACAATTCTAGATCACAAAAGAGAAGAGAACAAAAATAAGCATGGTAACCCTCTCCTCTCCATGAGGAAGAGGTTTTAAAGAAAGGGGAGAAATAAATCCCTCACATAACCACCTCCAACCACTTAACCAACCTCCCTTTTTCGTCACCCTTATGAGTGGAGATAAAATATGGGTTAAAACCCTTTTTTAAAAGTTTACAATTATCAAAAATAATCTTCCCACCCATACCTTTAGGTCCTATGATAACCTTTAGCACATAAAACACTCCCTAGACCCCTCTAAACACCCTTTAAAATTTACCTTTCTAAAATTAACATTCAAAAATCACATAAAACAAAATCACATGTAATACATGATACACACCACACCCAAAAACCACATAACACAACATAAAAATCAATGACCTATATGATCCAAATAAAACATGGTGGCTAACTGAATCCCCTAAATTCAATCAATATTAGAATTCCCTATTCATTTAAAGCACATAAATAATTAACCACATCTAGATTAATGCATGCATACTATATAACAACCATCAATATTGCCCATGAAACATAAAAGTGCATCATCACCACCATAAATACTATAAATATCCAAATGTGTAAAAAAATGTATCGAATACGCATCAGGTAAATGATCTAACATAAGCAAAACATGAGTACACCAAGTAGGGGTGTCACAAAAGAACATATCTAATTATTATAGAGAAATCATGATAACAAATACATAGAATGATTCAGTTAACATTATCCAATAACAATCAAGGATATGAACATCATTGATGTATAGAAACATCCACCACTCATAGGCTCAAGCATGGTAGCCAAACATAGAGACACATAAAAAATTAGACACAAACCATCAAAGACACATAGATTCAATAGGATCACAAAAGGACAGGGTCTCACAATTGAAACATAGATTGTTGGATTTTTTCTCAACAAAATCTTCTCTAAATAACTCATGAATTATGGTGTGTTAGTACCCTAATCTATCACACATTTTTTAGATCTAAAAGACAAGAAGAAGGACCCTATATTGTTTTTTGTCAAAAACATTATCCTAAGTGAGGTGAACCAAGTAAGAGCATTAAAATATGTGACTACTTTAAACATTAGAACCTTTTTCTTGATATCTTATTTTATACCACTTATGAAACAAATTTTAAAAGATTATTCAACAAGGACATTTTATTTGCGAGTTTCTCAAAATTTATGTCATAGTCCCATAGTATGTGTTTGGCTTAATTTAGTGAGCATGAAAATCAAGTCTTCATATGCACCAAGGATAAAGTAGCTGAGGGATGCCTTATCAAATTCAACCCATGTGATAAATAGTTGAGTCCTATATAACTACTAAATGACATTTTTTGAGGTGAAGAGAAGTTATAAATATATTTTGATTATGTGGAATGTAATGGACTAAAAAATATTTATTTACCCTATATAACCAACTAGTATAATGGGTATCATAAATATTGGGAAATACTAGTCTAAGAGATGTGATATTTGATCTTGATTTGGTAAATTTATGATGCAAGAGCATCCGGGTGCATGGGCAATCCTACATCACACAAAAACAATTGCAGTTTCCTTTAATTTAATTTTATAGTGAATTTTTATTCTGGTCTTATAGGCATGGTTTTTAGTACTCTTCACACATTTCCAAAATATTAAATATTAAATATTAAATTCTAATACCTATTGGATAGGTGGCACCAAATTCTTGGTTTTCATGTGTTTAATGGCTCATAAATTGATTATTTCTTCATGAAATTGGAGGAGAAAAAATCTAATGCTCAAGCAAGTGAGCGGGCCATTTAATGTTGCATTATGTTCTATTTTAAAATTCCAATGCCCTAATTTTGCACCATGCTCTATCATAGGTGCCTAGTGGTTGCATGAACTGGAATAGTTGCATAAGGAGTAATTTCTAGGAGATATAATTTTTAGAGTACTGAGTTGTAAAATGAGATTGATCTAGTGAATTTCAATGCCTAGAAGGAAAAGGAAAAGATATAAAAAACATAATTAAATAGAGGATTAAATGCCTAGGAATAGAGAGGAGAGATGGAATTGAGATTGACATTTTTTTGAAGATTTGAGAAACATGAAATATTGAAGAAGATTGTGGTCCCCAGATGAAGAAATACAAAGAAGGAAGTGCTTGTAGATGGATGTAAGGATCTAATTTGGAGGGTGTTGTATTTTTTATGGTTTCTTATAGTTGCAAAAATTGGAAACTAGTTTTGATTTTAATCTATCATGTATTTGTTTTAGATTGGAAAGATTATGTTATTGTTGCAATTTAATAATATGAAGCTAATTGTCCTGCAAGAATGTTCATTCTCTTACTTTTTTGAAAAATTCTTTATGTGATGAAAATTACTTGTAAAAGTTGCTTTAATGGCTAGAGGTTGTTACACAACTCCAAAAATTGGCATCCATTGAGGGCTCTCAATTGTTGATCTACATCAAGTAAACCCATTTGTATTATTAGAGGGCCAAATATTATATGAATTGTGAATAGTTCACAAATCTTACAATCAATTGTGGATATGTACAATTGGTTGATTCTATCATTGATGATTTATAAAGATAGATATAATTAGTCCTTACAATAATAATCCCTTGCAATGTAATGACAATATGAAGGTAGGAAAAAGGTTACCAAAGTCATATGGTAAATTAATTAAGATATAGAGATGGTCATAGTTGTGCATGTGCCTAAATTAAGGAAATAAGGCTTCAATTGTACAAAGGTTCATCTAAAATTATATATCAAATTTAAAACCTAAAATAATTTATCCCAATGGGACAATCCACTATAAGGGGTAAAATTTGGCCTATATTTTCTTACTATTTGGAAACCCTATCTATCAATTTTTCATCAAAACTAACAAATTTTGACTAATTTTAAATAAATTTTCTTTGAAAGTTTAATATTTGAGAGAAAAAATAAAGATTAAAAAGTATTTGAGAATAGGTTTCAAGAGTGAAATAAAAATATGTAACCTATAAATAATCTATTAGCCACTAATAAAAGTGATAGTTATCTTACTAATAAAATCAATTATTTTAGATGACCTAAGTTTGTTGGTGGATCAAATAATTTAGATGGTTGAAACTTGTCTAGGCTGAGGTTGTAAAAAATTTTAAATTCGTCTTCCTATAGACCCTAAGGGTACATATGGAAGCTCATAGCCAAATAAAAAGGCTATTTTATTTCTAATCATTAGAGCCACAATACTCCTCACTTTAGGAGACTCTTCAAGGGTGTTAGTGAACAAAATTTTCTTTTATGAAAATATATTGATTACTAACTCCATAGCTCATTAAGTAAAGAAAAAATTCCTAACAGTTTTGAGAGATCACCATTTCATTGGTGATCTTCCTCTGAATTTTGGTGAGGTATAGCTCCCTCAAATAGTTAACTAACCTTTAGTGGGTTTCCTTTTAACCAAAAAGAAGGAAATGTAGAGTAACACTGAATCATATCTATGATATCAGTGCAATAAAACTTAAAAAAAATCTATCAACCTCCTAACACAAAGATCAAGATTTCAATAGCTAGAACATTCTTTCAATCAGAATATCTTTTAATCCCAAATAAAATGAACAGAACATGAAAAAACCTTAGATTCACAAAGGAAAATACATCAAATATCTATTCAAGTTCACAAACTTATATCTAAATACCCATATTACATTCCAAAATAAATACTCATAGGCATTGAGAAAATTTGGAACCAAAACAAGTCCAAAATGATCCTCCTTTATTTCCTATTACATCACAATGCAGTTTAGAAAATGAATGTTTTGACCCTCTAAAAGTCCTCCAGAGACATATTTATAGATCCGCAATCTTGAATCTTTTCAGTTATTGTAACCACCATCATTCTAAGTGGGAGTTTAACGAATCATCACTCAACTTTTACATGGCTAAGCCTCATGGGCATTTATGACTATTTTTTGAAATGTCATAATTACATAACACCCGTTGATTTGATTTTTGTAGGCAAGTGCATCACCATTTCTTGTATGTATGCCTTGTGGCTTTGTGTATGTGTGAGAGGCTTGCAATCTTTAAATTATGCATTAAATTACATATTCCTTGTGATCATGCTTGTGCAAATTGGTTTAATTAGGTGATTTTATCCCCATACTAAGGCTCATTCAAGTAGAAATCCAACCAATTCCATCACATCATATGCTCCATTCATTTAATTTAAGATAAATTGGATTGTCTTTGCATCACTAGTTGCTACTAAAGAGAATCTCCCATAATTTATTTCATAGAATTGATAGCTATCCTTTTTCTTTATAAATTGGAGTAATTTCCTTTCTTTTCACATATCAATTTCATCATTCCAAGATGTTGAGCACTTCTAGTGATACCACTTTGAAGAGTGATTTTCTGGAAATTGAGAGTATAGAAGGCAACTCAGTTAGGTGATTGGTAGTAGATCAAATCAAGGAGATTTTTCTCATCAAGAGTAATGTAGGAATCATCAAGAAGATCATAGGGGAGAACTTCCTCTCCCAATTACATGTTCACAACTCCAAACTTCTGGAATGATTGTTATATAACATCACCCATACCTCTAGCGAGTTGAAATGGGGTATTATAGTTGCAAAGCACCTGATAAAGTTGATGTACCTAGCCAAAGTGGAAGCGACTTTGGGGAACCTCAATAAATACCCATGAGTAGGATTTGTGGGAGATTCCATATGCATCGATATCACCCTCTAGCATGAGAATACCAAGAAAGCTATCACCCTCCTTCATGCTAGAATAGAAAGGAATGATATGGGGATGTTTTCTGATTTCATTGAGTCAAATGAAAACTTATTTTCACCAGCACAGATAGAGAGGTTGCAAGATGTAGTGGAGGCAATTCATATTCTAATGTTCACCCTTTATGTTTGAAAATGTGTACTCAAAATTCCCTTTTTGAAGTAACTTGATATATATATAAATAAAAATATAAAGAAACTTTTGAATTTGAGTTATTTTTAAAATATGGTGAAATTTGTATTCTATGTTTCTATTCAATGTGTTTTACTTTTCCCTTCAATGCATCTTTTCCATCTCTGCAATTGTAATGAATGTCAATGGCCTTTGGTTCTATTAATAGTCCTATAGTGGTGTAGTAGACTTTTCTATTTCCATTCAATTTTCATGTATGGCTTTCTCTTTGATAGTGGTATTCTTTGCTTAATAACACTTTGAAGGATGACAGTAATAATAATATTAAGTCTCGATGAGGTTTTCGAAACCTTGTCAGGAACCGACATGGTTGTGAAACCTTTCTTACATATCACTTCATAATCTTCCTTTGAGATATATGCTCGAAATACTTAGGTGTTATCTGAAATAGGCCATTCATAGAAACTATTTTCCTTCGGGAATAAAGTAGGTTTTCGAAACCCTATCAAGAACAAATAAAGGTTTAAGAACTTATAAAAGGTCTAAAGTAGCACTGGCCCCATTTATCACTTAACCTTTTCTCTACATGATCAGTGCTCAATAAGGTTATGAAAACCTTGTTAGGCTCCAACACTTTTTTCAGAACTTGATTAAAATGGTGAACTTGAAGCTCTCCTTTGAAATGTCAAGCCAAAGAGTGGTTGTGAGTAATAAGCCAAAATTGGGGGTAGATAATGATAAATATTTAATATTAATAACTAGATTTGTTTTGGTCTAAGTTCCAATGTAGGGGCATGAAATTGCAAAAGATGTCATGACTACATGAACAAGAATTGTAAGTAATGAGGTGAGTGTACTGAAATGCACTACTAATTATAAAACTGAAAGTTCTACTTAATGAAAATAAATCTTTTAAAGTCTATCAAACCTTTGTATTTTGCTTTAAACTAATACTCTTAGATCATTAATATTCTCTAAAAATTACTCCAAATCTGAGAGACAAAAGAAAATTATAACACAAAAACTGTAATGAAATAATTCTTGCGACAGGAGTTAAGATAGCTCTTGGTGATACGACTTGTATAAATCCAATTACAATTCAAAATATACAGTAATTAATTATGAACATATCCAAAAATTTTCGCACCATAAATTCCCACTTCATGAATTGACTCTAATTAATTTATCATGAAGAAATCATACCTCACACAAAAGTAATATAAAATACAGTCAATCGGTGGTTGTGGAGTGGGCCCTTCCTCCCAATCGACCGATTGAAGGAGATAATCACAAAATGCACAAAATCAACTCAAAAGAAGATAGTAATGCTTAGTATTATATTATCATCATCTATACAAGATAGGTTATATAACATCTTATACAAAACGGAATAGCTAAATATGCATATCCATGGTTTTAAGTCTTATGGCTAAAAATGCTACAATCGGTTTGAGAAAGAGTAAAATGGCAGGTGACCACTCTTTCTAACAATACTTAAACTGATTTACTATCAATATATAGAAGATATCAACAATAGTGATTTATAGTTTGAAACATAAAAGGATCATGATAAGCTTATTTGTTATTCCTTTTAGTGCGTGGATGAAAAATATATGATTTTAAACCACCCACGAATATAGGGCATGTAGGTATAAAAACAGATTGGAATAGATGTCTTATTTAATCTTTGCCATTAAATATTATAACTGATATATCAATCACTTAATATAATGATAATTTATTATTTTAGCTCATAGCCATTACAGGATATTTAAAACATGGCTGAAGTAGGAATTATTTATTAGCTCGAATTATTTTGTGTAATGTGTACTGCAATCTCTTCCCCAATATCATGTTGTATGATTTATTTTCCAAAGCCAAAATAATAATGATTATTAGTAAAGACAATCAATAATTAATCTTTATATTTTTATCCCAAAACTATATTAAATACCACATATATATTGAATAATATGCATTAAAAGGTGGTAAAATGGTATGATAAGGTATGGAAATGGAATATGAGAATAGGTATGAAGGCATATGGAAAAGGATAAAATATGGCATAAAGTAGGATAGAAATGACTCTCATCAGTGACAACCTCATCGAGACCTGACAAGGTTTGAAAAACTATAGGAAGAACCAGAATATTTCTAACTTAGACAAAATTTTCAAGATGAAACTTGGTTTTTGTTGCCATATTTTATGCCACCCTTGGATGCACATCATTTGTATCTAATCAGAGCGATCCTATGTATGCATCTTATTGAAATCCATGTTTATTTGATGAATTTGGGTCCTTAAGGGATCCTAATTCCTTAATTATATCCAATTTAGGGTTTTGAATCTGCAAGTTAGAGCTTCTAAAACCTTCATATGCTTAAACCCTAAAACCCCTAGTCTTGGCAAACACTTTTGTTATATTCCTCTATTGACTCTTTGTAGTCGGTTCTCGGTCATTTAGTTATAACTTATGTCTGTCAAAGTCATTTTTTGACCAACCCCTTCATCCTTGTCTTATCGGTCACCCCCATTCAAATATTTTTCCTAAGTCTTATGTTTGAGGGCAGAGAAATAATTTTTTCCTAAGTCTTACTTACCTAGGCATGGCCCCCATTTTAAAACTACTTTGAGCATGTGTTCAAAATAAATTACTTAAGTGATTTTCCATCACTTTCCTAAAGCACATCATGGATTAACTTTCCCTCATTTTCTTTGTTTCAGTGATGAGTGATGCACTAGTATTTCCTTCATATTGCTAGCTCTCTTTGCATCGCAAATTGATAAATGCCTATTGAAAGTAAAGTAGTGATGAGCAATGGTATATTTCTCTTTGTATCACTGATGCATATTTGAACCTTGAAACATTTCTACGATGATCGATGAAGGGTTGAGATTAAACAAAGAACATCCAATGGTTGATTTTGCATTGCACCCTTGCTTCACATCGCTATTGTGAAGCAAGGTAGTGGAGTGGTTTGCGTGATATACAATGGGAAATTTGGATGGTGGGCCCTTTGATGAATAGTGAGTGATGGGGGTTGAATATCTAATGGTCATTACACGTGTTCTATGCATCATGGTTATGATCCTAAGTAATAAAGCCTTTGCACGATGAGTGATGTCGAGGATACATTACAATGTTAGAGGGAGCTATTTTGCAGTCGCTTCGACATTCCAATGGAAGGAAAATATCTTCATTAGAGGGATAGGTGGATACTAGCAAGACATTGATGATGGTCCCTTTGACATCTCGATAGGATGGTGACGACGGTGGATGACGAACATTGAGGTGACATGTCTCATGGTGGGCCCGATGCCTTGGTTTACTTTGTGTGTTTCAATGATGTAGATTTTGTCGAGATAATATAACAACCATCGTGTGCACCATTCACATCATTAATGTAAATGATTCCACCTAAGTTCTTTTTGCGATGGTCTTGCTTGTTGCAATGAGGGTGTCAATGTTTCGGATTCAAAGATGGTGATCGAACGGTCATCACGGGTGTTATATGCATCACAATTATAAACATAAGAGTTGAAGACCTTTGTTTGATGTGTGATGGTTGTGATGTGGTGGGTCCAGGTTCAATATACAATGAAGGAATAGTGCGACATGCATCTTAGGCAACATGTGTCAAAATTTCATTGCATTGTGAGTTGCTACCTTATACTCTTGAAGGGATGAGCGATGTAGTGAAGGTACGCGATGGTTGTTGATCTTGTTTCTCCTATGATCAAAAACTACATTTTAAACTTCCATTGGGAATTTGATATCAGTCATCCATCTCCAATCTGATAGCCAAGTATGTGTAGGATCATCATGGAAAAAACAGGCCCTTAAGTGGTGATGAAAATTCAGAAAATCAAAGTTAGGCAACTTGACGTAAAAATTTGAATAAGTTATCTATATTATTTCAAAAATACATAAGAATAGAATATATCTAAAATTGAATGTAGTTTCTAAACTACTAGGTTTATTTATTTATTTTTAAAATCTATTTCGTGAAAATTTGAAATTTCAATGCAGTAGTACTTAAATTTCATGGAAAAAATAAGAAGTAGGTGCTTGTCTGACCACCCTAACCACAATAATTTATGATAATATATTTTTTTAAGATTTTAGATATAAGTAGAGGACTCATGTCCCAATGTAATGCATATTTTTTTTTAAATTTTTTTCTAAGTAAATAATTAATTATGATTTGTTTATTACAACTTAAAAAATATATAAAAACTCGTATGTCTAACCACCTTAACTTGGTCAAAACTTCATGATTTTTTTTTTTAATCCTATAATATGTGAAGCATAGAATGTGACGCATGTTTCAGATTCAAAAACTATGATACCATTTGAAAGCTATAGGTGTTCTTCAATCAACCTATCAATAAGGACTTTAGTCATAATTCAAATAGAAAATGAATAATAATTATTTATATTGGTGGAAAGCTGAGAATCTCCTTTAAAAACCCTTTTCGTTTCATCAATTTTGGGTAAAAAAAAGTCGTCAGCCACATGGGCCATCATATCACTTACATACCACCACTTTTTGGCCGATCATGATCCTACACATACCCAACCAAGATTCAAACTTCAATGGCTAATTGATCTTATTTGCGATAGATTTGTAGATGTAATGGCTCAATGATAATTCTCAACTACCAAATCAAATCTGATCAACTTGCATGATTTTTTTCCACCTTTCTCAATGCTTCTTTTGATTTTTGGGTGGCACCATTACTCCTTGATGTGTTGCAGAGGCCATATTATTTTTTTGGGGTATGCTGGCCTAGATTTTGTTGTAGAATTTGTGAGCACCCATCTCCACTTTCATGAGGCTTGTCATCATCTTGGGATGTGCTTGAGATATCAGACCCTTTATGGCTTGGTGGTTGCTCTATCATGGGCACAATTTAGATATTTTACAGACATAATTAAAATTCATCTTTCTATAATCCTAGAAGTTAGGGTTAGGGTTTTGATTTTAAATTTTGGTTATGCTTGAACCATGAAGGAAAATATTATATCATTATTATGGATCCTTCCTCTGGCCCCTCTAGGATTTTTCTTTTGTGGACCCACAACTCTTGCATTTTTCCATTATAAAGGTTACTTCAATCTTTATGTCAATAAAATTCAACTATTATCACCATTACCTCTTGCATGTTTGAGTAAAACTCATTTACCTACATATCTGAGTGGGTGTTCTAGTTTTTTCTTTAACATATTATGTTGTTCTAAATTAGGAAGGAACAAAATCTAAATTCGGTGCATCACCTTCTTTCAAATTTTATGTCTCTCTCTACCCTTTTCCCTTGTAATCTATTAGAGTAGGTTAGCATTAGAAATTTCATGTGTTGGGTTAGACCAAAAAAATTGCACTTAGTTTAAAATAGGAAGCCGACCTTTTCTAGAGACTTGACCAAAATTTACAAGGTCCTAGACCTTGTGGTCATTTCCATTGTGTCATTAGAACACTAAACTCTTGTTCAGTAGGGTGCAACTTTATGTGGTAACAGTTGTTGGCATGCCCAGTGGGACCAAAAGAAGTTGCACTTCATTCTATAGAGAAGGTGACACTACTCTCAAACAAGTACCTATCAACTCTGCAATCCAGGAAGAACTTTGCCTTCAATTGGTGACATTGTTGCTATCTAGAATTCCTAATTCAAGACTAGACCTAAAAATTCATGCCAAGAATTCAAATAAGATCATCTTCTAGAGTTATTTTTCAGTATATTCAACTCTCATTTACTACTAGAAGAAGAAATAGACAATCTTTGTCACCTATAAGAAGGAATAGAAGTTCAAGTCCTTCTCATAGAGCTTATTCTACACCACCTATGGGTAGATTATTTTAGACTAAAACAATTTCCACTCATACAAATAGGACATTAATCCACATGGCTTTACCTAGAAATTAGCCCATTGTATGTTTTACCAGTGGTAGCCCCTTAATTTTGGCTCAAAAGAATGGTATTCCAGTCAATGCCTTGAAAATTATTCCTTATTTTATTGGAGAAACATCTACAACTCCAGAGGAACACATCATAGATGTGGCTAATATATGCTATGTACATGAGGTAACAAAAGATAACGTGGCAGTTAGATTACTTGCCACTTCACTAAAAGGTAAAGCATTATAGTGGTATAGAGGTCTACCTCCCAATTCCATTCACAATTGGGATGAATTAGGGGAGAAGTTATGAAAGCATTTTGAAGATAAAAGTGACCATTTGTCCCTAGTAGAACAACTAACCACAATTAAAAGAGCACTTCATGAATTCATGAGTGATTTCAACTACAGATTTCATAAGACTTGGGATAAAATCCCTACATTGGTCAAGCCTTCTCCTGAGAATTCTTTCATATACTTCTTAAGAGCTCTTAGTAGTTATATAGTTGTTATGGTTCAGTCAATGGGAGGTAACACCTTACCCGGAGCATATGATCTTGCCATAAAGGAAAAAAATTGTTTAATTCAGATTGGGAAGATAGCTCCTAGGCCACCAATGCCTTTATTTCCAAAGCTTCCTTCACAACCAATAGTGGCCCTCCTATTCCAGTGGCTCCTATTATAGTGGCTTCCATGATCCAATCTTCTACTTTTGTTGCACTTCTAGAAGATTAGGGCACCTTGCTCTGAAATATGAACAATAGGTTGATAACATTGGATAGATAGAAAGATCAAAATAATAGGCCTTATCAACCTCAAAATTAGGGTTATATGCAAAATAAGCCACCTTATCAAGGAAAAAATTAGTTGGATTATAGTAATCCCATGAATAATATTCATAAACCTACTATCAAGAATCCTAAGGCTTTGGTCCCAGTGTAAAATAATCTAGCCTAGGAGCAAGAGTAGTGTTACCCTTGTGAGTAAGCTCGTAATCAAAATGCTTTCCAAAACAGAGAGTTTGTGCAAACTTTAGTAGCTCAAAATGAAACCTTTACCTCAAAGCAACAAATTGGCACAAGCCAAATAACTTCTAGTAATCAAAGTCATACACATGAGGACTCCTCATTTGTTATTTGGGGTTAAGAGGATTTTTTTGGTGTAAATCAAGTAGATACCAATGCAATAGCCCAAAATACAAGATGAAAGAAAGGAGCAATGGAGGGTGGTGCATCTTCCATGGTTGGGAAAGCATCAGTTTCTCAACAACCTCAACCAAGGGCAAATGCTAGACCAAAAAGTAGAACATAAGAGGTTCCACAATCGAGTAAGCCTATTAATAAACCTAAATAAGTGGTGGAGCAGCCTAAAATCACACAAGCAACAAGAGTTGACCTTGCTCCAAAGGTTCCTTCTAAAGCTAGTCAACTTCCTTTCAACATAGTGGAGAAAATGAAGAAATTGAATCTGAATGTTACTAGGTGGGAGGCTTTATCTATCCCATCACAAAGGGATTTGATACAAAATGCTTTAAAGGAACATAAAAAATGGGTGATATATAAGAAATGGAGCAGACTACTCCAACAATCAGCCTAGTGCAACCCAAAGAAGAAGGGAATTCAAGAAAAATCAAAAGGCCACCTCACTTCTATCTTTCTCTAATTATGGGAAATCATCTAGTGCATAATTGTATGATAGACCCAAGGGCAAGCAGTTCAGTCATGCCTAAGGGGATTTCTGATATGCTTGGTATCAAGTATGAATCGGTGCCTATAAATTTTTTACAATTGGATGGTACTATTGTCAATACAGTGGAAGTAATTGAGGCTTTAAATTTGTCCTTGCACGCATGTCCTAGCTATGATGTGTTGCAAGACATTTTAGTCATAGACCTCTGTACTCATTTTTCCATTTGCTTATTTAGAGATTTCACTTCTAAGATAGGTAGGTACTTATCTGCTAATTGGTCTCACATACTATTTAGAACTAGATATGGCACTAAAGCAACCATCAAATTTGAGCCCATAGAAAAATATCATCTAGACCCATACACTCCTAGTCTAGTAAACATGAACTACACATTGGATGATCAAAATGAAGAGTGTTATGTTGATGAGCCTACAAATCCAATTGAGGAGGTCCCTGATTATTTGTTGGATGAATGGAGTAATTTTTACAATTTGACCCGCTTACTAAAGTTGAAATAAAGGAAACTAGTCTTGGCACTTACTACATTCATGAAGAGAATGCTACTATCCCCAATCTCATAAAAATTCAAGAAGACTTTGGGAGATTGTGGCAGATTTTTTTTTATGGTTCTAGAAATAGGAATGGTGTTGGCGTAATGTTGGTATCTCCAAGCAAGGAGAAATATTACTTTTCTTTCGAGCTTCATTTTTTTCGCACTAACAATGTGGTTGAGTATGAAGCACACATCTAGGGTCTTCAACTTGTGTAGAAAATAAATATCAAATTGTTAAAGGTTTTTGGTGACAGCGAAATGATTGTCCATCAAGTCAGAACTCAAAGCCCAACCAGGAACAATCTACTCAAATCCTACAAACATACCTATTTGGGATTTAATTAAGGGCTTTGAAGATTTCAACATCCAAATAACTCTAAGAAATCAGAATAAACATGTTGATATACTTATAGCAGTTGGTGCTCATTTTGACATACCAACACATATTGCAAGAAAAAAGGAGCAACACATCAGACTTGTGGTGAGACCTACTATTGTAGATAATCAAGATCACTGGAAATTCTTTGATAGTGACCAACAAATAGTGATTTTTTCACAAGATGAGGCAGAATTTTCTAAAAGAAATTAGTCCAAGTGGCAAAATTAGTATCGAAATCATATTGTGTATTCGAGTAGCAAAAAGCTACCAAGTAGTCTTATCACCCTTGAAGGTATTATCAACCCTGGTGATCAATTAAAGAAGAAAAGGATGAACTTAGCTATAAAGAAGGGTGACTTCAAGCCAATAGAAATTTCAGAGGGTAAGTCTCTAAACTTAGGAAAGGTATGCTCTACCACTAAAAATGATATTTTCATTGATCTCTACAATAGATACAATGATGTAGTTGCTTTGACTTATGAAGACCTAAAGGGTTTTGACCTAGGCCCTACCCAACATACTATTGAATTAGATCTTGATGCCAAACATATAAGGAAAAATAAAGGACTATAAACCCTAAGATTAAGCCTTTGATGAGAAAGGAGTTGGCCAAATTGATTGACGATAGAATCATTTTTCCCATAGAGCATTCTTCATTGGTTGCAAATATTTTTTTTTTAGAAAAAAGAATGTGGAAATAAGACTTTGTGTAGATTTTAGAGATCTAAATAAAGCCTCCCTAAAGGATCATTATCCCCTCCCCTCCATGGAGCAAATTTTACAAAGAGTCAATGGGTCAAAAAGGTTTTCTTTCTTGGTAATGTCCTGGTTGAGTCTTGAAACAAAAATATGATAAGAGTTATCAAGAGGACCATTGAGGATAACTAAGGGGTCTGGCATAGCAAGTTGAAGACAACCCTTTGGGCTGATAAGATTACTCCTGAAAGAGAAATTGGCAATTCTCCTTTCATGTTAGTTTATGGAAGGGAAGCAAGGTTACCATTATCATTGGAGTTTCCTTCCCTTGAGTTGGCACGTCAGCTAGAGTTAGAGGAAAATAATGCTATGATAGTAAAGTTGGCTGAGCTCTTGGAACTGGAGGAAACAAGGAACAAATCTATGCAAGTCATAGAAGCACATCAAACATAAGTCAAAAGAAATTTTGAAAAAAAAGAAGTTCATAGATTGTTTCAAGAGGGAGATCTAGTGTTGAAATGGGATGTAAAAAAAGATAAATCTAGAACACACTCCAAGTTTCATGCCATTTGGAGTGGTCCATATGTCATCACCAGCTAGAAGGAGGCCAATGCATTCTATCTTTCTAGGTTTGATGGTGAGGTTCTCCCAATCTTAGTAAATGGGATTCATCTCAAACCTTATTTCTAATAAGTTTTGAGTTTCATGTATATATTTTAATTTTTTTGATTTCCTTGAATTGCTCTTTGGACACCCTACATTCTCCTTAAGGGAATGTATATTCCTATTTTCCATTCTTTGCTCCAAGTACAGGCTTGCAGATGTTTTATTTTACCTTTGGGAGACCCAATTTTATAAATTCCCTTCATGAATCTATGCCCAATGGATTGATAAGGCCTTTGGATTCCATGATTAGTAGGCAATCATCCCACAAAAATTGCCAAAATATTGACATATTTTATGCCACCCTTGGATGCACATCATTTATACCCAATCAGAGAGATCCTATGTATGCATCTTATTGAAATACATGTTTATTTGATGAATTTGGGTCCTTAAGGGTTCCTAATTCCTTAATTGTATCCAATTTATGGTTTTAAATCTACAAGTTAGGGCTTCTAAAACCTTCATATGCTTAAACCCTAAACCCCCTGGTCTTGGTGGACACTTTTGTTATATTCTTCTGTTGACTCTTTGAAGCCAATTCCCAGTCGTCTAGTTATAACTTATGATTGTCAAAGCTTCTTTTGATTGGCCCTTTCATCCTTGTCTTACCGATCACCCCCCATTCAAATAATTGTCCAAATCTTATGTTCGAGGGTCAATAAATAATTTTTTCCCAAGTCTTATTTACTTAGGTGTGGTCCCCATTTTAAAACTACTTTGAGTACGCACACAAAATGCATCACTTAAGTGATTTTCCATCACTTTCCTGAAGTGCATCATGGATTGAATTTCCCTCATCAGCTATGTTTCAGTGATGAGTGATGCACTAGTATTTCCTTTGTATTGCTAACTCTCTTCGCATCATGGATTCATAAATGCCTATTGAAAGAAAAGTAGCAATGAGTGTTGGACTATTTTTCTTTACACCGTTGATACATATTTGAACCTTGAAATATTTCTACAATGGGCGATGAAGGTTTGAGATTAAATAGAGAACATGGAACAACTAAGTTTACATCACACCCTTGCTTCACATCACTATTGTGAAGCAAGGCAGGGGAGTTTCTTGTGCAATTTACAATGGGCAATCTAGATGGTGCACCCTTTGATCATTTGTGAGAAATGGGGGTTGAAGATCTCATGGTTATGATCCAAAGTAATGAATCATTTGCATAATGAGCGATGCCGAGTAGACATTACAATGTCGAAGGGAGTTTTTTTGCAATCCCTTGAACATTCCAATGGAAGGTAGGATCTCTTCATCAAAGGGATAGGTGAATATCAGAGAGATGTTGATGATTGTCCCTTCGAAATCTTGATAGGATGGTGACGATGGTGGATGGTGAATGATGAGGTGACACATGTCATGGTGGGCTTGGGGTCTTGGTTTTATTTGTGTATTTCAACAATTCAAATTCAATGGAGATAATCTAACTGTCATCATGTGCATCATTCACATCATTATTGTGAATGATGCCACCTAGGTGCTTTCTGTGATCGTCTTGTTTGTTGCAATGAGAGTCAATATTTTAGATTTAAATATGGTGATTAGATGGTCATCGCAAGTGTTCTATGCATCATAGTTATAAACATAAGAGTTGAATACATTTGTGTGATGTGTGATGGTGGTGATGTGGTGGGTCTAGGTTTCATGTGCGATGGAGTGATAGTGCAACACACATCCTAGGAAACAAGTGTCAAAATTTCATTGCATCGCGTGCATCAATGATCACATTTTAAACTTCCATTGGGAATCTAATCTAAGTCATCCATCTCCAATTTGATGGATAGGATTCAAACTTCAATGGCTAATTGATATTTCTCATGGAATATTTGTAGAAGTAATGGCTCAACAAAAATTCTCAGCTACCAAATCAAATTTGATTGACTTGGATCAACTTTTTACACCTTTTTCAATTTTGGTTTTCATTTCTGGGCAGCGCCATTACTCCTTGATGTGTTGTAGAGGCCATATTCTTCGATCAAGGTATGTTGTCTTGGATTTTGTTGTAGAATTCATGGGTAACCATCCCTCCATTCATGAGAGTCATCATCTTAGGATGTGCTCATGATTTCATAGCCTTTTATGGCTTGGTGGTTTCTCTATAATGGGTGCAATTCAGATCTTTTCCAAATCTAATCGAAATTCATCTTTTTGTAACACTAGTTAAGTTAGGGTTAGGGTTTTGATTTCAAATCTTGGTTATGCTTGTACCATAAAGTAAAATATTGTATCATTATTATGGATTTTTCTTTTGTAGATCTGCAACTCTTGCATTCTACCATTGTAATGGTTACTTCAAGCTTTATGTCATTAAAATTCAACTATTATCACCATTACCTCTTGCATGTTTGAGTAAAATTTATTTACCTTCATATCTGAGTGGGTGTTTTAGTTGTTTCTTTAACATATTATGTTGTTCTAAAGTAGGAAGGAACAAACTCAAAACTTTATGCATCACCTTCTTTCACATTTCATTTCCCTCTCTACCCTTTTCCCTTGTGATTTGTTAGAGTAGGTTAGCATTAGGAATTTCATGTGCTGGGTTAGACCAAAACATCAACACTTAGTTTAGAAGAGGAAGTTGGACATCTCTGGAGACTTGACCTAAATTTGCAAGGTCCCATACCTTGAGTTCATGTCCATTATGTCATCCGAACACTAAAATCTTGTTCACTAGGGTGTAGTTTTATGTGACAACAATTTTTAGGGGATGATGAAAACCATGGCAAAAATGGCTCTAACTAGGGATGATGACTATAAGGATGAAGCAAGGGACCCGTAATCATAACAATAGACTGGTATTTTATCCATTGGGCACACAGTCTGGCACTAGATGGAAGGATCAAGAGCAAACCAAAAATGAGGCAAATTAGGAAACCTAAAACTATCATCGCACAAAAATTTCAAAATATGTACAAGGTTGGAGAAACACTACCTTCTGAGAGATTCAAGTTGGTCATGCAAAAAAATTGATAGATTGTGAAAAATATGATCCGCTACGAGAAAGTGATGCATTTCAATGTAGTAGTTGAAGGTTCAGGAATAGCAAGTACCCCCAAAAAAGATTCATTTGATTGGAGAACTTTCTATGCATAGGTTCCTCACCAAACAACCACCTATCATCATATATCTCCATCACCTCATGAATGTAAGTTTGCACATTTTTAGACATATATCAATTCATCCTCTCTGAAGATTCAACATTTTTTATAGACTCCTCACTATATAGAATGTAAAGAGAAAGTCCCTGTCTTGGGTCTAGCTCTGAAAAAATTTGAATCATAGATGGCTAGAAGATGTGAACCTCCCTGCCAATCCCAATAATCATTATTTCATCATTCACCACAATTTTTCCCATTAGTTTTTCATAAATATTTTCAATAACTTCATTATCCCTTGTCAACTCATGCTCTAATTCATCAATTTCTCAAACTAGTAGTACAGGATGGAAAGTGATTAGACATTTATCATCAGTGGTTTCTGAGCCCTGAATTGGAGTATGAGGAAAAATGATTATGGGGGAAAGATTTCCCACATTTTTTTCTTTTATTCTATTATCGTCCCATTGTGTCATTACTTTGAATCTCCCTTCACAATTTTTTTTCATAAATTTTTTGCACATTACATCATTGCAAGGAGGGGGATGCATACTAGAATATGATAGCTCAGATAAAGGCTTATCTCTAATTTGAAAATCTTCACAAAAATGTCCTGGTAATTATAATGGATTAGGGCTACTTGAATAGTTTATGATTTCCTTTTCGACCTTTTCTACTTGCTTGTGAGCCCCTATTATTGTTAGAATGATTTTTGTTGACTCTTCAATACTTCAAAAATGAATGTTTCAATTTCTATGTCTGCAAAAGAAGTATGAGTCAAATCATCCAACAATTGCGTAACTAGGGGGATCAAAAACTATCCAATAATGTGTGAGAATTATAATCTTCATCATCATTTGAATTATCAGAATCACTTTTTCTTTCTTTGTATTCAAAACTATAAACTTCAGCTTGGTGAGATATAAATTCTTCTATATTATCACCTTGAAAATGTTCTCGATCTAGAACCGTGAGATTCAAACACTCAACCATACAAGATTAGAATCACTTATTATTTCTTTGTAGTCAAAACTATAAACTTCGACTTGGTGAGATATAACTTCTTCTATATTATCACCTTGAAAATATTCTTGATCTAGAGAACCATGAGATTCAAACATTCAGCCATACAGGATGAGAGTCTTACTTTCTCCATTTGATCATTCATGATTTTCTTACTTGTATTCTCTCTGACTTGGTCTTGATCACAACAACTAGAAATAAGTAGATTATCTTCTATTTTCATAGCCTCTTGTTTAGCAATTCCCAGATCACTTATTTTATCATGAGGAGGATTTTGGTTATGTTCTTGATTGGATTGAGGTTGAAGATTTAGCTCAAGAATTACCCTAGGGAACCTCTTTATACCTCTTCCAAGGATAACCACCAACCATTGTGCTTGTTCTTCCTCTTCTTCTAAAACAAATTTTACTCTCATATACTCAATAGTGCTTCTTCTGTAACTCCAAGATATGGTATTTAGTTTGGAGATAATGTCTTCTTGGTATACTTACATCCAACAAAGGTCTGGATGCAATATAGGAAAAACATTATCATTTGGTAGGAACATATTTATTCATAATAAGGCATTTTTTAATTTTTTTCTTTTGAATCCCTGATAGAGTCACCAAAAATTTGTTAGTGAACAGATTTGTCTTTATGAAAATACATTGATTACTAACTCCATATCTTGTTAAATAAAGACAAAGTTCCTAAAAATTTAGAGAGATCACCATTTCATTCATCATCTTCCTCTGAATTTTTGTGAGGTACAGCTCCCTTGAATGGTTAAATAACCTTTAGTGGGTATGCTTTTAACTATAAAGCAGGAAAGACAAACTAACACTGATTCATATCTATGATATCAGTGAGATAAAACTTAGAACAAAAGATATCAATCTCCTAACACAAAGTTCAAGATTTCAATAGTAGATAGAAAATTCTTTCAATAATAACTTCTTTTAATCCCAAATAAATTGAACATAACATAAAGAAGTCTTAGATTCTAGTTTCCCTTGAAGACCCAACCATTTTCTTCATGTTTCTCGCCTTTACCGCCATAACGCTACAAGATTTCCTTGGTGGCACGATTGAGTGCTTTACCATGGGCCACCTTGCTTGGTTTGGTAGTTGGACGGTGCTACCACCTTACTACGATAGTCTTCTTCATGTCTCATGGTGGTGCGGTGTGTGGCGGCAGTCTGATACATGGTTACCACCATACCGTAGGGGTCACTTCGTGGTGGCACGGTATGGTGGTGAGCAGCGGGTTGCCATTGTATTCCCTTACCTCCTTACCACGAAGGTTGCCTATTGGTGGCGTGGTTGCGCGGTGACAGTGGTGGCCAGGTTTGGCAATTACCGCCCTACCGCGGGGCTTATTCGCTAAGCCGTGGTGGGCGTAGTAAGCTACTGGCGGTTGAAGGGTAGTGGTCTTGTGTCGGTTACTACCTTACCATGGGTAGTGCTCTGGGAAGCCACGATGGAAAAATTCAACCCCAGCAGTAGCGCGGTTGGAGGCCAAGGTTGAGTCGACATGGAGCTACCGCCATACCACAGTAGGAGTGAGAACTTGGTGCGGTAGCATGGGGAAGTCTGGCAGAGCTCGGATGAGCTCACCACCATACCACAAACTAGTAAGTTGGACTTGGCGATAGTGTGGTAGAGAGCTCAGGTGAGCTCGGAGCTCAGCCAACTGAGTTTGACCGAGCTAGACTAGGGGTCAAAGTGATAGATGAATGGAGTGGCAACACGTGGTAGGTAATCAACAACTGATTGGCTGAAGTCTAGAGTGGTGAATTCATTAACTGCAAGGCTCAAATTTGATGATTGATAGGATCTGATTGTGGAAAAATAATTGATGACTGGATGACCCGATGTGTGATTGCAGGGTGACTTAGTCAGATGTGATCGGATTTTTCTATCAGAAGAAAGGTGCATAATAATGGAACCTAATTGGTTGGTTGATGGATGAATGTAATGTATGACTTGCATTAGTCGAAGACATTGCATAGAGTCACAAAAAGGTGGTGAAGTGTTAGAGCGTTATGCTAAGGCATTGTAACCGTTAACACTTGGTGTTACAGATTTAGATAACATGTGAACCTGATTTGCCTTGAGGCTAGGCTGGCCGAGAGGCTGGCTGAGAGAGTATTTTGAGGAGCTGAAGTGAATCTACATGGTATATCTTTGGAGACATTGTAACTATGTGATGTTTTTGTTTTGTGTTGCCTGCCTTCTCTAGATGGACAAGATGTATTCTCATGAAGAGAATAGCTCTGGTTTTGTATTGTAACCATTTTAGTTACTAAATAATACATGCAAGTTGAGTGTTTTTGGAGGGTGAGATTTTTTACCTGAAAGGGTTTTCCCCATGTAAATCTGTGTGTCCATAGTTTTGTCTTTCTTGTTGTCTGATTCATGTTCTTGAATCTATGCTTGTGTTGAATCTGTTTTCAAGTTAAGCATTTACTTTTCTCAGAGGATCAATGGGGGATCAACTGTGCCTACTTCTGCTTTATGGCATAGTTGTTTGTGTCTTTGCTGTGATTTGAATGAAAATCACTAAGGCACTATTGTCTTAGACATGTTCTATGATGAAAAACTCGACTCCGTATCCCCAACAAGTGGTATCAAAGTTGGTTGAAGGAGGTCAAGGCTTGATGATACCAACAAGTGGTGTCAAAGCCTTTCCCTGGTTACTGAAGTTCTGGGTATTTCTCGTGTAAAGATTTCTTACTCTGAAAGCTTGAGGAAATCTGGAGGAATCGGTTGGTGATTGATCCTTCGATGAGTGGAAGTTGCTTCTTTGTTTCAACATGCAGTTTGAAAGAAATTAGAGATTCCTAGAGTTAATCACATTGTGGCAGTGTGCTCTGAGGCTCCTGGTTGGTAGCAACTGTTCCTAATGCAAAGGGTGTGAGATGTGCTTCTAGTTGTGTTGTAGTGAAGTATGGTTTCATACTGGGTGTTTGTGTGAGAGGCTTCCTGGCGGTATGGAGTCACTTGTGTTGTTGTTTAGCCATGAAGTTTGGTGCTTGTGCTGGGCATTCTGACTTAGCACTGAAGGCGGTTTCTCTGCTGCTCTGATTGCATGGAGGTTATGAAGTTGATCTCGGTGGTCTGTAACTTTTGAATAGCTTGGCTCTCCTATATTCTTGTGCATGGTTGTGGTTCTTGGAATTGGTTTGAAATGGACCTGTTGTTCCGGTTTTACCTGTATCTTGCCCTTGCATGTTTCAGATTCATGTCTTTGGCTCTGAAGGTTTTCTATAGATTTTCCTACAAAGTCTATGATGCATATTCATGTTTCTTTTCATTGTTCTGGTTAACCATGTTGGTTATGCGTAGACTCTTGGGTCGTCCAGATCAGTAGTGAATATGGATGTGCATGGGTGTTTTATAAACACTATGGTTTTGTAGGTTTTGCATGATCAAAAACAAAACTTGTGGTGTGTGGAACTGCTATTCAACTACTTTCTAGACCCTGGCTTTTGGGGTGTGACTGGATGAGATAGTTGCAGTTCAACATGGTTTGAGAAGGTGTGATGTCTTCTTTGCATGAGAGCGTTGATATGTGTTTTACTCATCCAACATTCTTGTGGTGTGTTTCTTATAGGTTTCTTGGACTATGGTGCTTGAGTTGTCGATGTGATTGGCAAATCAAATCTGATCCTTGATCTAGTGTTTGAGTCTTGTTCATCTACATGGTTGTTCTCTTTAATGATCTCAATTTTACAGTTTTCAGTACGATGATATATTTGCAAGTTTTTTGAAGTGGATCTTTGAGTTGTGTGGTTGATGGATTAGCTACCCATTGGGTGTAGTGAGACAACTCAAAATTGGACTATCAATATCCATGAGATTGATTTTGTGTTGTTGTAGATCTGTTAGCCGACCTTGTCTATGGTCACTTGTGCATTGGTGTGGCTATTTTGAGATGAGAAAGTGAATGGAATTTTGAGTACCTAAATAGTTAGCTATGGGGACCTATAGCATGAGAATCATGATGTCATGGAGAGCTTGTTAAGCTTTTGATAGTGATGGTGTTGTCTACACAATCTGGGAATCTTGGTGTTGATCGACATTGTTGTCCAATGGGCATGTTGTCGGTTGTACCTGAAGGTTGTTTGGATCAGCAGGTGGTCAGTCATGTTGCTTGGAAATCTCAATGTCACGGTTTAGTGGGAGATTTAGCAGTGAATGTGAATTCATCACTTGGTGGTGGATGATCTTCCTTGGTGTTCTAGATGTTTTGGAAGGAATCTTAGATCCTGTTGCTGCAAAAGAGTTCTTTTGCATCTACATGATCACTATTTGAAGATGTGCAACATCTTGGAGCCATGAAGGAACATGGTAGTCTTTGGCTGAGATGATGGTGATGCTTGATAGGTGATGTTGGTTTAGAGTTTATTTGCTTTATGTCATGGTATACTATTGCTTGTGCATTAGAGTTTTGTCATGTTGCATTGCTCTTGAGACCATAGTTTGTTCACTTGAAGCATGGTATCTCCTAAGGGGTATGTGGAAGATCATGGTGTCATGATAAGTTCCTAGTTTAGCTAGTTTGGAGCTTTGAAAGTGGTATGGGGTTTCTCTATGTTTTGAGTACTTCGGTCATATGCTGGAGGAATTCATGTTCAGTGCAGTAATGTAGATTAGAGTTAGCATGAGATGGCAGGTTGCTGGTGCTCATGGATGCATGGAAAATAAGGTGAGGCTGGAATTCTTTTGAGAATGTTGCTATTACAGCTGAAAGTCTGAGTAGCCTACACCTTGGTTGAACGTGAGTTCAATAGAGACCATGAAGGAGAATGCTCTTGGGTAAGTCACAGTGGCTTGTATATCTTGGAGGAGCATCTTTCCTTTTCTTCTTGGTCTGCTCGGTAGTGAAGTTTATTTGAAAGGTGCTTACCCATTACATCTTTCAGATGTCTTTTTTATGCTTTATCTTTTATTGATATGGATCTTGAACTACTGTTTAAGATTCTGGAGGATTCATAATGTATCTCCTTGTGCTTTTGAGGACTGGTAGGAGATGTTTATATGGGTTGGTCTAATCTTCTTTTGACAATGCTTACATTCATGGAATCTGTTGGATGTTGTTTTGGCATTGCCTTTGGGATGTGAAGAAGATCAATCTTGTCACATCTAGATTTAGAGATGTATGTAGGAGGATGTTCTACAGATATATGTTGTGCAACAGTTCCCTCTTTGGTCTTGGTTATCTTCCTAGAAGTTTGTTTTTTATCCTATGTTGGGTGTGAAGAACTTGGAAGAATTCTAGAAGACTACTAAGAGAGATGGTTCCTGTAGCAGCTTGTTGTAGGTTGTGCATATCTTTGTGGATAATTCCGGTACTATTGTTCACATTGTTTCTATTTTCTATCATTGGTAGATTGGTTTTGCCATTGATTTTATTTTTATTTTTATTTTTCAGATTTGGCATTACCCATGCATTGGGAGTTCCTGGATGTGCTTTGTTTTCATTGACTGGTTGGCACATGGTGCTTATATTCTACTATTGATGGGATGGTTGTGCCACTGGCATGAGTTTAATAATGGTGGATACCTTAGAGGTTTGATTAGTTGGATGAGGGCAGTCAGTTTGTGGTTGCCTTTCTCACTGATGGTTTGTCTTGTTTTGGAGAAGTGTTTCCCATTTTGTGTTCGTGTTTGATGTGCTTCGTTGTTGCTTCTATTGTGCCTTTTCCGCCTGATGGATCAGATGTTTGCGTTCCTGAGACTAGTGTATTTTTTCCTTGACATGTTCCTGTGTTTGGAGTTGTTGCCTGAGATGGTTGACATTTTCGGATGTCATTGCAAGTGTCTTGGTTAGAGCATGGAGGCATTGTGTTGGTCCTTGTTCAAGTTTGGAGGAAGCCTGAATGTCTTCATCAAGTGGGAGATTGTTGGGAAATTTATGCCTCAACATTCTGGTTTCCCTTGAAGACTTGGTCGTTTTCTTCATGTTTTTGGCCTTTACCGCCATACCGATGCAATCCTTCCTTGGTGGTGTGGTTGTGTGGTTTACCACTTTACTGCGGGCCCACCTTGATTGGTTTGGTGGTTGGGCGGTGCTACCACCTTACCTCGATAGTCTTCTTCATGTCTCCTGGTGGCACGGTGTGCAGCGACAATCTGATAGGCAGTTACCGCCATATCTCAGGGGTCACTTCGTGGTGGCACGATAGCACGGTGAGTGGTAGGTTGGTGGTGTGTTCCCTTATCTCCTTACCGTGGAGCTTACCTGTTGGTGGCACGATTGCATGGTGACAATGGGGTCAAGTTTGGTGGTTACTGCCCTACCGCAGGGCTTATTCTCTAAGTCATGGTGGGCACGGTAAGTTGTTGGCAGTTGAAGGGCTGCAGTCTTGTGTCAGTTACCACCTTACCATGAGTGGTGCTCGAGGAAGCTGCGGTGGCTGCGATGGATGTCTAGCAGTCAACAATAGTGGCTACCACCACACTGCAGAGGTGTGGTAGTCGATGTGCAGTGGCACGGTGGAGCTGTGATGATTGGCACCAATGCTTATCGCAATACCATGTAGGCTTATCTAGCAAGCTGCGGTGGAGCGGTTGATAGCAATGGTCAACATTGACGGTTACCACCATACCGCGATGGGAAAAGTCAAGCCCTGTGATAGCACGGTTGGAGACCAAGATCAAGTCAACATGGGGCTACCGCCATACCGTAGTAGGAGTGAGAAATCAGTGCAGTAGCATGGGGAAGTTTGATAGATCTCGAATGAGCTCAGCACCATACCACAACCTAGTAAGTTGGACTCGGCAGTAGCGCGGTAGAGAGCTTGGGTGAGATCAGAGCTCGGCCAACGAGTTTGACCGAGCTGGACTAGGGCTCAAAGCGATAGACGAATGGAGTGGCGACATGTGGCAGGTAATCAATGATTGATTAGTCAAAGTCTAGAGCGGTGAATGCATTAATTGCAAGGCTCAGATTTGATGGTTGATAGGATCTAATTGTGGCAAAAGAATTAATGCTTAGATGGCCTGATGCATGATTATAGGGTGACTTAGTCAGATGCAATCGGATTTGTCTATCAGAAGAAAGGTGCATAATAATGGCACCTGATTGGTTGGTTGATGGATGAATGTAATGTATGACTTGAGTTAGTCGAATACATTGCATAGAGTCACAAAAAGGTGGCAAAGTGTTAGAGTGGTATGCTAAGGTATTGTAACTGTTAACTCTTGGTTTTACAAATTTAGATAAGATGTGAAACTGATTTTCCTTGAGGTTGGGCTGGTCGAGAGGCTGGCTGAGAGAGTCTTTTGAGGAGCTGAAGGGAATCTACATGGTATGTCTTCGGAGATATTGTAACTATGTGATGTTTCTATTTTGTGTTGCCTGCCTTCTCCAGATGGACAATATGTATTCTCCTGAAGAGCATAGGTTTGGTTTTGTATTGTAACCGTTTTAGTTACTAAATAATACATGTGAGTTGAGTGTTTTGGAGGGTGGGGATTTTTACCAGAAAGGGTTTTCCCCGTGTAAATTTGTGTGTCCATAGTTTTATCTTTCATGTTATCTAATTCATGTTCTTGAATCTATGCTTGTGTTGAATCTATTTTCAAGTTAAGCATTTAATTTTCTCAGAGGATCAATGGGGGATCAACTGTGTTTGCTTCTAGTTAATGGCATAGTTGTTTGTGTCTTTGTTGTGATTTGAATGAAAATCACTAAGGCACTACTATCTTAGACATGTTCTATGATGGCAGACCCAACTCTGTATCCCCAACAAGATTCACAAAGGAAAAGACTTTAGATATCTCTTGAAGTTCAGATAATTATATCTAAATACCTATATACATTCAAAATTCAATACTAATAGGTATTGAGCAACTTAGAAAGAAAGACAAGTCCAAAATGATCCTCCTTTATTTCCTATTACATCATAGTGTAGTTTAGAAAATAAAAGTTTAGACCCTCTAAAAGTCCTCTAGATACATATTTGTGGATCTACATTCCTAAATATTTTCAGTTATTGTAACTGTCATATTTTTAAGCGAGAGTTAAAATAATCATCACTCAGATCTTACATGACTGAGAATCATGGCCATTTATGACCATTTCTAGAAATTTCATAATTGTGTAACACCCATCGATTTGATTTTGACAGGTGAGTGCATCATTGTTTCTTGTATGTATACATCATGGCTTCTTGTACATGTGAAATGCCTATAACCTTCAAATTATGCATTTAATTACATATTCGTTGTGATAATGCTCTTTCGAATTGGTTTAATTAGGTGATTTTATCCCCATACTAAGGCTCATTCAATGAGAAATCCAGCCAATTACATCACATCATATGCTCTATTCATTTAATTCAAGGTAAATTGTATTGTCCTTGCATTGCTAGTTTCTATCAAAGACGCTCTCTCATTATTTATTTCACAAACTTGATAGCTATCCTTTTTACTTATAAATTGGAGTAATTTCCTTTCTTTCACATATCATTTTCAATATTCCAATATGTTAAGCACTTATAGCGATCGATGCAACTTTAAAGAGCAATTTTCTAACAATTGAGAGTATAGAATGCAATTTAGTTAGGTGGCTGATAGCAAATCAATTCAAGGTGATGTTTCTCATGAAGAGTGATGTAGAAGGATTCATCAAGAAGATAATAGGGGATAAATTCCTCTCCCAATTACATGTTCACAACTCTACACTTATGGATCGATTCTTATACCATATCACCCATACCTCCAACAAGTTGGAATGGGGTATTAGAGTTGCAGAGTGCTTGATAAGGCTAGTGTACCTAGCTAGAGTGGAAGTTGATTTGGAGAACCTCAATGAATACCCACAAGCATGCTTGGTGGGAGATGCCATATGCATTTCCACCTCCCTCCAGCATGAGCATTCTAAGGAAGTTGTCACCCTCCTTCGTGCTTGACTGAAAATGAATGATATGGGTATCTTTTCCCATTTCGTTGAGTTGACTGAAAACCTATTTTGACTAGTGCAGATAAAGAAGCTACAAGAGGTGGTGGAGGGAATTTCTATTCTAATTTTCACTCTTTGTGTCTAAAATTATACTAAAAACTCCCCTTTTGATGTAACTTGATATATATATAGAAACTTTTGTGTTTGATTTCTCTATGCAATATGGTGAAATTGGTATTATCTATTTCTATCCAATGTGTTTTACTTTTCCCTACAATGTATCTTTTTCATCTCTATAGTTGTAATGAACGTCAATGGCCTCTTGTTCTATTAATATTCTTCTTGTGTTGTAGCTTACTTTTATATTTACATTATATTTTCATGTGTGTATTATCTTTGGTACTGTTATCCTTTGCTTACTAACACTTTGAAGGATGATGGTCTATGAATAATATCTGAAATAGGCCATTCGTTGAAACTCTTCATTATCTAGAATAAACTAGGTTTTCAAAACCTTGTTGAGAACCGACAAAGGCTTCAAAACCTTATAAAAGTTTTGAGGTAGTGTTGGCCCCACTTATCACCAAACCTTTTCTCTACTTGATCAATGCTTGATAAGGTTATGAAAATCTTGTCAAGCTCCAACACTGCTCTCATAACTTGATTAAAATGGTGAACTTGAAGCTCTCGTTTGAAATTTTGGGCCAAAGAGTGGTTGTGACAACCTCATTGAGACCTGGTGAGGTTTTGAAAACTATAGGAAGAATTGATAAATTTCTAACTTAGAAAAAAATTTCAAGATGAAACACAATTGTTAGGGGATGATGAAAATTGTGGTAACAATGGGAAATCTAATTGAGATAATAATGATAACTCTTTTAAGAATATTTTAAAACCCCCAACCCAGTTTTTCTAACTTAGAAATAAAAATATATACTTTCAAGGAAAAAAATAGATAGAAATCAGGCTTGAGATATATAACCACTTTATAATCACCAAGATCTTACAAGCATGAGGTTAGAGCATGTGATGGAAAATTGTAAAATTCCATAAAGTGGTTTTTTTCTTATAGAAATATCCTTGTAAAGAGATTTCATATCACTTATAATGATCTTATAAGAATATTAAGATAATATAAATTAAAATCTGTAGAATAATGTGTTATATTACCTTCGTAGTTCCATTTTAAGGGGGAAATTTCCTAATAGAATCTACACTTCAATTATAAAAACTAAGGCACTCACCATGTGGGAAACCATTATAATTTATATAATTTTTAAAGAAAATTACTTCCATCCCATGCACGTGGGATAAATAATTCATTAGCACATGCAATTAACTAATATTTGTTAATTAATAACATAATAGAATTTTTAATGGTAATCATTCCAATGAGAATACACAACAAAATTATAAGAATGGTCAATTACTTTACATTAACCAAATATACTATTTACATGAGTGCCTAAATATCTATTTTTTATGCATGGCTAGAATGACCGTATACTTTAAAATACATTCATATTAAATTTTCATGTGCCTCAAAGTGGGGGGGAAATATTATGGGAAAATTTGTACACCCATTCGAATTCCTATTTATTTTTCGGCCCATTTTGATAGATTTCCTTAGTGCAATTACATATCAAAAAGTAGCACACTCATGCTATGTTTGGATCACAATTTTATACCTTTACTTATATACTCAATCATTATTTACTCCTATTTGCATACACCCACTATTTTTAGACCTTTATCGTGCCTACATCTACACTCATTTCTATACAATTTCTCACTACCTAAAAATTAGGACTTTGTCACCCTAGGGGAATCTTGAGTGCCTCAAGATTTATTCTAAGTGGCTCAAGATTGACCCTGAATTTTAAATTTTAAATTTAAACTTTGTCTTTCCTACCACATTTCACTACCCTTTACAATTGAATTGATGTATTTTTGCGCAACTAATTATTATGTTTTTTATTTACAAACTTTTAATTTTGCAATTAACTCATAGAGGAAATTAAAATAAAATTTAGAGAAAAAGGGGCATTCATTCTTTGAACATTTATATTTGGATCTTAAAAGAATCTTATTCTCTATCAAAAACACATGGACCTACTATAATTTTGTGTATGTTATCTTCAATAATTTTCTCAAAGCCATAAATCTATTCTAACAAGGGGTTTGACCTAGGAGAACATAACTCTTGTGATTTTACAACTTCCTCAAATCCATTTTCTAAATTCTACCATCCTTACTCATTACAAGACATCAATATAGCCAACTATCTATAGTTTAAGTCAAATATTACAATGAATAAAGTTTAAAAATGTTGATACCTATTATATCCTCACATCAAAGGTTGAATTTTTGTCTCAAGTTCATACCTAAGGCACTAAAGATTGATCGAAAAAATATCTTTTATTTTAATTCAAAGATAGTGCAAAATTTGTTGATTCAACTCACAAAACCCATAAATCACCACCAATAAATACCTATTCAACAATAGAGAAGATCAAAAAAGAAATAATATGATTAATTAGCTCAAAAATTGTATTGATGCAAATAACTTGAATGAATAATTATAATATAGAATCAATATTTATGAAAAGAAGATAGAAACCCTAGATCTAAACCCTAGGTGAAGATTAAATTAGCCTATGACAACTGTCACCATCCTATGCAATGAGACAACATGTTCTTTTATTAGCCAGTCTAACAATTAAAAATAAAATTCCTAAGTTTAGCTTAAGTGAATAAAGTAAAAGGTGATCTAATTAATTAATTAGATGTTTAGCCTATTACTCCAACATCCCCTATTAAGATAAACTTATGGTGTAGTTAAAATCCCAATGAAGGATGCATAGATGAATTCAAGAAAGCATGAATGGGTCTCAGGTACTAGGTCTGATGAGTTACCCATGTACAAATATATGGCCTCCCCACAGGAGAGAAATGATGAAATAATATGGAAGCTATGTGAATCTTAATGTTGATAGCAAACTATGACTAAATTGATCCATAGGATCAAGTACCATGAATATTCAAGAACATTAGCCATAAAATGAATGGCCATCAAATTGAGATGTGACCTGATGTGAATTAGATGCAAGATTCAGCAGCATTAACCATAGGCTCTCAATCTAAGACATGAACTGATGTGAACCAAAATTTGTCAAGTCATGATCAATAAGTGGCCACGAGAAACTACAAAAACTAGATACAACTCATGTGAGTTTTCATCAAGATGGAGATGGGATCATAATGTGTTCCATGTGACTACACTCTAATCCAATTAGTATGATATCATGCTATGTAAAACAAAAATATAATATTATGCATGTAGCCCCCCATAATGGAACTTTATTGAAGTTAATTTATTACAATACCCCAAAATTGTCAAAGGAGAACATGCAACACATGCAAAAATCTAAGAGAAAATGAAAACATAAAGCATAAAAAATAGAAGATTGTATGCGTGGATTAATGTTCACATCTTCCTCCATCAAGTTGTTTTGAGTTTTCTAAGAAAAGAACCAAAATAATGTAACCTAATATCTAATGAAAATAGCATGTAACTGGTAAATATTTTAGAAAAACTGACCTAAGATTTGTGTTGAGGACCGAACCAACTTTCCAACATCGCTTGAATCACGAAAATTTAATATCCCAGTCAAAAGTTATGGTCTCTTGAGTGCAAATATCTTGATATGAATTCAAACACTTTCAAAATTAATAAGGAGAAAAATATTGAAAAAAGGTGTGTAGATTCGGAACAAGCTCAAAACCAGCTTTCCAATGATATAAAGTTTTTGAAAATCAAAGATCGTATGCCCAAGTTATGGATTTTTGAAAAATGGGGTAAATTTTGCTAGCTAGCAATCAATAGACACAACCCTTCTAATTTAATTTCTAAATTTTTTTTCAAAACCACAAAATACCATCTGGATATCTACTATATTTTGCAAGTAGTAAGAAAATCTTGTAAAAAATGTAGTCAAAATAAACCAACATGGCTATTTTCCCTATAGGTGAAGTTTATTTTTTTTACCAAATCACATGTTCTACATTTTGGATTCAAAAAGGCTTTATGGGTTTTTTAGCAGAATCCAAAATATTATCTGGGTATCTATTAGTCATGATTAATTAATTAGATCACCTTTTAGTTTATTCACTTAAGTTAAACTTAGGAATTGTATTTTTAATTATTAGATTGGCTATTAAAAGACCATGTCTCATTGGATAGGATGGTGACATTTGTTAGAGGCTAATTTAATTCTCACCTAGGGTCTAGGGTTTTTATCTCCTTTTCATAAGGATTGATTCTCATTATAATTTTCATTTAGATTATTTGCATCAATATAATTCTCAAGTCATTCTTGCTTTTTTGATCTTCTCTATTATGATAGGTATTGCTTGCAAGTGGTCACAAAACCTAGAAATCACCTCCAAGCAATACCTATCACAATAGAGAAGATAAAAAAATCAAGAATGTGCTCAATAAGCCTGAGAATTATATTGATGAAAATAAATTGAATGAATAATTACAATGTAGAACGAATCCTTATGAAAAGGAGATAGAAAACCTAGATCTAAAACTTAGGTAAAGACTAAATTATACTATGACAAGTGTCACCATCCTACACAATGAGACAACATGTGATTTTATTACCTAATCTAATAATTGAAAATGCAATTCCTAAATTTAGCTCAAGTGAATAAAGTAAAAGGTGATCTAATTAATTATTCATGACTAATTAATTAATTAGATGATTAGCCTATTACTCCAACAAATAGTAGACACATCAAGAGTATTAATTTATATTCTATGGTGAATTGATTTTGCATATCTTCACAATCCATGTTTCGTCATCAAGTTGCAAGCCAAGTAACCTATCCATTAATATTTTAATTTTTAAAAGTAACATTTCAATTTATCAAACTAATTCCTTAATTAAATATAAGTTTATTGTATTCTTATTTGTTTACGTTTTTTTAATTAGCCTAGATTTATGTGCAATAGGTTTTTTTTTCTCACAATATTAATATCAAAATTTCTCTTACAAAATATGAAAATCCAACATAAACACCTAAATCATAAAATATCTTAACATTTTTCAAATAAATATATTTAATATATCTAAACTATTAGATATACTTAATATCTCTTCCATAACTACTTTGTAAATAATATTTTTGTGTTAGGAATAAATGCACTTAATCCCTCCCATAGTAAAAGAGACTTTCAAAAATATCCTTTTATTATAAAAAACATTCTAAGACAAATGTATTTCTCTCATTGTTTATCATTTACAACAAGTATAGTTATTAGTGTTGGTGTAATGGTGAGCCCAAAGGTTCAAAAATATATCAACAAAAGCTAAAGAAACCTTCTAAAAATGCGAGATATAATAATTTTTTTATATTACCCTATAAAAAAATAGTTCAATATTAGCAAGGTAAAATCCCTATAGCATACTGCAAGATTATTCCAAGTGTCTAGATCCTATGAATGAAACAAAAAGAAAAAATCAACCTAAGCAATCTTACTTGAATAAGGTGTGAATAGTTATTAAAGTCAAACCATTTAGATAAAGTACCAAATTCATACCAATACTCCCTTAAGTGCAACTCAAGGAAGCACTAGAGTAATATATTGATAAATAAGAAATGAGTCTTGACAACTAGGCCTGATGAGGTACCCATACATACAAATAAATATATATCTCACATCTAGAGAGAAGGATAAAAACTCATGGGGTAATAGTCACTCCAAAAAATAAATGTAAAAATGTGAATGAAGGACGACACAAGAATACCCCCCAAGGATCAATGATAGTTGAAGATAATGAAGTAATTCTAAAATATTTAATGAATATGTCCAAAACTTACTCCTCATTAGGAAAATACTCTAAGGAGATATGACCATCATGGATAAGTTGTTGAATTAAATACATGTGTATCTCAATGTGTTGTCCTCTAATTCTCAATTGGGTTGTGTGTGATGTGAATGGTGCTTTGGTCATCACAACAAAGAGGAGTAGGACTATTGGGTGGTAGAATAAACTTTGTAATAATCTTTAAAAGCCATAAAACCTCTTGGATATCAAAAACTACATCTCAATACTCAAATTCAGCAGATGATAATACAATAGCGGTTAAATTCTTGCAAGACCATGCAACTGCAAAAACCAAGACATAAAAAGAACCCAAATTTGGACTTTCATGTGTCAATATCACTTTCTCTATATGAGTTGATGAATCCTACTATCTATGACTATCTTGGTGTTTACAAAATATAAAAATGTGTAGTGCCTTTAATATAATACAAAATACACTTGGTTGTCTTCTAATGACTCTCATGAGGATCATGAGAATAATGGGAGACAAGCCCAATAGTTAAGGTGATATCAAAATATGTGGATGTTAAATATAAGATGATTCCTACTAACTATCTAAACAAAGCTGCATCAACACTAGGTGTAGTGAAATTGGTATTCAAAGTGACACGAAACTAAAATGGTTGAGGATTTAACTGACAATTAACCTTACTAGAATGATGAAGCAAATCAATGACATAATTCTATTGATATATAAATATACCCTTACTAGATTGAAGAACCTAAAGACCAAGAAATAAGTATAAAATCCCAATATTTATCATGACAAAGTTTGCCATCAAAAAGTTTCATATAATATCCTAAAGCATGGAGGATGAGCTACTAGTGAGAATCAAATTATATACATACAATACCATTATCAAAATATTTATTCCATGTCTCTAGATATACAATATGATTAGAGTGCAACATGTAAAACCATATGCAAGTAGGAAACCATCTATCCTCTCATAACAATCCCTAGGGGCTTGTTTGAGACTGTAACAAAATTCATAGCCTACAAAAGGAGAAATTTCCTGCATGAATCTTAAAGGTTACTCCATGTAGATATTTTTATGAATATAACCATAAAAGAAATAACTCTTCACATCCATATGGTAAATATTCCATCTCAGATATGAAACTATAGAAATATATCTTAAGTCTAGATCTAGATAGGGACACATATCAAAGAAGTCAATACCGTGAACCTATGAGAAACCTTAACAATAAGATGTTCCTTATACCTCTCAGTGGAACCATATGTTGCATACTTATTTTAGTACACCCACATGAACTAAACCAATTTTCTTCCCTTAGGAATAGAAACCAAAACCCATGTGTGACTCTTCATCAAGGATCTAATACTCCTCATCCATAGCATGATCCCACTCTATAATGCAAGAAACCTCTAAAAAAGATCTATGGATCAATAGATATAGCATGAATTCTAAAAGACTAGTTTCTAATTTTAGTAGTGAGTTTGACAAGAAGTATAAGTATCACCATCTAAATATCTAGCCTCTTGAATAGTATTTTGTGTCCACTAAAGAAAAATACGAGTTATAGGAGGTGGGAGTAGTGGTGTAAGAAGTGTAGTATACAAACATCATCTAAATTATCTTCTATTACATAGGTATCCTCACGGTGTAAATGAGATAGATAAGGTAGTAAGAAAGAAGTGGATGTAGAATTCAACCATGGGAAAGCATAAAATTAGACATCTCTCAAATGGTAGAATCAAGTAGCTGATAAGCCTTCACATCCTTAAAATAACCAACAAGATGAATGGTTGAATACTCCTCTCCATTACCTTAATCCAATCAAATTGAAACATTAGGCTTGATATTATACCAAGCCTCCTTTAGAGTGATATTTAAAACTACCTTATGGGGAATTTTGGTTTTGAATATAGTTAGCACAATTGATTACCTTTCCCAAAAACATGGAGCCATAGATCAAGACTAAATAATACAATTAGTCATCTCCCTGATTGATATTCTCTTTTTTATATTAATTATAGTTTCTCAACAAGAAATACATCTATCAATATTTAGTTACATATTATGCCTATTAAGGCTTCTAATCAAGCTTTCCTACTTCATACAAAATTGATATTTATAAGATTGATGTCTACAAAATTACATTCTATACAACTACTGCAGTTTTTGTTCATAAGGTGACAAAAGAGAAATTGTAACTTCACATATTTTTGCAATCATAGCCTTCATTCCACTCAAAGATACCAAGTGGGGATTCAATATCAGTGTTTTCATGGAACCTCAGTGCAAGCAACCCCAACCCTTTTTTTATGTCCTCCTCTTTGTATCTACTATTATATTTCCTATGAAACTTCATATACTCCTCCCTGAATGTTATTTTCCTCGCCATTGCATGACCAATATCTCCCATGATGGATCTCTTCCTTGCAAATTTTAATCTTTTCATTCTTTTCCAATTTAATGAAATTAGCTTTTGAGATCTTAATCATCACTATCACATGCATTGCAATAGATAAAAAGTTGAATCTTCTAGAAGACTTGGTAAGTCATCTCTTTTTCCCTTGGTATTTTTCCTCATCCCTAGATTTCCAAATAAACCATAATATCTTGATAGTTAGTAACATCCAAAATAGATTTGCATCTTTTTCAATATTCACAATTTTTCCAAATAAAATTTCATGTTTGTTAATAGAATTCGGGTCCCCCCACCCAATTAGATCTACACAAAACACTAGCCATATTTCTCTTGCGAAAAGAAAATGAAAAAATGTGCAGTAGTTTCAAGTTTTTTACATTTAACTCACAAATTTTTATATTATTACTAATTAAGGAGAGATGCAATTTTTTGAAGTAGTAACATCCATTTAAAACAAGGCTTTTTTGGTTCAATTAAACTATTCTAGTTTCATTGAAACACCTTTTTCCAATTTTTCTCACTTACTTTTAGGTTCCAACATTTGTTCACATGTTCAAAGATGCAATTCAATATGATTAGAGTATTGTAAATTTTTTAGGGTGTAAAGTATCTACCCAAGATCCATCCACCAAGTTGGAGCAATTCAAGTTAATTTCCCCATGGCTATCATAACAAAGAATATTATTTGATGGCATATTCCACCTTTTCCATGAGTCCTTGAGAATTTTATATGTTTTTCATTGAGAACTAGGTAGATTATATTCATTTTGTAAAGAGTCCCATGTTTTTAATTGATCTTTATCTATTATATCCTTGAAGATTTTGATACCTTTTTTGGCCTAGGCCTTAGCTAAGTAACCCTATAGTAGAGTTAATTTTTTCCTTTATGGGTTAAATTCCACCATATTGACTTCTTCCTACAAATTATATTATTACTTTTATCTAAGTAACCACTAATAGTAATCTTGGACTTAACCTATTCCCATGCTTTCCAAATTGTTTTAAAAACCTAGGAACCACTAATGGAGATGGTGAAGTCTCCAAAAAGTAGATCACAAATAGGAATATCTCTACAATATTTAGCCTTTTTGGGGATAGCCCTTTCAATGTTTTACCTAATAAGGACCTTCCATCGTTCATCACCCTTGGTAGAGTTGATTATTTTTTTGGCAGCAAGAGAAATATCCTGCTTCTTTAGGTCCTTCAGGCCTAACCCTCCACTCTTCCTATCTACATAACACCATTTCCAACACACAATATGCTTCTTTTTAATTCCTTTTTCATAGAATCGTAGGAACTTCCTTATTATTTTTTGCACTTCCTCCAATTGGTAGCTATAGAAAAGCCATACCAATGAGTGGTATAATGTGTAGGAGGATATGATCTTTTGGTAGACTTGAAATCTACCTACCAAGGATAGATATTGTTTAAGATAGCTATCAAGTTTCTTTTCAATCTTTCTTTTGACCCATTTCCACATGTCCTTCAAACATGATCCAATTGTAAATGGGATTCTTAAGTACAAAAATTATTTTTTTAGTCCTCCCTATTGGATTTCAAACTTAGTAAACCAATCTAGGGAACATCTTTTCTGACTTAACATGATTGATTTTGATTTGGAAATTTTTGCACCTGAAGCATCACAAAAGATGCCCAGATTTACCATTAAATGTTTTATGTTTTCTTCTTCTAATTTAACAAAAAATGTTGTATCATCAACAAAATGGATATTTAATAGTTCTTTATTATTAAGAAAATTTAGACCTTAACATTGGGACTAACTGTATAGAACCTAAGAAGGTAATATAGAGCTTCTATTGCAATTACAAACAAGTCCAAAGCAAGGGGGAAACCTTGTCTTATTGATCTTCCTAGTGTAATTTGCTTAGTTAACAACCCATTTATCTCAACTTGAGTTGTACCATATTTTAATAGAGTTTTAACCATATTTCAAAATTTGGTTGGGAACCCAAAGGCCTCTAGTGTCATTATTAGAAAATTTCATTCTACCATATCATATGCATTTTCAAAATCTAGAAGAAGAAAACCCACATCTTGATTTGTATTCTTGGCCCAATCCATCCTTTCCCAACTAGTAATTAGATTTTTTATAATATATCTCCCTTTTATTATGTAAGGGGGAAATTGATGCGATGCAATAAGATAAATGAATTAAATTGAAGCTAATATAACTCAAAACAAAAATCAAGATTCATACCCATTATTCACGAAATGCAACTACGAAGAAAAAATTCAAAGAATGAAATCAAAAGAGACAAACACAAAATGAATTCAATAAATGTAGCATTACCATCTCATGTTGAAGTGTGTTTGCAAAGATGCTGGATTATTTATATCAATGTGAAGCCTCCATTTGTGCATGCAAAAGGTTCAAGAACATGCAATGTCATTTATCGAAGATATGTGTAAAGCTTCAAAAGGTTGATAGTGATTTCTGCATTACTTTGTCATGAAAATGATGTTGATTCTCCGATCCTTTTTTAGAATAAAGATGGTTGTTATATAATTTGTGTTTCGAAATGAATGCTCAAGATCGTGTAGTAGAATATCCTAATCAATGGCTCAAAACCATTGAGAGGAAATAGATGGGAATAATTAGTGCATTTTGATTACGTAATTAGTGTGATTGAGGAAATATATTGAATAATTTGTGGGATTGAAGAATAGATTGATCTATCAAGAATAGATGGATCAATCAGAGAATAGAGTGAGCTATTGGTGAATTGTAATTTGATCAATCATGAAAGTGGGTGAGGATAATTAATTAATTTGATTTAATTAATTAATCTTTTTGAGTTGAAATTGAAAATCATGTTTGACTTTTGCAAACAAAGTTGTATTTGTTTTATTTAACCTTTTAGATGATTTTTTGAATAATTTATTTAATTATTCATGTTTAGAGGAAAGTGATTTAGTTAAACTATTATCTTTTAATAATTTAATTTACCTAAGGGAATAAAGTGAATTAGTGACATTAATAAATAATTGATCTTATTTAATTAACCAGGAGGAATAAAGTTAGATTAGGACTTTATTAAATAAATGAAATTTATTTAATTAGTCAAAAATGATGAACAAGTGAATTAATTAAATAATGTAATATTATTCAATTAATAGAGGAAATTAGGGTTTTTGATGATAATTGATGTGAAATATAGTGACATTTAGTGATATTGATGTCAATGATGATAAACTTTCATTTAGGATGTGTTATGTGTTGGGTCAATTTTATGTATCTCTATATTTATAAAAACTAGTATGAGTGTAACTTATGACCTCTATTAGAAAGTCACTTATTCTCAAAGCTATCAGTTTAAGCAATATCTTGTAAGATACATTTAAAAAGGTTATTGGTCTCTAGTTTTTTATCAATGACTTATCACCTTTTTTAGGGATAAGCTTAATAACGCCTTTATTAATCTGATTTCCAAAAGAACCTTGGTCAATTGCTTAATTGTAAACTTGGCATGGGTCATCACATATCCAATCTATTTTCTTCTTGTAAAATTATATAGGGAGTCCATTAGCACCTAGATATTTTCCAATGTTAAAGGTCTAAATGGTTTGAGATATTTCCTCAGTGATTTTTTTACTAAGCATCTATGTAATTGTAGTTGAGATCTTTTTAGGTATCAGGTTTTTGCAAAGCTCCATTGCCTTAGATACTTGGGGATCTAGACCTGCTAAACTGAAGAGATCTTGATAAAATTAAAATAAATGTGCTTGAATCTCACAAGGGTCTTGATATAACATCCCCCCTTCCCAAACACAACCTATTTTTTCTTTAGTATTTTTATCTTTTAGATAATTTTAAACCTTTGTCTCCCTTGTTGATCCAATTAATATTGGTTCTTATTTTTAAGCCTTAAGTCTTTATTGTTTGATTTTTTCTTAATTAATTTTTACATTTAATTAACTCTTCATTTATCACCTCCTTGGTTGGATCCGATTGAAGATCATTTTCAAGGATAAAAAACCTTTCTTGTAGAGAATTTTCTATCCTTTTTCCATCTAAGGCTTTCTTTGTCCCAATAGTTTGGTAAAGGTTAGCCCATTTTTTGGTGTTTTAATTCCACTTTTAAATTGGGGACAAGTCCTTTAGCAGCCATTTGTTTAGTTCCCTAATAGTGAATATTACATTTTTGCAATCTTCATCCTTTAACAATCTTGTATTTAGCATGAATTTATTATCCCTTTTTGTTTGAACCTGGCTATTAGTATCAAGCCTAATACTAGCCTTAATAGGGTGGTGGTTAGATAGTGTGCAAGGGTAAACACTTATCCTACTAACATCTTCAAGGCTATCAAAGAAAACCATGTCCCTATTTGCATAGATCTTGTCTAGCATTGAATAAATTATTTTCCATCCTTTTTGGGCATCACACCTGTTAAACCAAATAGATTTTTATCCTTTCTTCCACCTTCTAGAGGGTCAAAAAGCTTGAGCTTATTTTTCATTTTTTCGTTATTTTTATTTTCAATCATATTGAAGTCTCCACCTAGAATCCATATATTTTTTTCTAGATCACGTAGCCATTTCCACTTTTCCACTCTTTCCCTATAGTCATTGGGAGCGTAGATAAAACATATTCCAATATTTTTATTGGCATTGCCACCTTGCCTTGGATTACCTCTAGGAAATTTCATTTTATTAGATTCCATCTCACTTATTTCTCCATCAATCAAGGAGTACACATTTTTACCACCTTTTCCATTTTCAAGGAGGTTAGTTTTATTGGATTCGAGTGATTCTATGGTATGATCACCTTTTCCTTTTGCAGAGCCATTAAAATTGATCCTACCCAAATACTCAGACTTACTAGGTGAATAAAATATATCTTGGATCTAGATAGGGATAAATGTTATAGTAGTCAATACCCTCAACCTATGAGAAAACCCAACAATAAGAGGTTCCTTATACCTCTCAATGCTACCATGTGTTGCATATTTATTTTAGTACACCCACATGAACTAAACCAAATTTCTTCTCTTAGGAAGAGAAACCAAACCCCATGTGTGAGTCTTCGTCAAGGAAGAATATTCATCATCCATAGCATGATCCTACTGTATAATACAAGAAACCTCTAAAAAATCTATGGATCAATAGACATAGCATGAATTAGAAGGTTGGTGTTGGAATTAACCAAACCCCATGTGTGACTCTTCATCAAGGAAGAATATTCATCATCCATAGTATGATCCTACTCTATAATACAAGAAACCTCTAAAAAATCAATGGATCAATAGATATAGCATGAATTAGAAGACTGATGTTGGAATTTTGGTAGTGACTATGATGAGAAGTCTATGGATCACATATAAATATCTAGCCTCTTCAATAGTACTTTGGGCCCACTAAAGAAAAATATGAGTTATAGGAGGTTGGAGTGGTGGTGTACGAAGTGTAACTTCTAGAAAAACATCTAAATTATCCTCTACTACAGAGGTATCCTCATGATATAAATGTATCAACATGAATTTGCACCCCTAAAGAAAATTCCCTTTTTTCCCCTTAACACTTTAGAAAATCAAAGACAAAGGTTTAATTCCACTTTAGCCTACTACCTTCATTCCACTTGGTGCCTATTTTGCATGTCGGTGGAGGCTTTTCTATCTAGGATGCCCATGTGATGCATAGATGTTTGTGTGTCGCGCTAACATCCCTGACAAATTCCCGCATCTGGAGCCTGTAAAGGCATTACCGTTCCTATTGGGAGTTGATTTGTAATGCCCATTTCAACCGATTGACCTGAATGTGGCCATCCCTTTTTCCTTCATATTCACTATTAATTCCATTCATTTGTCTAGCTCCTATCTCTTGCATTTTTGGACCTCTCCACTCCTCCTTCATTTACATCTTTCATAGACTCTGAGCAGTCTTCTTAGCATTCCACCATCTCTCCACAAGCTCCAAGTAGCTTCTTCACCATCTCAAGAAATACTTACACTCCATAGCAGCAACATCAACACTTCATCACTTCACTAGAGCAAGTGTGGAATGAAACACCATGGCAGCAGAGGCTTGAGTTCCTCTAATTTTCTCCCCCCGTTAGCCTTGAGTGCTTTGAGCGGAGGTGGTAAACTTTCACTAATCTCCTCTATTACTTGGTTGAGTAGCATAACACTATTTTGTAGTGCTTATGTGCACTATACTTTATTCCCTTTATCTTCACTGTATCTATCTAGTTTTCTGTGGAGGTGGGAACACCAAGATGGGGGTCTGATTGAGGTAGGCCCCTATACAACCCCAACATTCTCTCTCTCTTGTGTGCGGGTATTAAAGACATTCACAAGTTGGAGGCTTCATCACTCACACGTTCATAAGCGTTTCCTCTCCCTTCCTCTCCTTGTATTTAACTTTTTCTATTTCAGTTTGTTCCCTTCATCACATTCGCTTTCTAGAAGTTCTCAGTAATCAACTTAGAAATAGCCACTTTATTGTTTTTTGTGATAAACTCACTCTTTGGTCTGTACGAGATGCCATCGTGCCTAGGGGATGCCAGTGCGCCGCATTGTTGTCTGTATTCTACGTTGACATCCTTTAGCTGAGAGCTTGATAGTTTTTCCAGAGAATCTTTGTGACTCACTCTTTCTAGTTCTAGAACTCTCATTGTTGTCCTTTGAGGTAGTTTAAGGAAATTCGCCTCTTGAGGCTCTCTGAGTGAAGAGAATTTGTGAGTAGCGAATCCCCCTTCTCTACAATAAATAAGGTAGAGAAGGTAGTAAGAAAGAAGTGGATGTAGAGTCCAACTATGGGAAAGCATAAAATTAAACATCTTTGTGAAAGTATAAATGTCTTGTGGTAGGATCAAGCAATTGATAAGCCTTCACATCCTGAAAATAAGCAAAAAAATGAAAGATTGAATTCACTTATTGATTACCTTAATTCAATCAAATTGAAACATTAGGCTTGATATTAGACCAATCCTCATCTAGAGTGATATTTATAACTACCTTAAATGGATTTTGGTTTTGAATATAGTTAGAACATTTGATTACGTTAACAAAAAACATGGGACCATAGACCAAGACTAAAGAATACAATAATTCATATTCCTTATTGATATTCTCTTTTATTTAGCAACACCATTATATTCAGGATTATAAGGAATGAAATACTAATCATGAATTTCATGCTCAGTGAAATAGTATTGAAATTCCTAGTTCACATGTTCCCCCCATTATTTATGCATACATACCAAATAGAAGAACTTGATTGTTTCGCCATAAACACCCTAAATGAATTTAAAGTGGAAAAGGAATTACTTGTGTACTTGAGAAAGTACACCCATGATCATCAATGATGGTAAACACATACTTGGCTCCTAAGAAAGAAAGGATGGGAAAGGAAATAAGGCCACTATGTATTGAAACTTTGGTAAGGTAGAAGCATGATGGGCCTTACCCTTATGAAAGGGTTCTTGATGTTGTTTTCTAAGAAAGCAACCTCAACAAATGCCCTTGATGCATGAAACCTTAGAAATACAAAGTATGACCTCCTTTGTACTTAGCTATTATAGATACATATAGTTGAGATGGCCAAATTGTTCAGTCCAAATTTTTTTTGAGTAATTTACATGATCAATGTGTGGTGAACAACTAGATGACTTAAAAGTAGAAAACTTGTATAATTTGGACTTATGATCATGATGCAGGAGCATCTAGCGGTGTAGGGCAATCTTTTATCACCAAAAAACATGTTTTCTTTATTTTATTTAGTTGTTTTGAGTTCCATGATGGCACTTAAGGGGGATAAGATAGCCATGAGTCTAAAATAGTGGAAAGCGGTCAGTTACTATTTTTAGTAAGTCGACCTAAATAGGCTCATCTGGACCTAAAAATTTATCCAAAGGAGCAAAGTTGAAAAGCATTTCCGATCATGAAAGAATCACCTCAATACCCTAAACGGTTTGGGAGAAATTAAAGTTTTCATCCTGGGAAATTTCTCCAATGCAACTTAAAATTGAAATATAAAACTTTAGAAGCCCCGAAACAACTTGAAAAGTGGCCTAACTAACCTACAGTGGGTTCATGTGTTGTAGATATCTTTGAGAGCTTTCCATCGATATACAATAATAGAAAATCAGACACCCAGATTAAATGTTATGACCTCGCGAGGTTACCCCTCTAAAAAGTGAATTTCACTAGAATTTCTTCCTAGGCCAGAAATCAAAAGGGTTAAATCAAGGATTGTAGAAAGTGGCTCCATTAGTGCAGATTGTGGCTCTGAATAATAGTTTTTCTTTCAGAGTTGATTTTTTAGTAATGAATCAAGCCTATGAGGCTATAACATGTAAGTTTTGAATCTATAAATTCATTTTTCTGAAAATAATTAAAAATGGGTTGTTTTCAGTCTCGCATCTTTTGTGTTGGTATCTATTGTTGTGTTTTGTGTGGTTTGGGTGGTGTAGCCCTCATTAGATCAATTGTACCAAAAGAAATAACTATCTCTAAATGATGGAGATCATGAATGAAAACATAATGTGGTAAAAGATAAAATTTCATACCCTCCCTAATATGAAAATTCTAGTAGATATAGAGAAGATTAGAAAAAATATCAGGAACAAGGAGAACAACCTCAATACAACCATCAATCATTTGTATAGTCTGTAACCCCAAAACTAGAATTTGTGAAGAGTTAATCACTATAAACTAAGAAGAAGTGCTATCAGAAAGAGTCTCAAGTACATCATATGAATGAGTCATGTGATGTGAGGATTTGAAGCCTATAATCAAAATGTGTGTTGAAGATAAAGCCTATGTAGAAAGTACACAATCTTTCCTTGTTCTAGTGGAAGAAGATTTAAAGCATGAAATAGTGTTCTATAGCATGGATTCCTTTAATGACTCTAGTGTAGTGCCCCTCCATTCTCACTATGGATGTGTAGGTAGTTGGCCTTAGAACTGAGAGATGAAGGTAAACTAATGGGGATATATAAAGGTACATCCTAATGATGTAAGTAGTTGATCTGTTTTATGATATTGTATATAGATGCATTTTTATGATCAGTATGTGATTATCATTTTGATTGCTATGTAGTTGATTGGGTATGAGTTGGTTGGACTACTTGGTGTTGTTCTTACTATTGTGTGTAGGTGAAGGGGATAGTGTCACATCACTCACTTGTGAGTACCCTGGGACGCTGCAATTTCCTTTCACGGTGTGCCTGATTGTATGATTATATGTATATGGTTATGCATGACCATTTTGTGTGATGTAGGTTGTAGGTACTAGGCATCAACTCCACCTGAATTGGTAGGTCTAAGTGCACCTTAAACCCAATGGAACAATTTTTCGAAGATAGCATTTGGTCCCCTACCCTAGTCATCATCCTCAAAGAGGACAAGTATTTGTCTATTACCTCGCCTATGTCATCTGATGTATGTGGTCAGTTGGTCTTGTTTTTGACCCTATTTTGAGTTTAGGTAATTGTTGTTGATATTTGGTTTGTTTAATTTAAATTTGTTTAATAAATTTTGTTTTTCATTAATTGATGTATTAAATAAATTATCACGTAAAAGTATTTTGATAAATAGATATAAATATATTTATTAATGATTATGGTTTACTATAAATTTAAAAAGTATAATGTAATATTATTATAAAATAAAATATTATAATGGAATGTTGCAATTAATAAATAGTAAAAGTAATTAAAAAGATAGAAATATTTTCTATGCTACACATGCATAACTTCAAAGAAATTTTTGAAAAGGAAACTTGATGTTTATTGGAGATTTTAGAGTTTTATTGGATTTTGTTTTCAAAAATAAAACAACCTTCCTTTTCGGTAAATAAGGATCTTTTCGTGAGATTTGAGGGATCTTGGATTTTTTTTGCTTTTCAAGAAAAGAGAAGAAAATTTGGTTTGCAAAATTTTTGACATGTTCTTGTTGTTGTGGGGAAAATGGGGATTTGGGAAAATGGATTAAGGGTTTTGAGAAGAAAATTTCTGAAAAAGAATTTAATTTCTATCATTGATTCTTGAAAAGGAGGAACGTAGAAGGATAGGCAAATGAAGGCATTGTTAAAATCAATATGAAGAAGCGATGTTATAGATGATTTTTTTGTCCTCCTTTCAATAGTACTATTGTTCTGATTGTTTAACGATTTAAGTGTGTTGTTTATAATCTTAGTACAAATGTATTCTATGCATATCTTGTAATCGTCACAATTTCTGAGAAAACATTTATTACATTTCCAGATTGATTTCTTAAAGTTTCAATGAATCTAGTTTGTGTGTATCTTGTAACTATTAAATTCCATGATCTGCCATTTTCTGAGGAATTCAGTTAAAGTTTGTGTGCCTTCTCTTGTGTTGATTTTTGTATGCATGTATGCCAAGCAATTTTAATAGCAAAATCAGATAATGGGCGCTACCCTTGTCAATTCCCTTGTGCTTGAAAGTTTCATAGGTTCTTTTAACACATACAATATTTTCTTAACCTGCACTATGTGTATTACTTTCCCAATCATTTGTATGTATTTAAATTTTATTAAGAGCATTCCTATAAATCAAATCTGCTTATGGCAATACCAAGACCTTGTAGCCACGGGCTTGTCCTGGACTAACACCAATGAGTAGTAGCCAGTCCCGCCATAATCACCTCTTCAATGTTGAGACCATGCCAAATTCTAATATGAATGAGATTTTAACAGAGGGTAGTCGATTGAAAACAAGAGCCTTCTCTACCGTGTGCTTTTCCCACCGTTCTAGCTCACTACCTCAGCATGCACTTAAGAGTCTTTTTTGTTTTTTCTTTGATTACTGTATTTGGTTGTTTCACTGAAAATGCCTTATGCTGGTATTCGAAACATTGAGGAACTCGATCAAAAAATAGGCATCACCTTTATGCTTCAAAACCATGCATACATGTTGATTACAACAATTACCATATCTAATATAAAGTTTCTAAAGTCTTATCATCCGATTCGAGTGAAGTGCACCCAGCCTCATACCATTTCATTTGATGTGAACTCCATGAAGGCCTCTGCCAATTCACTCTTCAATCGTGCACCTCAACCTAGGTTGTGTGCCTTCTCTTCTTGAGTCATCGCTGCCTTGCAGCGTTTAGGGTATCATTCATGCACTTAAAAGTTGGTATCATATTTTGCGGTTTGTTTCATTTCTCTGTTTGGTAATGGACGCTGAATATTTCGAGTTTTTTTGTTGGTCTCCATTTCTAAGTTATATGCGATACCGGGTATAATTGATTTCATTTTGATGGTTAATTTCTGTTTGTTATTGGACGCTGAAATTTTCTTGTTTTGGAATGTAAAATTTTTTTTGTTAATAATATATATATATACATTATCGTTATTGTAAAAGAATAACTCTACCTATGTGGAATAATCATTGTGTGGATAGTGAAATTAGGGATTAAATAGGGAAAATTAGCCTACTTATAATTCAATAGTTGAAGAATTTGATTAAATAGATTAAATTAGATTATCCTTTCGTTAACTATTGAATGTTGATCTCTGTTAGAATTTTTTTTTGTTGATGTGTGTAAATTCAATATAAATTGGCTATTACAATAATTGTTGATATAGATGTTTATGAATTATTGTGTTAAGTGACCATTAAGTGAAATATGTGGAAATAATGTTTATGTGGTTGTATTGCTTGATTGATTACTTGCATTAAATATGTGTTTGATTAGTGAAATTAAGGTGATTTTGGGTTATTATTTTAAGTGCAAGTCTTTTATACAAGTGGATTAAGGTTGGCTTCCAAAGGTTAGGAGGGAGTATTTTGTATGTATGGCTTTATGATGATTTCTCTCGAAAATGGTTTGGTATTGTTTGAGTTGTGTGCAAGAGGGTCAATGCCTTGCACTATGTATAGATTTATATGATTGTGATATGTGTGCGAGAGGGATAATTCCTTGCACTTTGTATAGAATCATGTGGTTAGGTGAAGTGTGCAAGATGGTAAATGCCTTGCTTGTTGTGTAGAGTTTACTAGTTGCAAGTAGGGGGAGTGGCTCTCAATGGGGATTGAATCCCAAAGGGGTGATCAGGACAACCCATTAGAGAGTTTCTTAATCTAGCGATAATCTAAATAATGAATTGTGAGGAGATGGTAATTTTCACATTAAACAAGATAATGGATGGCTCACCCATGCCTGTATTGTTGGTTTAGGCTAAAGATGGGTTGAGAAGGCTTGGTTGGCAAGATCAACTTCCTTGTCCTCACGAAAGGAATGTTGATTTCACATGTATCACCCTATGGGGTTGGGACCTAGTGAGAGACCGCCAGGAAAACCCATGCTAGGACCATGCGATGACACTCTTCCCATTTGTAGTCTAGCATTCTATAGTTGTTGTTATCCTTTTCATGTGTGTAATTCTAGAAGTGAATTCAATGTTGTAAGTGATGTATGTGTTGTATGTGATATTAATGTTGTAAACAAAGTTGTGTTGGAGCCATGCACAACCTTGTTTATGTTAGCCTATTGTCTTCTTGATTGTTTGTTTGTAGGGGGCCTTTTGTTATCTCCTAGCACGAGGGTGGACCTCAGGGCTCCACATGGTTGGGGAGGTTGGTGCTTTTTCCTCCATTGGGTTTCCTTGTTTCTTATTTGTGTGTGTGGAGGTTGCACCTTGTGTAGCAAACTCTAGTTCATGAAGATAGTCTTTTATGTATATGTATTGTACTTGTATATCAGTTGTAGAGTATGTGTAGGATCATCATGGAAAAAACAAGCCCTTAAGTGGGAATGAAAATTCAGAAAATCAGAGTTAAGAAACTTGACATAAAATTTTGAATAAGTTATCTATATTATTTCAAAAATATGTAAGAATAAGATTTGTAAAACAATGAATGTAGTTTCTAAAATACTAGGTTTATTTTTATTTTTTTTCAATCCATTTGGTGAAAATTTGAAATTTCAATGTAGTAGTACTTAAATTTTAGGGAAAAAATAAGAAGTAGGTGTCTGTCTTACCACCCTAACCATAATAAAATAATAATAATTTTTAATAAGATTTTAGATATAAGTAGGTGAATCATGTCTCGATGTGATGCATATTTTTTATAATTTTTTGCCAAGTAAATAATTAATTATGAATTTTTAAAAATATAAAAACTCGTATGTCTGACAACCTTAACTTGGTCAAAACTTCATGAAATTCAATTTTATTTTTTTAATATTATAGTATGAAAAACATAAAATGTGATACCGTTTGAAAGATATAGATGTTTTTCAATCAGCCTATCAATCAAGAATTTAGTCATAATTCAAATAGAAAATGAATAATAATAATTTATTAAATTCAAAGTAAAGCATAATTTATATTGGTGGAAATCTAAAAATCTCCTTTAAAAACCCTTTTCGTTTCATAAATTTTGGATAAAAAAAATTCGTTAGCCACATGGGCCATCATATCACTTACATATTGCCACTTTTTGGCCCATCATGATCCTACACATACCCTATACCATTTATTGTAATTTGATGTATTCTTCCCAATTTTACCTAGGGAAGCATTATTGTAAACAATGTGTTGTGTCTGTAGTACACATGCCCCATTCGAAATGGGACCCCTCTATCTTTTTCCCTATCGAGTCGTTTTGTTGCCACCTCATTTTATGTGCCGCCGTTTTGGTGTCTGTAATGGTCAACATTTCTCTCAAGTTTCATCTTAGGTTGACCATGTATTGCCCCTCAAAATTTGTTGAGTCCTAAGGCTTCCTTAATAGAAACCTTTTGCTGACATCCATTGAGCCTCCCGAGCCCGGATCGTCGGGATTCCCCTCTCGGGTTTCCTTGTCTATTTTGTTGTTATCAGATGGCTTTTGGTCTACGCCTCCCAGACCCTAGCTTTGTGTTTTCCATCTGAAAAACTTGTGCAAAATCTGACATTTCCATCGTGTCTTCTAGACCCAGCTCTCTGGGTTTCCCTACCTGGGTTTTCTGGTCTTTTCCGTTTTGGACAGCCGTCAGCCAATATCCTTGTGCCCTTCAGACCCTGACACCTACTTGGTCATTGGATTCTCACTTGGTGAGTTTTTGGATGACATTTCTGTCACATCACTCTAGACCCCGGGCTTCGGACTTCCCACCGTCATGCTTAATTTGAATCCACCAACCTCACTAGCCCTTGTACCTACATTTACTAGGGACATTAATTGCAATTAGGGGTATAAATATTGGGTCCCACATGTCATTTTCACATGTTAGGAATTCCAGAGAAGTGCAGTGTCATTGCCCCTTTCGTGCCTGAGCCATCCCTTCATCGTTCTACGAGGATCCAACAACGTCATTCATTAGGTCTGCGAGGTATGTTTGTCATCTGATAGCCTACTTCATCTTTTCATAATTTAATGCTTAAACGATGGACAAGAAGGGAAGAATTTGTGTGAATCTGATAGAGGGAACACTTTGCCACAAAACCCACATGCTAAAATTTCCAAAACATCCCTCTAAAACTCAAAAAATCGAACTCGAAACCTTGTCTTCCTGGCATTGTTCTTCAAACTAGGTGACTGCACCCTCCGAGACTAAGACCTACGACCGTCGTTCCTATTCCAACTTTAGAATTAACACAAGCTTGCCTCAAACAGTGAAACGTCTCACAGGTTCCGATATCTAGGAGTCCGCCTTCGCTGTTTTGAATAGCACTCTCACCTCACCCATCCGGGTCTTAGACCCTAGCTTATCATTTGACATGAAAACCTTTGACAGAAGCTTCCACCTCCAAGAAACCCTCGGGTCTCAGTTTGCAAACTTTCGCTCGTGGGCCACCGTTGCCATGCTGCTTTTTCAAACACCCATCGGGTGACAACGTTTCGGCTCTTGGGTCTTGAGTACTTCCCAGTCAAAAAATTTAGCGAAAATATTTAAGTCCTTGCCTCCATCGGACCCCGCCCACTAGAATTCCACCATTGAGCCTCTGTTCCATCTCGGCTGTCTCGAACGACAATTTCAAACCATCCTTCCAACCTCTGGACCCCGGCATTTCAATCTTCGCCAAGTTTTAACAGATTCAAGTGTAATGTGAAATCTCTTCTCGAGTCTGATTCGCTAGGTTGCAGGTCCTAGACTTCCATCCCCACTTCACTATTTCTTATGGCTATCACGTAGTGGCCTCTCGACCTCTATGACCCGAGCCCTCAAACGACAAAATTTACGAAGGATTTTTCCCATGTCCTTCCGCTTCCCGGGCTCTAAACTCTAGAACTCCTCCTCTGGAAGTTCGTTCCTCCAAACTTGTTTCAAACAACTAACACTTGATAGCCTTCCCTCGGTTTGACCCCGGATGCTCTAATGGTGACCTAAGTGACATCCAATCTGAAAATGAATGATGAACCATGTGCTAAAATGTGATCACCTTCCCCATGGACCCTTCATTATCCAAATCCAAGGTCAGGAGAAGTCATCCAAGTCTTCCTGCTTTGTTCGCCCTTCAGAACAACATTCTTATAGGGGAAGTCCGGCCTTCGAGGCCCGGGTCATCCAATTTCCCTCTAGTGGGCCTTAGATGATAATTTTGAGTAAGTGTTGGACTTTTGAATGATAGATTATTCGATCTAACCTTGTTTTACAGAGATTTGGCTAATCGTTTATGTTTCCATGCTAGATTGTACTAACCCCACCTTTATGTGTAGGATATATGGAATCGGGTGTAGAAACCTCAGGGGCAGCCAAAGACAAAGGAAAGAAGACTGTCAAAGCTCCTCGAGGCAAGGAGTATAACGACCAGATGAAGTACCAATTCCAGGGAGTGTCGTTGCACTCTAGGGTCACTACCAGGTGGAAGGACATCACTGACACAAATATTGGGCATGTCAATATTGATGAGTTTATACAAAGGGTTAGAATAAGCCCCAAAATAGATAATGCAAGACTCATCAGGAGCAGTGGAATAGCCAAAGTTGTAGGTTTTCCTCCCGCATTGATTTCCCCTAATCTGGTAATGGCCTACAGAGAGGCATATCAGCCAGAAACAAGAACTATTGTCGACAGGAATAGAAATATCTTGGCCGACATATCACCATCAGGAATAACAAAAACTTTCCACATTCCTGTCCTTGGAAAGATGGAGCTGCCTACTATCCAAGAATACAAAGAAATGTGGGATGAAGACCCCATAGGATGCAAGAAGCTCATAAACCAGTACTGGCTAAAAGGAAAATGAGGCAGTGCCACAAAGGTTCCCCAAGAACTCTTTCGCAGTGACTTCTTTGAGGATTATCATGATTTGGTCACTTTGCTAAGCAGAGTGATGGGCCTCCCCACTGTAGCCTATTTTCAGGAATGGATGGTGTACTTCATTGATCACATTCTCTGTGGGAAGGACACCACGTTCTACTAGGGAGGAATAATCAATGACTGCTTTCATGATCAATTCATGAGTGTCAAGAAAACATCCAAGTTCTACATGACCTCTTACTTGGTGTACTCACTTGCCGATAAGAGGCATTATAATGGATTATTCAGAGTTCCAAATGAAGTGCTTGGTAGGGAACTCAAGGCCTTTGACAATTACACTCAACTATAGTTCAGGAACTTCAAGAAGGATTATTGTAGAGTGAACGATGCATTCATTGCTTACATCTTTAGGTTGCTCGGGGGAGATTTTGAGAGAAGAGTCTCCATAGTGCTCGAGCTTTTCTAAAAAATTATGCTTTCCTATTTTTCCAACACCCCAAGTTCACATACATCTACGCCTAGGGCATCTCAAAAAAAATAAACAAGCTGCCCCAGTACCCTAATGACCGGATTATATTGTTGGAACTCTCTTGGTAGTTGTGCAACATTCACAGCATTTTGAGCAACAAGCATCTAGCAAGGATCCCTTATCCCCTTACACTCGGCCAAGGGATGTATGAGCTTAATACTTCCCAATGTGTGGGAAATTCGAAGAAAATTGGAGGAATATCACTTTGAATCTCATGCGGCCAGGCCACGAGTGGACCCATATGGTTATGTCAGAAAGGTGATTGGGCAAGAGTATGCCCACCTCCACAAATTTGAAGATTTTTGGGCCAATTGCAAGGATGACTTGGAGGTGTGGCTAAGGCACTATATATGGATGACCGCATGCTTTGTAAAGAGGGTGAATTTGTTCCCGGTGCTCAATCAACTTGAAGAGGATGAGAGCACCGTGATCGAACCCAAGTACAATGCCATTACAAATGTGTCGTTGTTGTTAATTGATTGGAATGAGCCCAAGGTTGATGACCTCGACATACTTACCAAGCCTATTGAGGCTCGAACGAAGGCATGGATAGATGAGAAAGTTGCTCAGTGAAGGCAACAAAGGGTTATCTTGAAATTTAAGGGGCTCGAGAGCAAGCCAAGTGGTTGGGGTGGTGGGATAGTTGTTGCATTGATGGGAGAAAAATCTATGTCCCCTCCATCAGTTCATTCAAAAAAGAGAAAGGAGATGGAGGACCAGTAGTCCAACCTAAAGGTTTATGCTAGGAAGGCCTTGGAGGGTAAACCTCCCAAGAAACATAAGCAAACAGGCAACATCACTGAAATGTTGGTAATCCGGGAAGATCCGCTCTATGAGGGAGAGGAGATGAAGGTTGATCAGCCGAATTCTCCACCTATTTCATCTACTGCTGCAACCACTACTACTATTGTCACCACTCTGCCTATCCCACACGTAGTAGTTGCATCCTCTCAACCCGCTGTGGACATTTCCATCCATCTTGCTTCTACTTCTCCCATCGTGTGGGTAATATCGGTTGATTCATCCTCCACCACTAGCTCACCCATTTCTTCATCCTCCATGTCTCCTTCATTTTATCTTCTAGTTGCGACCACTGCAACCGCAATGCCTACACTCACCCTTCTAGAATCCTTCATGAAATACATGCAAAATGTGCCCTCCGAGCTCTCAGGAATGTTTGCAACTCTAGCAGTACAAGCTGCGATGGCTAGGGTAATAATTAGCACTCCAGTTCCTCCTCCTACTGAGATTCCAACAATGGAAGCCACCATGCAAATTTCTGAGGGATTGGACCGCCAACAACAAATAGAATCAACTAAGAGATTGGAAGAGGAGGCAGGAGACTATCTCGAACACCCAATATACGAGCGTCGAGTAATCAATGAGGTCACCTATGAGTCTTTTAGTGATGAGAGCGAAGTCACAAAGATAATTGAAGAGATAGTTGATCCTGAGCTCGATGTTGAGTGGGCTAAGCAACTCAAGGAAATTGAGGACAAGGAGCCTAAAAAATAGCCTATTGGTGAAGATGCAGTTGTTGTCATAGGGACGAAGGGTGATACGTCTCCAATGAAAGAACGAGACCATGCACCTGAACATGATGAAGGGGTTTTTCCTCATAAAGAGAAGGAAGATAAGGAAGAAGATAAGCCTGAGGAAGAGGTTGAAAATTATGAGGATCTAGAAATTGAGCAGCCTGAGGAACCCAAGCATGACAAGGAAAAAGAAGAAAAAGATACTAAAAGGAAAAGTAGTCTTGATGAATGCTTACCTACCAAATCCCCTGTCAGATGCATAGTGTTCATTCAAGAATTTGATGAAGAGAATAAGGATACAAGGATGAAGCAGGAGACCCTCAGTGATAGAGCAATTGAAGTCAGAGAAGAAGAAAGGGGGAATCATCAAGACTCACCCAAAGAAAAGTCCTCAACACATAATTGGTTGGAGAGACAGCTAGAAGAGAAGGCTTCCACTCCAAAAGACCCATGGGAAAGGTTGGAAGCTTTATTGGCTTGATCCCAGATCAGTACTAGGAAGGAGAAGAAGCCAAAAATCAGGTCAAAGGTAATGATGGATGCCTCTGGATCCAAAGCAGTACAAAGAGCTACATTAGTGGTGGGAGAGTAGGGAATAAGTTATAACATATCCACCATTGACTTGGGAGTGGCCAACAGGGAGTATGAGGTTGATCATCTCCAAGAATTAGTTGCCACAGTGGTGCATCTCATTCAACAGGACAAAGTTTCCAAGGAGGAGCTTAAGACACAAGTATCTAATTTGACAAGCTATATCCAACAATGGTCATCCATAGAGGAACAACAAACCACATCCTCGGCCCCACCGTAGTTGTTGTCAAAAGAGTAGTTTAACAAGCTAGAGAAGAGAAAGAACTTGGACAAGACCATGAAAAATTGGTTCTAACAGGTCTTGGATGTTGGTAACATGGGTATCAATCACGTTGTTCAGACAACAAACAAGTTCTTGGAGGTGCAAACATCTCTTGAAGGTATGAGGAAGATCTACATAGAATTCCCAAAGAAGTATGGGGCTACTTACCCAAAAATTGAGGCTATCCTCAGGCTGCTAAGTGAAATTTGGGAGAAATAATTTTCCTTCAAAGATGATGATCATTGGCTGATGGATGTGTCGAAACGAGACTTTGATCATCGGAGGGAAAGGCTAGAACAAGTACTTGAAAGGGTAAATCTAGATGTTGAATGGGCCAAGGAAGCCAGGGAAGATTTCTTTCGATATCTGAAGCTAATGACAGGATATGAAATGCCTTTTTCAATATCAATCCAGAAAATATAAAGCCTCACTTCCAAAAGAGAATGGAAGACGGGATGTCGACCAAAATTACTACATATTTCATGAGCTTTGCTACTTGATCTTTCACCCAATTTGAGCTATTTAGAGATCACATTTCCAAGTATGAGGAGGACTAGGAGAAGCTTTTTGATAATTCCAAAGAGTGGAGCTACCAAGTGTTGAGATCCGAAATCATGGAGGTCGATAAGCTCCAACAGGTGATTTTGAGATTTATTGAGTATGCAGTTTCGAAGAACCAAGAGGGCAACCCTATTATTGATGAAGAATTTCTAAAAGAATAGCTACAACAAAGAGAAATTAGCAAGAGAAAAAAATGCTATAGTGTTGCCACTAGAAGACAAAATAGGGATATGGACAAAATGCATTTTAAAAATGTAATATATTGGGGGGTAGGTAGAGCCCTATTTTACAGTGAATTGTAGTCACACAAATGTAAATAAATCTTGGCCACATGTTCTACTTTTGGGACACTATAAATAGGGGGTCTCCTCTCATTTTCAAGGAGATTTGAATTGTTGTAAAGACATGCTACATAAATTGGAATAGAAATACATTGACTTTGGTGCATTTTTGGATTTCTTCCCATGTTTCATGATTCTTCTCTCATAGTTAGATGATTTAGTTGAATTTACTTTGCTCTTTTATTTTATTTTCAGCTGTCTTTGGTAGATTCAGTAATGTTGTTCATGGTTATGAAGATTTTTGTTGTGTAGATGCTTTTCTTGTCAATACTTTTGGTTGTTTACTGCTGGTAGATAACTGTGTAAAGTTAGTTTGGACCTAGATTTGAAGCTGCTTTGAAATATTTATCTTTATTCATTCATATGTATGGTGAATGAATGATAAAACATCTGCAGTCCTTACAAGATAGCATATATTTCATGACATTGTGAAATTTCTGGTTAAGTGGAATTTTGTTTTAAGGAAACTGTCCACAGTAGAAACCTCCATGATCACTATTCATTGGTAGTTGCAGGTCCAAAAACCCTCTCTCTTCCCTTCTCTTTTCCTTTTTTTTAAGAAGTAACCTTAGGCAAGGTTCATTGCACATTTAAAGCTAAATCTGATCTTGAAATGGAGTTCAAGACTGGTGTTTGAACCTGTAGCAAACACAAAGTGACTTCCCCACCTCAGAAAGTCTGTTTGTTGATCCGATTCCCTTCCAGCTGAACTCATGTAAGTCTGCCTTGTGATTCTAGCAAATCACATGAAACAACTGAGATATTCCAAGCACTGTCAAGACCTGACATTAGAGACCTTGGGATAGTGTTCTACAATTTGATTGTGGAAGATTGTCTTTCAAGAGAGGTAGTGAACCTATGCATTACCTATGTTGAGAGGTGAATAAAAAACACATCAACACAATGTAACGAGGTAACAGGTTATAATGTACTCTCATGTAATAGGATTTATATATATTTCTGAGTTATTTATAAATGATATTTAATTTTATTTATCTGATGACATGTTATGGAAATACTTAATGTAGATCATTTTATGTGGTTGTTGTAAATGAACTTGATTATTAGATGAATCATGTTAACTTATGAGTTAATGAAATAACTTTAGCTCTTGATTAATAATTATGCTAGTGACATTATCATGGGAACTTTAGAGGACATAGGGTGAGATTATATGTTATGTTCTATTGTTATTTCCTTTAAAAACATAAAATTGTTCCATTATTAAGTCATGTTTTGTGTTGTTCTTTGGGGTTTCTTGGTGGGGTGTTACATCTAGTATCTTCCAAAATCTAATATCCATCCTCTATGTCTTATTCCACTTATGTAATTTTATCTTAAGATAATATATCTTATTTCCTTTCAATTTGAATGGCTATGCAACCAATGCATACAACTTAGAACTATAAAGTGACTCTAGTTGTGACAATTTAGCTTGCTCCTACGTCAGCGATAACAAAATACATTAAATGAGGGAATGGTAAGTTTATCTCCTAATGCATTCATAATATAATAAAAAGAAGAGTAGAACACTTGAAATGACCATCAAATTTTAGACAAGAAAAAATAATACATGTGTTTTGTCATTTTTATTCTTTCCACAACCTTGCAAAAGTGATATGAGTGACTTAAATTTTATTAGAAATCTCTTAATAGAAGAAAATAAATCAGGTGCAAGAGTACTCAATTATGCCTCAATTTGTAATTCCTAGAGCTCATTAACAATATCAAATAACTCATTTTATTTATCCTATATCTACTTAGGAGCTTAACAAGATTCAGTATGAAATGACAAGATATCTAAAACATGCAATACAATTAGGTCCATGATCTCATCCATCTTTCTCTTTTAGAAAGCTCTTTCATATTCTCAAGTGAACTCAAATGGATTTTTATCCAATGTGGACCAAAAACCCTTAGACATGAGTAATCTAGTCATCTAAGGCTCTTGGGTGTGATAATTGTGTGGCAAGAGATGTTCAATGGAAGTAGTCATTGTTATATGTTCACTTGATTTTTGTGTTTACAAAATGACTATTTTTTAAGAAATCATTTTTTTTATCCTTTGATTTATTTTAGGAATAAAATTGAACCCCCATAGAAAAGAAAAACCATTTACAAATTTATAATTGTAAAGAAAAAATAAAGATTTTACTTTAGACTGAATTATTTATGTACCTAGTGAAAAAACTAGAAAATCTAATGAAAGTGTTGTATAGAACATGGAACCAACTTTTTAATACTGCAAGAATCATGAAAAATGAAAATCCAAACATAAATTTATGAGTTTGGAATCCAAAAAAACATCTAAATTCAACAAGCAATAAAATGCATCAACACCAAAATATAGAAAACATATTAGTGCCAGTAGAAAGTGATTAGAACCAACATTTCAATGATTATGTGTTTTAAAAGATATAATTGTGTATTCACAAGTTATACCAAAAAGAAAAGAGAACTCCTTATGGCAAGAAAAATAGGGCTTGATGGCCATGTGGTGACTCCTTGGTAGTAATTGAGTGGTTCTACTAGCAAAGGTGGTCTTATGGGCAACAAATAAGTGGGGGTTGGTCCAAGTGTTGCTATAGGTGGCAATCTTGGTGATGATTAGAGCAATGCTACCAAATGGAGTGATTCCCAACCAAAACTTGACAAGGTGCTCTGTTAAGGTCATTAGAACACTAATTTTGATAGACTAAAAAATACCACCAAAAATTTTATACCATTTTAAAAAAAAAAGTCAATTTAACCTACTACTATGAAAATTAACTATCGAATAATGTGCGATACATTTTATTATGTAGGATGCAAAAAATTGATGCAAGGTTTGGAAGGATGGTACAACCCTATACAACACCACATAATTGAATGTATCTATACAATTGTACAAAGTTTTTGCATACTTTTCAAGACTCAACAAAAATTGTTCAAAATTTTCTAGATTTTGATTTCATCATTTGGACAAGTGATCTTAGGGTTTCAAGAAATTTTGGACACAAATGTGAGGTTTATTTTACTCCAAGGTGCTTCTTATAATACAAATTACTAAAACCCTCAAGATTTGAAGAGATTATTGATTCCATGTACTCTAATATTATGGCAAAGAAACCATGCACAAATGAGATTTGTAATGAAAATGCCACAATGCCTAAAAAAAAGTAATTCCTAAAGCATACAATATTATTTAAAAATTATCTAAATCATATTAAATAAGACAAAACATAAAAATTAATGTAAATAAATTTAAGAGTAAGGTTTGAATAGGTCTTGAATCTAACTAACTAGATAAAATACCGCAATAACACCAACAATTAATGAGAGTTGAAAGTATAAATAACTTTACTATCAACTTCTCCATTATAAAAAGTATAATGTCCCACCTATTATGAATAGAAAACATTATATTAGTAAACAACTAATTAATATCTTTATTCATTATATTAACAATCAACTAATTTTAATATCTTTACTAAATGAAAGATCAAATAGATAATAAATCCACTTCTAATGCATTATAAAAATGGAAAATTATAAACTTATTTGATTCCCCTTCTACAAAATCTTATTGGAAGGATTAAAATACCACTTCTAATCCAAAACTAATTTCCAAAACATCTTGTCATGTTAAGAAATAAGTGCACATAATCCCTTCCACAATACAAAGCCACTTTAAAAAAATCATTCACTATACAATTCATTAGACATACTTATTCTTCTCATTTTTTATCATTTACATTAAATCTAGTTATTTTAAGTGATAAAGGGAAGTATCAATAACTATAATATCCCTTTCTCTATTATAGGTGAACAAAAACTAGCTACTTTATTGTCTTTCCCCGTGGAAAAAAGACCCAATTGAATTGATGATAAGTCTACATTTAATCCATAGAAGATATGATTCCTTTTCCACAAAATCTTATTGAAAGGATTAAAAGTCCACTTCGAGTCTATTATAATCAAAGAAAAATCCTCATATTTTACATCGAAGGTGTGTCCAATCTAAGAGAGACCAAGCTAAAATATGAAATCAACGGTGTAGTCTCCCTTGGACGACATTAAATGAATCTCAGTCATTCATCATTTTTCGCTGTATTTTTCTACTTCCCCCTCCGCTATCTCAATTGTTCATCTTTTTTCGACTCTTTTTCACTATTTTTTGTTCCTTTTCCTGCCGCTATTGGTTTCCGCTCCTCCAAACTCTTCCTCGTTGGTATTGCTTTTTCACTTCTCCAATTTGGCGAGCAATAGACAAAAAATAAGGTTTCAATGAGGGTTTTAGAGTATCTCTATTAAAATGAAAATTACAACCAAGATCCTAATAATTAGCACATTTAGGTTTTAACATTACGACATTCTTTACCCTATGTATAGTATATAATGTATATTATATATAATATAATTAAATACTACTTATTTTATATATTATATTCTTTAATTAATAATTATTATATTTTTTTATATAATACTTGTACAAGTAATTTTTAAATGTATATGTGAAAGGAATGTTTGTATGAAAAAATAATTATTTAAGTATTATTTTATAGAGATCATTTCTATGGTATAATTTATTTTTATATCGAAAGTATTTATGGTCATCAAATATATATGTATGTTTATTATGTATGTATGTTTTCATATATTGTATGTCAAAAAAATGGTAAAATATCATTTTTAAAAATAAATGTGAGATGATTGTTCATGCAGAAAATTGTTTTGATACATTCATTAATAAAATGTAGGCCACATGTTTGAATCATAACTTATTGGCATAGCAAGTTTTATAGTGTCCTTATCTTTATTGGTCACTAGTTTGAATCGTAAATTATTGGCATAACAAGTTCTATTGTGTCCTTATCTTTATTGGCATAAGGATTGTGGTATATATTGTTAGAGTAATAATTTATTTCACTTAATTAATTTAATCATATTGGTTAATTAATTAAGTCACATATCACTCTAAATTCACTTAAGCTAAACATAGGCACATTAATAATTAATTATTAAGTGTGCACGCTAGGGTTTCCATTTAGGGTTTGATCTCCTTTCTTAAGGACTGATCTCATTGTAATTATTTATTCTCTTAATGCATTTTTCTCTTGAGGCTTGTAGAGCATCTTTGTTGTTTTGGACATCTTTTTTTCTTTGTGACAGGTTATTGCTTGCAGGTGTTCACTGGGGTCTCTGAGGTTGGTTTATCAACTTCTACATGGTATCAGAGCTTTATATCTGCAGCTACATGTTCATCTCTTTGAAACATATTGCCTTACACTAATTTTTAAGTGAAACGGTTTCAACCAGGCATATTTTTTGCAAGATCTGGGGGTAGCCATTTTTTCTAGGCATTTTTGGGCAAAACGGAGGTCACCATCGCGATCAAAGTGCCCAAAGACCCTAGAAACACTTGTCCTTTCATAGATTTTGGAGTTGTTGAAAAATAAGGCAAAAACAAATTTTCCTAGGAAGCCATATGGCCTCCCTAGTACATAGAACAAGGCAAAAAAAATCAAAATCAAAAAAATCTAACGAATTTTTTTTTGAAAAAAAAAAGCAAAGCCAATTTTTTTTTTTAAAAAGGCTTTAAAGCTTGCACATTGTGTAGGCTTGTTGCATCTGCCTGCAGAGGTGTACATGCACAGATGGTGTGGGATCCACACATAGGTGGCAGGGGTCAAAACAACGCCCTCCCTAGGTATGCATTGAAGTTGGTGGCCAAAGACTTCAAACCGACGCATGCACCAAAAATTTCGGCAATCACAAACAAATCTGGTGTGGGTAAGAATCTCAGGTGGCACATGTAGGGAGGATTCCAATGGCAAAATCAAACCCATGGAATATTCTATCCACAAACTCCGGCATGGGAAAATTCAATCATCGAAAAGCATAAACAGGGAATATTTTGGCTTTGTGTCTTTTCCGGCGACCAAAATTTTTTTCGGCTAGGGGGTGGATTTTTTCTCTTAGTGATGGCCATCAAATTTAAGCCAGTGTTTTTCTGATGTTATCTGTATGACCAAGTCTCTAGTTCCTCTCCTAAACCCCAATTTTCCCTAAAAGAGCAAAGCATTTCTTTTTGGCATAACTTGGACATACGGTGTCAAAATAGGGCAAACAAGATATTGTCAAAAAGCTAGTTCCACACACTATCCAATGGTGTAGGTTTGATTTATTGGTTTTTCTTTTTTTGATGCTTTTTTTCGGCCTCTAAAGTTAGAAGTAGTTGGTTTCACTCCGAGAGGTGTAACTTTTGCATCTAGACTTCGTTTTGCACAAATGAATAAGTGTTGGAAAGCTATTTCAGTGCTCTACACAGATCTTAGACCTGATTTCCTATAATTTTATACCACATATCTTATTTTTTTCAGATCTCAGCTTTTGCTTTCTTGGTTATTTTCTCAGGAAACGTGCAATGCTGGCTATTTTTTTGAGATCAAAGAGAATTGTTTTTTGATTTGAGAGTATATACTTCTATTTTTTATCATGGATTCACATAATATTGCACACCTTACTCCATTCAACTAATTTGGTTGGAAAAAACAAATGGAGATTCATTTGATGCACAAAGGGTTGTACAAGGTGACCATGGGTACAAAAGTTGAGCCTATAGGTGTTGCTGGAAAGAGAAAGTGGTTTAATAGGTGTGATGAAGCTTTTGGTACTTTATTTTTATCTCTTTCTCCTGATATTCTTTTTCATATTGAGTCTTGCACTACATCCCATCAGATTTGGACTACTTTAGGGTCTTTGTTTGGGAAGCAGGATACTATGAGAGGATTCCAGTTGGATAATGTGATCATTGGCTTAAATCCTAGGGATTTTGATAGCATCCATGAGTTCTTCACTAAACTCAAGTATTTTAGATTGAAGTTGACACAGTGTGGTATTTAGAAGCAAAACTCTCAGTTGATATTGTCTATTCTTTCTAAGCTTGGACCAAATTATTTAGTTTTTAGTATCTACCTTTTATGCCACTAGGGATGCTCTAGGTACTCATTTTACTATGCCTTCCCTTCATGATTTTTCTTCTTCTCTCACTTGGGAGCAGGCCAAGTTGGCTAGCATGGGAAAGTTGAAACCTTCTACATCATAGACACTTATTGCATCATAGGATCCCAAAGATTAGAAGGCTTCTACAAGCAAAGGCAAGAAATAGAAAAAAAGGATTCCAAATATCTTGAGTAGCAAAAGGAGTCCTCAGATTCATCCTCCTCTTCTAAGGGGAAATCATCTAAGAAGAAGAAGGTTACATGTGCATATTGGAAGAGAGAAGGACATGCAAAAACATAGTTATTATAAGGACATTGATGAACTGAAGCATCTTATTCAGAATCATCATATTGATTTACCTTTTAGGATGTCTACATCATCTCCTTCCTCTCATTCTTCTTCTTCAGAGCAGCATGACAAGGGAACAATTGGTTTACATACTTCATTAGATATGAAGGGACATGCTCTTTGTGCTTATTTAGGTCTTGGATTAGGGAGATGGCTTCTAGATTTAGGAGCATCTCATCATATGGCATCTTCATAGTCTATGTTCACTTCCTTTGAGGCTTGCACTATGTCTCCTATTTTGATGGGAAACAACAAATACATGAGTGTTACAAGGAATGGGTCTATTAGTTTTGGGGACCACACTTTTCAAGATGTCTTATGTGTTTCTTATTTGATGAGCAACATTATTTCCATATATCAGATCAAACATGGAGGCAATGGGAGATTTTTGGAGTTCACACCTGATTCAGTTATCATCAGAGACTTGGAAAGTAGAGAGGTTATTGCTATTGGGGTGGTGGATCACTCATCTCAGTTGTATTCCTTTGCAATTTTTTCTACTGATGGTGCTTCTATTCCTACAACTATTCATTACACTTCTAGCATGCATCATCATTCAAAGGAGACATTTGGATACTTGAACATTGGTGTTCCCACTTCAGATCTAGTTCTTGAGCCATCCATTCCATCTCCTCCACCTACTGTTGCAGTTGCTGATACTTCTATGGCTACCCATGTGGTTTCTTTTGTTTCAGTGCAACAAGACCTAGTTGATCATTCATCTTTGGAGGTTTCACTTCAATCTTCACCTACTTTAACTTCTTCATTGGTTGAGGTCACACCTGGTTCTATGGAGACATCTTGGGCTACACCTAATTCACCTTCAAAGATTGAATTCATGAGGCTTATTCCCTCTCACTTCTTTCAGGAGATGTGGTTTCTTTAGTCTTTTTGGAGCTACTTCATTATGGGGGGGCTATGTGGTATCTTTCTTCCTCTCTTCTAGGGGGGTTCTTTCATGTATCTTTGTGATGGATGGTGTCCTTGGGGGGTCTTATGGAGTCCTCCATCTTTCATCCCTTAGATTTTTTTGTATTCTATTTTGAGGAGGAGTTTTGTTCCCACGTGGTTTTCTCCTTTACCCCATTTGCTTTAGTTTGCATTGCATTTTTACATGGGTACTTGATTAAGCCTTGTTGTCGAGACCCATCTTTAATTTCATACATCTTTTCCTTACTGTTTTAGATACTCCCTAAGTTCATCTTAAGGGGAAGTCTTAGACTAATAAGTTATTTCACTTAATTAATTTAATCATATTGATTAATTAATTAAGTCACTTATCACTTTAGATTTACTTATTAATTATTAAGTGTGCTCACTAGGGTTTCCTTTTAGGGTTTGATCTCCTTTCTTAAGGATTGATCTCATTGTAATTATTTATTCTCTTAATGCATTTTTCTCTTGAGGCTTGTAGAACATCTTTGTTGTTCTGGACATCTTTCTTTCTTTGTGATAGGTTATTGCTTGCAAGTGTTCATTGGGGTCTGTGAGGTTGGTTTATCAACTTCTACATTTATTGTTACTGATTAAGATTTATATTCAATATTCAATTTTTTTGAATAAAAATATTACATTTTTTTAGTCATTGAAATAATTCCAAGACAGATTATTTGAAGGTATTTAATTTGATGAAAATGAATAAAAAATAAAAAGGTTGTAAAGTTTTTTTTTTAAATTTTAAAAAATTCAAACAAACAAATATATTCATTCATAATTAATCAACCATTATATTAATGTCTCACTATCCTTGAGATAATTCTATTCAAAATATCATATTATTTTTAATGTCAAATATGTAAGTGTGTGTGTGTGTGTGTGCACATTTATATTCTTATAATTTTGATAAACATACACATATAATAGAAATGAGGAGGGAAGTTTTTAGGTCGCATAACCAAAGGTCCAAAATCCTAGAACTTCTTAAGTACTTTCAAGGCTCGCAATTTATCAAGAAGTTAAAAAAAAAGGTTCATCGACAAATTGAGGATTCAAGGCCAGTTGAGAAGAGTAGGTAGTATCTCCTACACTTTGGGCTCAGCTAGACCTAAGAGGGTATTTTGAAAGGTGTCCTTAATAGGTTATACCAATTAAATCTAACAAGATTGTAACAATCAATAGCCTTACCCAAATGTACACTTGACCCTTATACATATCATTGGGTCAATTGACCCTTATATGTATCATTTGGTCAAGATTAATTAATTACATAAGACCTCTCCCTCTCTCTCTATCCATCCCTCCTTATTGACCATTCTCTCCCTCCCTCCCTATCCCCTATCTCTCTATCTCTACCTTGTTATCCCTTTCTCTTCCTATATATCTCTATCTCTCTTTCTCTTCCCATATATCTCCATCTCTCCATACTTCTATCCCTCTCTCTACCTCCCCTATTTATCTCTCCCTCTCTATTTATTTATCTTTGATTCTATCTATTTGTCTCTCTCTCCCTCTCCTCCTCTCTCTATTTCTCCTTATATCTCTATATTTGTATCACTCTATCTCACCATCTATATCTCTTTGTATATCCCTCTCCCTCTTCCTCTATATATGTCTATATCTCCCTCTCCCCCAATCTTCTTCTCTCTCCCTCTGTCCCCCCTCTTCTTTTTCTCCCTCTTCTACCTATCTCTCTCCCTCTCTCCTCTTCTCTCTCTTCATCCTCAACCTATCTCTCTCCCTCTCTCCCCCTCTTCTCTATCTCTCCCTCCTCTACTTATCTCTCTCCATTTCTCTCCCTCCCTCCCTCTCTCTATCTCCCCCCTCTCCATCTCTCCCTATCTCTCCCCATCTCTCCCTCCCTTGATCACTCCCTATCCCCATATATATATATATCTCTACCTCTCTCTCTCTTTCTCTTCCTATATATCTTTAACTCTCTCTTTCTCTTTCCATAAAATAATTATATTAAAAGTACATTATATTAAAATTTATTAAATGTACATGTTTTTTACGTTAATTTTAATTTTTTTAGATAATTATTATATTCATCTTAGATAAATGTATATAAAAGATATAAAATATTATTTTCTAGATATACAAATTATAAATTATAGAGAATAAATATTAAAAAATAGAAAAAAATCAATAAATATTTAGTCACTCATTTTTTGTTTTTTATTATCATTTCTTAGATTTTCCTTCTTTTTCTTATTATTTTATCTTTTTTGATAATATTTTTCTTGGGTCATAAATATTATGTAATTCCCTCCCAAGGAATAACCCATTGCAAATTAACACGAATTAGGAGAAAAAGAAGTTAGTTGATGTACATTTACTTGCATGATTCAAAATATGATTAACGTTGGAGCTGCAATTCCAATCAACTAAACGTTCTTGCGCATTACCTCTGAGTTTTCACTCTTTGTTGGCAGATATTTTGCTTCGGTGGCGTTGGCAAGGGTGCGCGGCCATAGTGGTGCTGTCTCATTTGCATTGCTTTAAAACCCTTGCATTTTTCTGCTCTAGTTCTTGTGGTTGGCGTTTCCTCCCTCTAGGGATGGTGCTTGAGCTCATGTGGTTGGGGTTTGATACCCTTTACATTTGTGTAGCCCGCTTTCTCTCTTATTCATCAATGAGACTCAAAGGTAAGGCGAGACACATAGGGGGAAAAATGGATGGTGGGGATTCCAAAGGTGAAACAGAGCCTTCCGAGTTTGATGTTGATAATAGGGAGCTAGCTGTGAAGGTCAACAACTCAGAGGGAAGACTTGGAAATAAGAATGATTGTTCAATGGAAGAATCCAACAGTGAGCCTACAGGTAAAACCTTAGAATTTGTGCTTCCAGATGATGTTATGGACTGTATTGTTGAATGCCAACATAGATCTGCTATTTTTTTCTTTCTAAGAGGCATACCTTCTGAATCTAATTTCTTTAAATGGACCAAATTAAACTAGGAAAATAGAGGGTGGGAAATTGAAACAATGAGAGGGTTAGGTAAAGGATATGTGGTGTGAAAATTTAAAAGTGTTGAACATGCTCAAGCGGTTTTGCAATATGGGACCTAGGTTATTTGCGGTCAGATTTTCTATTTACAAGCCTAGACTTTAGAGTTTCATCCTGAAGGTCCCTCTAGATCCCGTTATCCCATGTGGGTGGAACTCCCCTTTTTCAATTTCGCATTCAAACCTTTCCTTCAAGATATTGTTTCACAACTTGGTAAGGTTATTTGGTGCAAGAATGACTCGGAAAAATTCTCCAGCCTACTAGTCCATCCAAGAGTAGGTGTTGAAATGGACTTAAACTAGCCATTACCAGAAAATATTAAAATCATTGGGCCTGGGTTAGAATTTAGTCAGCTAGTTGTTTATTTGAACAAACCGAATGCTTGTTTTTACTGTCGACAAGAGGGCCATTTGATTAGAGATTGCCTTGCCAGAAAGAGCAAAGAAACTCAGCCTCTTCTTGAAATGCCATTACGACAACAACAAGCAAATAGCAAGATGCATGATTATGTCATACTTAAAAGTCAATATCATGCAAAGCCTCTGACTAAAACTCTAAAAACTAATAGCCATCTGACCTCAAATAACTCAGACCCTAGAGATGATGAGATGACAGATGGATGGAAAGTGGTAAGAAAGAGAAAAGAACTGTCAAGTCCTGTCACAAGTCAACATGGTGGTACCGTGTCTCAGGGTTCCCATCCTCCCTCCCCTCATCCCAACTATAAATCAAGAAGTGAGGTGTCCAATTCTTCCCCTCCTCCTAATGCAAAATCCTTGGACAACTCTGATCTTACTTTATCATTGGTTAACCAGTTTGATGCTTTGCCACAAGAAGATGATTTATCTATCTCTCCTATACCATGAATTACAAAGTTATGTCATGGAATGTGAGAGGGATGTCTCTCCCTCACCATAAATATTGTGTAAAGGAGGTTGTTGGCAAGTGGAAATTGAATATTTTCTTTCTCCAAGAGGTCAAAATTAATGGCATTCATCTTGCTTCTTCTCTATCTGATGTATGGAGAGATGCTTCTTTTCTTTGTACCTCACATAGAGAAGGTAGTGGGGGGGCTGTCATTGGTCTTGTTCATTGGGTCTATAAGTTTGTTATTGATAAAGGTGAGGACCCTTCACATAGTTGTGTGTGGGCCCTGACTTTTATCAATGGCCAACCCATAGGCTTCTGTTCAGTTTACGTTGCAAACTCTGCTAAAGATAGATCTGATTTGTGGGACTGGATGACTAAAAATTTTCCTAGTGCTGATTGGGTTATAGGAGGTGATTTCAATATGGTGGAACACCATAATGATCACAGTTGGTTTAGCCATAGCAAGTTGAGAAATGAAGAATTTGATAAGTGGTTGTTATGTCGCAATACAATAGGGGTTGTTGATCCTATTCGCAACAAAATGGGCAGCCATGACTATAATTGGTTCACCTGGTCTAATTGCAGATTTGGGGAGGATAGGAAGCTAAGTAGGATTGATCGATTTTATATATCTCCAAATCTTTATGTGATTCAAAATTCCTCAGGTCTGGTGGTCAAAGTTTATTATTTTGCAACTCTTTCTGATCATTATCTTATTTTTTCCACTATTTCTGGTGTTGAAAATAGTAAAACAGACCATGAGTTACCTTACAAACTTAATGTTTCAGATTTAAAAAAATCGTCTTGTGTGGAAGAATTGGTGGGTCTTTGGAATTCTTTCCCTAAACCTATTGAAGGGGAATCATATACACAATGGTGCCATAACTCTATTTCTAGATGTGCTGAATTCTTATGTGCTTATGGTAGAAGAATAGCTTGGAAATGGAAACATAAATTTAAATCCCTGCAAGGGAAGTTGGAACAAACCAGAAAATTGCTTAATGCCAATCCTTCTAATTTTAATTTACAAACTTTAGTGGCTGCATTAGAATCTCCAATTCATAAAATGGACATTTATAAGGGGTGGGAGCTAAAATTAGAGCCAGATTACATTGGATTAAGGAGGGGAATAGAGGCTCCAAATACTTTTTTAAGTATCTTAATTATAAGCACAAGAAAGAATTTATTGGTGCCATTCAAGATGATTTAGGTTTGGTTTACACCAACCATGATGAGATAAAAGGGTTGTTTTTGGATTATTATAAGGAGCTATTTAAAGAAGACCCACATTGGCATGATGTACAAGCAACTTTGGAAGATATGTTGAAAGATTTTATTCCTAAGAGGGTGGATTCAAAATATAGTCAGTTTATTGACCGCAACTTATCCATTGAAGAATTGGAACATGAAGTGTTTGTTAGAGTAATTGGACATTTACTTTATTAATTAAACAATATTTGTTTAATTACGTAAAGTTTCCTTTTAACTCTTTTTCACTTAAGCTAACATTAGGTACATAATAATTAATTACTTTATTAATTATTATTGTGCAAGCCTAGGGTTTTCCTTTTTAGGGTTTTCATCTATATGTAGTTGAAAACTATCTTTTGTATCATTATTCATTTTACATTTTCAGGTGAATACATTGCTCCACATTCTTGAGCATTTCCTTTTGTTGCTTCTCTTTGTTTCTCCTTGTAACAGGTTATTTGCTTACAAAGATCTTTTGGACTTCTATGGTGTTGTATCTTCTCAACTCCAACATGGTATCAGAGCTTCAGATTTGCAGCTACTTGTTCTTGTTTTGAGATTTTGCATTGGAAGCAAATCTAGGGTTCTAAGTCTTTTTTGGGTGGATTCAGCATACTTTTTTTTTGGGTTCACTTTGGGCTCAAATGGACAGTGCCATTGGATTTGTAGCACCCAAAAACCCCTAAATCGATTGTCAAATCATTGATTTTGGTTACCGTCAATTTGGAAGGCAAAAATTTTTTTTGCCCTAAGGCCGTACGGAGCAAAAAACACACAAGAATCAAAAAAAATTTAAAAAAAAATCATTTTCTTTGATTTTTTTGTGCGGCCAGTGTTAAACTGCCACACCACTAGAGCACCACCCTACGGCCACCACCCGACCACCACCACTAGCGGCTACCACCGGCCGCGGCCAAGCGGCCACCGCCGCCCCTACGGCCCGCCACCCGGTCTGCTCTGCCCGAACGCGCTTGCGCAGCCTGTGCCACCCACGTGCCACCACCTGCACCGCCGGATTTTAAGCCCTTGAGGGCTAATTTTTTCTCTCCAACCCCCTATTATGTCATTTTTGGTCAAATGGGCATAACTTGGGCATCCTAGCTCCGTTTTTTGAACAGGAAGATGCATTGGAAAGCTGAGAATGGCACCAATCTGATGGTATAGAAATATTTTTAATTTTTTTACCAGTCTAGATATTTTTTACCAGTCAAAGTGAGGTCTTCTTTCTTCACTTCCGGGTCATAGAAGATGCAAACGGACTCCGTTTTTCAAACTTGAATAGGCGTTGGAAAGCTCTCAACATGCTCTATTCAATGATGTGATCTATTTTCTCATAATTTTCACCAGGTACATGAGAATTTGTCTTGAAGTATTTTTTGCTTATGCATTGCTTCCTTCTTCTCAGTTTGTACTAGGGTTTGGGTTTATCTTTTGTGGGGGGTGTTTTTTCTCTTGCTTTCTGTCATTTATATCAGAAAACCAGAACACCAAAACTCTCAAAAATACAAACCCTTCTGCATCTTCTGTCTATTCTGAAAGATCACATAATAATAAAAAATACAAGCAGGTACAGGTGCAAGGTTTCATGGCAGACTCTTCAGTTGAGCTACTCACATCACATAACTATCACACTTGGAAGTCTCATATGATGAGGCTACTCAGGTCACGAGGGTTATGGTCTTGTTTAGATGAGGTTCAACCTCAGTTGCAACATCCTTTTGAGATTATGCAGCACAGGAACAAGATGGATGAGGCTATGGGTTTGTTATGCATGCATGTTTCAGACAGTCTTTTGTTTCACCTTGATGCTTTGCTCACTCCTTGAGCCATGTGGCTGAAGTTTGAGACACTTTTTGGGGCCGTTAATGAGTTCTGTGCATTACAGATTGAGGCAGAGCTGACTTCATTGTTACTTGATTCATTTCCCACTATTGAGGATTTTTTGAACCAGTTCAAAACTATCCGTACTATTTTATAGGGTTGTGGGAAGAACAAGATAGACACAGAGTGCATTTCCTTGATTCTTTCGAAGCTTCGTGGTCCATTTCAGATATTTGCTTCCTCCTTCTACTCCACCATGGATGGTTTGGGTGCTAGTTTTACCATGCCTTCCTTTGATTTATTTTGTGAGCGATTGTCTCGGGAACAGTCTCAACTTTCTCAGATGGATATGCTCTTAGGTTCAAAGAGCAAAGCATTGGTTGCTCAATCACCGAAGGGGAAACAGAAGCAGAAACCGAGGCCCAAGAAAGATTTTGTAGGTAGTGAGCATTCCTCCAAACTGCCTCCTAAGTCTGATTCTAAACCACCATTTAATCCAAAACATGGGAAATCTTCGAAGTCTGGTGAGTCTTCCTCCAAGACTAAGGAGAAATCAGGAGACACTTGCAGTTTCTGTGGCAAGCAAGGTCATCCAGTTTCCAGGTGTTGGAAACGATTAGAGGCTTTAGAGGAGGCCATGCAACAACAACACATCTCCTCACCTCAGTCTTCTTCTTCCACCACAGGGAAGGGTCATGCTCTCACTGCATGCGCATCGACCAATGGGTCCACTTGGATTTTACACTCTGGTGCTTCTCACCATATGACTCACACTCAATAGTTAGTCACTTCTCTTGCCTCTTGTGGTACTTCACAGCTTTCTGTCTTGGGTTCAGGTTCTGTCTCTTTGGATGGAGGCACTCTACAGGATATTTTGGTTGTTCTTGACATTTCGACGAACCTCTTGTCCATTTATCAGATTTGCCACACTGGCTCTGGTAAGACAATTGAGTTCTCACCACATGATGTGGTTATTCGGGACCTCCATGATTCCGATTTGGTTGTGGCTACTGGTAGTGTTGATACTGCATCTCGTCTTTATAGATTTGATGGATTTGCGCCTTCTGAGGGTATAGGTTCATCTCTTATAGCACATGCAGATTCAGTGAGTCAGCTTTGGCATGAGCATTTGGGCCATGTCAATTACAGATATCTTCAGCAGATGAGTACACAGTCACTTGTTCTTGGTCTTCCATGGATTTCCTGCACTGACGGTGTTTGTCATGGTTGTGTGCTTGGCAAGCATCATAGGGATCCCTTTCCGAAGGGAAGTACCACTCATGCTTTGGCACCCTTGGAGTTGATTCATAGTGACCTCATGTCATTTCCCACTCCTTCTTTTTCAGGGGCCAAGTATGTACTCACATTCATTGATACTTTCTTAAGTACAAGTCTGATGTCTTTGATTCCTTTCGTGTCTTCAAGACATTTGTAGAGAAGCAGTCTAGTCTTTCTATCCGGCGGATACGTACAGATAGTGGGGGGGAGTATGTAAATTAGGCCTTTAGAGATTTTTGCACTGAGCATTGTTTGTAGCATCATTTTTCTATTCCCTACACCCCTCAGCAGAATGGTATCGCTGAGTGAAAGAACAGATCTTTACGGGAGATGGCTAATTGTATGATTCAGTCCAGGTCCATGGATTCGTCTTTTTGGGTTGAGGCAATCAATTGTGCCAACTATATTCAGAATCGGATGCCTCACAAGGCGATTCGACATATGACTCCTGAGGAGGCTTGGTCTCGTGACAAGCCTGATATTTCATCATTTCGAGTATTTGGTAGTGAGGCATGGGCTTTTATTCCTGATGCTTAGAGGAGAGCTATGGAGTGGAAGAGTCGACCCCTCATATTTTTCAGCTACTGTGAGGATGTTAAGGCGTACAGGTTATTTGATCCTAATTCCAGAGAGGTCTTGTTTCGATGGGATGTTTAGTTTGATGAGCACCTTCCTCCAATTGCTACCCTGTCTCCAGTGTCCACTTCACTACCTACTCCACCCACTACAGCTCTTTAGGATTATTTTGAGGATTCTGATGAGGATATTGATGATCCCCCATCTCCACCTCCACTTGTTCCACCTCAGAGGCCCAAATGGGCTCGCTTTACTATTGAGGTAGCAGGATCTATGGCCGGTGATCCTTCAGACACTCGTCGCACTCGTTCTCATACTATGAGTTCTAGTCTTTTGACTCATGCTCTTTCAGAGGATCCTCAGAGATTTTCAAAGGCGACAGGTCACCCTGAGTGGGATTGTGCTATGGAGGAGGAGTATTCTTCTTTGATGAGGAATAATACATGGGATCTTTGTCCTCTTCCTAAGGGCAGAAAGATGGTTCGGTACGGATAGTTGTATTGCACCAAGTATGCTACTGATGGTTCTATTGATAAGTACAAAGCACGTCTTGTTGCGAAGGGTTTCTCATAGGTTGAGGGTATTAATTACTCCGAGACATTTTCCCCTGTCGCCAAGATGAATTCTATTTGCTTTGTATTATCACTTGCAGCTTCTAGAGGATGGCTCATTTTTCAGATGGATGTGAAGTGTGCCTTCTTACATGGTGACCTACAAGAGGAGATCTATATGGAGCAGCCTCAGGGATTTTTTCATGATTCTTCTTTGGTTTGTAGACTTCAGCGTTCATTATATGGTCTCAAACAAGCCCCTCGGGCTTGGTATGAGAAGATGACCTCTTTTTTGCTCTCCACTGGTTTCACTCATTGTCATTCTGATCACACGGTCTATATTCAGCATCTTGAGGGTGAGATCCTAATTCTTGTGCTATATGTTGATGATCTTCTCATCACAGGTAGCTCATCCTCCATGATTCAGCATTCTCAGCTAGCCTTGATGGAGCAGTTTGAGATGACCGATCTTGGCCTTCTGCACTATTTCCTTGGTCTTCAAGTGATTCAGTCTTTAGAGGGGATCTCCATTTACCAGCAGAAGTATTCTTTTGATATGCTTCAGCGCTTTGGCATGCTTGATTGCAAGCCTACCCCCACACCTTTTCACTCAGGGGTTGTTTTGACTACTACTTGCCCCACTCCTTCAGTAGATGCTACACTTTACGGGCAGTTGGTTGGCAGTTTGTTGTACCTGACTCATACTCATCCTGATCTTTCCTTTGCAGTTGGTCTTTTCTCTCGATTCTCACATGATCCTCATGAGAGTCATTGGCAAGCTGCCAAGCACATTTTGAGGTACATTCAAGGCACCACTTCATATGGCATTCACTACACATTAGGGGATCCTCACATTGTTGGCTACACTAACTCAGATTGGGCTGGTGATGTCAATGATCGGAAGTCTACTTCTGGTTTTATTTTTTGTCTTGGCTCTGGTCCTATCACATGGTCATGCAAGAAGCAAACTGCTCATGGATTATCATCTACAAAGGCTGAGTACCGAGCTGCTATGCTCGCTAGTCAAGAGATTTTATGGCTTCGTCAATTGATGATTGAGTTTGGTTTTCCTCCTGATAGTCCCACTATTCTTTGGTGTGACAATCAAAGTGCTATACACATTTCGCGCAACCCGGTGGAGCATCAGCGGATGAAGCACATTGAGCTTCATATGCATTTCATCAGACAGTTCATTCAAGATGGTTCTCTCATCTTGGAGTATGTTCCCACTGCCGAGCAGGTTGCAGACATCTTCACGAAACCTTTTGCATCTCCGCGCTATCTTCAGTTGCGCTCTATTCTTGGGGTGAAGGAAGTTGTCCTTGGGGGGTCTTTATGAGGCCTTCCTTCCTTCATGTTTCTTTCAGCATGTTGTTCTATCTCTTTTTAGAGAGGAGTTTTTCCCACTGGGTTTTCTCCTTTTCTCCGTTTCATAGAGATTTCATTGTACTTGGGTACCTGATCTGGCCTTGTTGCCGAAACCCATTGCTTTTGCTTTCAATAGCTTCTTCTAGGTTTTAGCTTCTCCCTATGTCTATTTTAAGGGGGGGTGTTAGAGTAATTGGACATTTACTTTATTAATTAAACAATATTTGTTTAATTACGTAAAGTTTCCTTTTAATTCTTTTTCACTTAAGCTAACATTAGGTACATAATAATTAATTACTTTATTAATTATTATTGTGCAAGCCTAGGGTTTTCCTTTTTTAGGGTTTTCATCTATATATGGTTGAAAACTATCTTTTGTATCATTATTCATTTTTACATTTTCAAGTGAATACATTGCTCCACATTCTTGAGCATTTCCTTTGTTGCTTCTCTTTGTTTCTCCTTGTAACAGGTTATTTGCTTGCAAAGATCTTATGGGCTTCTGTGGTGTTGTATCTTCTCAACTCCAACAGTGTTCTCTATGCCTTCTTATAAAGGTCCTGGTATAGATGGGTTGTCAGTGGAATTCTATCATAAAATGTGGCAACACATTAAATAAGATTTCTATATGGTCTATCTAGAGGCTTTGGAACAGGGTTCTTTAGCGCCGGATATAAACAAGGGCTTAATTAAACTCATTCCAAAATGGAAAAATGAAGATACAATTTCAGGTTGGCGCCCTATCACCCTATTGAATACTTCCTACAAAATCATTGCTAAAGCTATAGCAGCAAGAATTAAACCAATTGTGAAGGAAATTGTCAAACCTAAACAAACTGGGTTTCTTGGCGGAATGTTCATCTTGGATAACCTTATCCTTGGTTGGGAAACTTTGGAATGGGCTCAACAATCAGGTCAATAGGCTCTTTTTGTCAAGCTAGAGTCTGACAAAGCTTATGATAGAATGCGGTGGAGTTTTATAATCAAGATGCTTCAATTATTGGGCTTTGGGTCTAAACTTTGTAGACATGTTCAAATGTTGTTCAATGATGCTAATGCTCAATTAGTGATTAATAAAGAACTGACTAACACCTTTCCTTTACAATGTTCAATCAGACAAGGTTGCCCCTTGTCTCCATTCTTATATGTGCTTGCTGCTGATGCTCTTGGTTACTTGCTGAAAAAATATAGGCAATGGAATCTGATTCAAGGGATTATGATTCCTCACAATTCAGCGGTGATAAACTCTCATTTTGTGGATGATAGCATGTTGTTTATTCAGAATTCTGAGCAGGAAATTAATAATGTCATGGGAGTTCTTAATTTTTATTGTGAAGTTTCTCTTTCTAAACTTGCTCATCACAAGACTGAATTTTTGATGGTTCAATCAGGTCCCTTTCCTTGGTGGATTCCCAAAGAGTGGAAACAAATTAAACATGGGCAGATTACTCGATACCTTGGCATCCCATTTGGGATGGGGTCTCTATTTCTGAAATGTGGAACTGGTACTTACAAAAATTAAGAAATAAACTGTGTAATTGGGGAAACAAATTTTTGTCCCTTGCCAGGAAAATTCAAGTGGTAAACCGAATTTTTTTGGCTTCACATGTCTATTACTGCTCCTATTGGATGCCTTCAAAGAAAGGGTATGAGGACCTCATAAAAATTGTTCGTAGTTTTTTATGGGCTAATTGGGGTGGGAAGGCAAGCTTTATATCTACGTCCTAGCTTCATTGCATTCAACCCAAAGTTAAAGGTGGATTGGGGCTTTTAGATCCAAGGACACAAGGGACTTGCCTGGCTGTAAAGTGGATTGTTAGATTAGTTAATGGAGATGCTCCATGGAAAAATCTGGTTCGTTTTCGAATCTCCCAAACTACTGTCAAAGGCAAATGGCAGGCTATTAGCTGGGAAGATACAATTTTAATGGTGCCTTTCTTCCATCTTAAAGCTTCCTTCCCATTACTTTCTATTTGGAAGGCTTGGCGGCAAGTTAGTATTCTCTTAGGCTAGAAAAGTTCTCTTCAGCATGGGTTCAGTCTTGGTTCTTCGTCGATTTGGTGGAATAAATTGATGCAATGTCAAGGACAACTTCTTGCTAAGGCCTTTCCTAGGCTGGCTTATTACTTATTTAAAAAAGGAGTTCAAAGGTTTGAGGACTTGTGGGATTTTAACACTCAAGAGTGGGTCAATTGGCAAATGATTAAGGATAACCTTGGTCTATCTTGTAAATACAAAAGTTTTCCTTTTTTTTTTTATCTCATTGGTTCCTTTGGAGCTGGTTATGAAGATGTGCACCCCTCTTCATTGTAATCCTTTCAAGGATTGGTGGCGGTTGTTCAAGAGTTAGTTTGCTTTGTTTCCTCTTAAAGAAGCCTATTTAAAGCTACTTCCACACTTGCCTTTAAATCCTAGATTGAATTTGAAATGGAATTGTAGGTTTAAAGAAAAAACTTGGAGGAAGCTTAGTTATCAAATAGGGCACTTGAAAATTGAATCTAACATTCAAATTTTGGCTTGGAAAATTTTGCCTTGCAAGCTGCCTGTTGGTGATAGGTTGGGTCATATGCAGTTTCAGCTTGTTAAATGCCCTTTTTGTAAATGTATGGAAAGTTTGAAACATATATTCTGGAATTGCCCTTTGACGAAAAGGAAATGGAATGCTGTTTTTGCTTACCTCCCTGCGATTTTTGAGCATGTTTTGAGTTGCAAAGAAGCTCTCTTTGGCTTGGGATTCCATAGTAATTTTGTTGTTGATTCTATAAGGCAGATTATATTGTTTAATATATGGAAAAGTAGATGTATGGCTGTTTTTGCTAATCATAATGTTCATGTGGAATCAAAAATGCTAAGGTTTTACTTTGACATCATCTTGCAAATTGTGTTCTTATGTTCGCATCTTCAGGGAGGTCCCAAAGGTAACGTCAAAATCAATATTCATTTGGACAAGATTAAATGACAACTATTGCAGCTGCACAAGAATGATGCAATATGTTCTAGAAAGCTTTAGAGTATGTTAAAGTTTAGTGTTTGAAGGGTTCTCTGGCAGTTGTTTGCTGCTGTTGTATTTTGTGCTTTGTTCTTGTTGTTGTGCCTTGTTTGTAGTTTGTGATGTTCTTGAGGACAGCTGGTCTTGTTTTCTTCCTTCTACTGGACAGCTTTGACTGTTATTCCTTTTGTAAATTATTTGCATTCATTCAATATAAAAAAATAAAAATAAAATTCTAATCAACTATGGAGACATGTCAACTACAACTAAGAAGAAATAATAATAACAATTTCAGATTACACAATAATAATCTCATTTAATATGTTTATACAAGTACAAAAAGGAATAATGATAAACTAAGATTACTCCTTAAAATAGCAATCAAACTTTATCTCTGATAAAGACAGACTGACAATTTAGTTGAGGTTATCTTTAACGGAAACCACCGGAGGCAGCATAAGTTTATTAATTTAAATATTTTAAATTCACTCGATTAGGGTTCTAACTCTACATACAAATTACATAAATAAGTTTGTGTAAGAATATTTATAATATTTGCATAGACACGTCACTCGAGTGTTAAAAAAAAAGTTACATTGAATTGCACAATTTTATATATGAAATGCATTTACATGTTTACACATGGCCGCAGTAACATATTAAGAATACAGGATAGAAAATCTTGTAAGGTTTTCAATTATCATGCAAGAGGAATAATCCACGGTTTCACTGGAAGCGTCAAAAATGAATATGTTTCCTGACAGAATAGATGCTCTCGAACCCAAAACAGTATGAATTTGTTTGGGAATAAAGCCAACTCAATCGCGAATTTGATACGAACATTGGTAATTGGGTCACTGTTTGATACTTGATATATTTTATTTTCTTCCTGAAACTCGAGCTTTTTATTATTATTTTTTAGTTCTTGTTGAAGGAATTATAGACATCCATTGTGCTTTAATTAGTGATTAATAAGTTTATTCTTAACAAATGAGAGATATTTTTATGTTTTGTTTGACAAATATTTGTATATAATTAAAGTAAATATGCAAGATTTTTAACTTTTCAAATTTCAAAAATTAATTTTTCGGCTACAAAACTTTGAGTGATAAAGGTGGATTTTCAAAAAACATAATTTTTTTATGGCAATTTTTCAAGGTTTTTCTGCTACAAAGACCATAATCAAAAAAATAATTAGATATAAGCCAAAAGATTTATAGATGTTCAAATAAAATTTCATGCAACATGGTTAGTATTGATCACTGTAAAATTTTGTGTTGTCACTTGTAATTAATCTATTTGGTTATTTTGAATCATTTTAGTTTTTGGATATCATCATAATTAATAAATTTAAAACTTATCAACTTCAAATATTTTATATTTTTAACATTAGAATTTAATTTAGTTTAATTTTAAAATATAAAAAAGTTTGTATGTAAAAATGAAAAAAAATACAATATCAAGAATACTTTTAAATTTAAATTTTAGTGTTTGATTGTTGAATTATTTAAAAATGAACATGTACTTTTATTTAATATTTAATTCATTTATATTACATAATCATTATAATTTAATTAATTATGAATTAAATAATTAAATAATAAATATTCTATGAATTTTAGAAAATAGAATTTAGTTTAATTTTAAAATAAAATTTAACTTTTGTAAATATTGTGTTGATTTGATTATTTATTTTCTTTATGATTGATTATTCAAATTAAAAACAACACAATTCAACTAAAAAATATAAAAATAAGTATGATTTTTTGAAGTTAGAATTTAATATGATTTTAGAAAAAGAAATCACTTGAATGCAAAGAAATAAAAAAGGTTGATTTTATATATATTTTCATTTCTTAATTTATTCTCAAATTATAATTAATTATTGTTGAATTATTTTGAAAATAATATTTAATTTAATTATATTAAATATAGTAGAATGATCAACCGTTATAGATATATCACTTCACCTTTTATATTGTATGCATTGCAAATAATCCTCGCGTACACCAAATCAGACCTTTACAGATGTATTGGACATATACATTAGATAGGATGTAGTTTTATTTAATTTGTTTGTATTGAATAATTAATATATTTTAACTATTTATTTTTAAAAATAGATAATAAATACTCAATAAATTTTTAAAATTAAAATTTAGTTTAATTTTAAAATTAATTCTAAGCTTTAACAATATTTTTTTGATTTAATTTTTTTATATGATTAGTAATTCTTACCTTAATAATACTTCATTTTACATAGAAATAGAATTCTAGATTTAAATACTTATTTTTGTAATATATCTATATATACACACACACATTGTGGTGATTTGATTATTAATTTGCAAAATGACTGGTTATTCAAATTTAAAGAACAATATACTTAATTGAACTCAAAAATACAAAAGTAGGCATGCAAAATATATATATATTTTTTTTTAAGTTAGAATTTAATGTAATTTTAGAAAATAAAATAATTTGGATGCAAAGAAAAAATTTATTCTAAAATTATAATTAATAATTGTTGAATTATTTTAAAAATAAATTTTAGTTTTAATTTAATTTATTTGTAGTAGATAATTACTATAATTTAAATGATTATTTTCAAAACTAGATAATAAATACTATATAAGTTTTAGAAATTAAAATTTAGTTTAATTTTAGAATTAATTATAAGCTTTACAAATATTGTTGTGATTTGATTAATTGTTTTTTATGATTAATAATTCTAACTCTAATAATACTTCATTTCACATACAAATAAAATTTTAGGTTAAAATACTTATTTTTGTTTGTAATATTTTTTATTAATGTCGAATTTATAAACTAGTGTTAAGACATTAATAATTCTAACCCTAATAGTACTTAATTTCACATAAAAATAAAAATATATACTAAATTTTCTTTGTTTAATATATTTATCATTAATGTCAAATTTATAAACTAATATCAAAAAATAAATAACCTTAACCCCAAGATTTATACTAGAACTCTAATTGAACCCTAAACCTAACCCTAATTCAACTATAACAATAGGATTTTATTACGGTTAGGGTTAGAGTGAGAATTTAATTATGGTTAGTGTTAGGGTTATAATTAGGGTTTAATTAGGGCTAGGATTAGGATTCAATTATGATTAGAGTTAGGGTAAAATATATATACTAATATTAAGATATTCACAACTCTAGCCCTAACCTAACCTTAATCTCCATCCTAGAATGCTAATTAAACCCTAATTGAACCATAACAATAAGGTTCAATGAGTTAGGGTTAGGGTTTAAGTAGGTTTATGGTTGGAATTAGGGTTCAATTACCTGGTTAGGGATAGCATTTAATTAGTGTTATGATTAGGGTCAAGGTCAAGTTATATTTAGGGTTTAGTTAGGCTTATTCTAGTTAATCTCACAAGTGGGGTTTAACTAGAATCCTAATTGAACCCTAATTGAACCCCAACAACAAGGTTTAATTAGATTTAGTGTTCAAGTTCAATTAGGGTTAGGGTTAGCATTCAATTAGTAATATGATTAGAATCAAGTTCAAGTTACGGTTAGGGTTCAATTAGGCTTATTCTAGTTAAGTTTATAATTAAGGTTTAGTTAGAGTTAGGTTTATGGTTCAATTAGGGTTAGGGTTCATTTAGATTAAGGTTCAAATAGGGTTCAATTAGGATTTAATTAGGGTTATGATTATTGTTTAATTAGGGTTAGGGTTAATGTTAAGTTAGGATTAAAATTATTAATCCATAATAAACTTGGAGCTAAGGTTAGGGCTATGGTAAGTGGTAGGGTTAGGCTTAAATTAGGGTTCAATAAAGGGTAGGGTACAATAAGGGTATAATAATATTGGTTACTTTTTAAGTCATGACCATGCTAGATGCCAATTTGGTTTAAAAGATCGCTTGTTGAAGCCCACACGACATTTATTTCTATATACCTTATATATTTTCATATTTTTTATCATTGTGTTTGACATCAAGAGAATGATTCAGAGTAAAGTACAACCTGCAAATCCACCTATACCTAGAGAACCATTCAATCTCTCAAAATTTGACTATTATTCTAGAATGATTATCAAATTCGATATGTCCAAAGCCTTTGATAAGTTGACTTGGCAACTTCAACCAGGGGAGTACTAATTGCATAATGAATTATCTTCTTTTTCAACTTGATTAATCATCCCCCATAGGGTCTTCTTCACCAATTAGGGGATTAAGTTAAAGAGACCCATTATCATGTATTATTTCCATCAAAATGGAAAAGGCCCTTAGTACAAAACTTATACTAGCTATTATGTTACAAAAATTTACATGACTACCAATTCTACTAGCACAAGCCAATACATATAGTTTGTAGATGTTACCTGACTTACAATATAGATGAGTTTCTGCAGGAGATGTAAATAAAGTCAACTTTTCAATTTGTTTCAATGCCTAGTGTGGAGTATCTAGAATTTATTGTTAATTTTGAATCTAATATTGACATATATCAATGAATTAATATTGATACTACTGTTCTGATTCATTGGCGATAATTATTGGATTTGTGTGTAAAATATTGGATCATCCAAATAAAACATTGATGGATATGTAACACATTTAGTGCACTCATGCCCTAGTTCATCATATCTGGAAGAGAGCATGCCCATCTAGAGATGACCTTAGAATTTAGTTATCACTTATCTAGAGATAGTGATAACTATAAAAATTCAAATGAGACAAGTAGATCTGGAAGCTAATGCTATACACATCAAGAAATATTGTAATCGGGTAAACCCATAATAGTGGTGTACAATTTTGATGAGGATGGAAATTTATAAAAATTCTCACACATTCAAAATTTTATGTTTTGAAGGGTTCGCTCGAACTAGGGAGTTCACACGAACCAAAAAGAGGGGTTCGGTCGAACCCCTAGTTCGAGTGAACCCCCTTTTGCATGGTGGGTACGCTCAAACCCAATAATGTCACGTTTATTTATAGAAACAAATGGACAATTAAAAAAATGGGGGTTCGAGCGAACCCCCCTTTACCCTTTCGAGTGAAGGGGGGTTCGCTCAACCCCCCCTTTTTTGCCCTTCTCCCCCTCTTCCACCAAATTTTACTAGATTTCTGCCCTTCGAAGCTCGGGTTGTGGATAAAAAGGGAGGAGACTTCACAAACCCAACTGGAAGATGGTAGTCCTTAGAACGAGCTATCCAACGAATAAAATTTTAATATGTTTTGGTTTTATTATCTATGTGTTTTTTTAGTTTTATTAAACATAAGTTCTTCACTGAAAATCAAACTCTCTGTTTTTCACATGTGGAAAAATAGAAGATTATGAAAATAAAATTTTTAAAAATATGTTTGAGCTGGTTATTGATGTCCTTGATCCATTAAAAAAAATAAAAATTGAATTTCGATACATACAGAAAAAGTTATGTTGTATATAGTCCACCTATGTCTGAATTGCAATTGGTTTGAATTCGAAACTTGATTAAGGAAAAAATATTCAATAAAAACCTATGAGACCAAATGGAAGTGCTAGATATCGTAATTACAAATCTAAATTCAAAAAAATTATAATTTTATCCTTCATACAAAAAAATCTATGTTGTATACGGTGAGCATGACTTTTTAAAAATGTTGTTTTCTGAAGAAAAAAACCGGTTTTCGTGGGAGATGGAAAAAGAAGTGCAATCTAATTCCAAAAATTTTGAAAAAAATATTTTTAGAATCTACATTGAAAATGTGACGAGACTCTAGTTTCTATCATCTTCAAATTCCTCATGGTTTAACCGCTATAGGTGCCTAAATGTGAAGATTTAGTTAAAAATAATAATTTCAGTGTCCAGTTTGGCCAAAAATTGTAAACCACTATTGTGGGATCACCCAATCTTTAGTTTCAACTGAAAAAGGATCTATAAAAATACATATCCATAAATTTATAAGTATATATGTTTATTCTATAAATAAATACACATTGGTTAAGGGTGGACTACATTTTCTCTTCTTAAAAAAAGTGTTCGACATGTCAGAATATGGGCCATATTCTATTGAATAGCTCTAAAATTTGAAACATAGTAGACAATCTTTACTTAAGTATTAATTTAAATTTTTAAACCATTACTCCACAAAAAAATTATGTAGACCATAGCTACTCAAAACAAAAAGAATTTCCTACAAATTTTACTCATGAAGTAGATATTCTTACTGCTGCAGCAGTTGTGCCAAATTTGGTTCATTGTGATTGGCCAAAACCTAGTGCAATACTAACTGATCTTGGCTTAAATGCAGTAGAGGTATGACACCTTCTAAATACCTTTTTCAAAAAAAAATTGTAAGTAAAGATGGTTAATATATAGCAAATTAAAACTATTGCTTCCACTTTTGTAGCATTCTAGTGCTAAAAGAGAATACCAATTAGTCAATTATGTTTCCTATGAAGAGGCTTCAAGAATAGTTTCATCAATTAATCCTCTACCTTGTGGTCTTGGTCCAATCACTATTTCAATGCTTTTGTCTATTACTCTACAATTAGCAAAATAGGCATATGGGTTCAATTGAGGTTTCTAATGTTTCATCAAGGCCTTTTTCAATACATTCCACATTATAACTTTTATTGAATGCTAATTGAACCCTAATTTAACCCCAACAACAAGGTTCAATTAAATTTAGTGTTCAAGTTCAATTAGGGTTAGGGTTAGCATTCAATTAGTGTTATGATTAGAATCAAGTTCAGGTTATAGTTAGGGTTCAATTAGGCTTATTTTAGTTAAGTTTATAATTAAGGTTTCGTTAGAGTTAGGTTTATGGTTCAATTAGGGTTAGGGTTAGGTTTAAGATTCATTTAGATTAAGGTTCAAATAGGGTTCAATTAGGATTTAATTAGGGTTATGATTATTGTTTAATTAGGGTTAGGGTTAATGTTAAGTTAGGATTAAAATTATTAATCCATAATAAAACTTGGAGCTAAGGTTAGGGCTATGGTAAGTGGTAGGGTTAGGCTTAAATTAGGGTTCAATAAAGGGTAGGGTACAATAAGGGTATAATAATATTGGTTACTTTTTAAGTCATGACCATGTTAGATGCCAATTTGGTTTAAAAGACCACTTGTTGAAGCCCACAAGGCATTTATTTCTATATACCTTATATATTGTTCAGATTTCTTATCATTGTGTTTGACCTCAAGAGAATGATTCAGAGTAAAGTACACCATGCAAATCCACCTACACCTGGAGAACCATTCAATCACTCAAAATTTGACTATTATTCTAGAATGATTATAAAATCGGATATGTCCACAGCCTTTGATAAGTTGACTTGGCAACTTCTATACTGCATATACCTCTTGTCAACTTCAATTAGGGGAGTACTAATTGCATAATGAATTTTCTTCTTTTTCAACTTGATTAATCATCCCCCATAGGGTCTTCTTCACCAAGTAGGGGATTAAGTTAAAGAGACCCATTATCATGTATTATTTCCATCAAAATGGAAATGGCCCTTAGTACAAAACTTACACTAGCCAGTATGTTACAAAAATTTACATGACTACCAATTCTACCAGCACAAGCCAATACATACAGTTTGTAGATGTTACCTGACTTACAAGATAAATGAGTTTCTGCAGGAGATGCAAATAAAGTCAACTTTTCAATTTGTTTCAATGCCTAGTGTGGAGTATCTAGAATTTATTGTTAATTTTGAATCTAATATTGGCATATATCATTGAATTAATATTGATACTATTGTTTTGATGGATATGTAACACATTTAGTGCACTCATGCCCTAGTTCATCATATCTAGAAGAGAGCATGCCCATCTAGAGATGACCTTAGAATTTAGTTATCACTTATCTAGAGATAGTGATTTCGACAAAAATTCAAATGAGACAAGTAGATCTAGAAGCTAAGGGTATACACATCAAGAAATATCATAATCGGGTAAAACCATAATAGTGGTGTACAATTTTGATGAGGAAGAAATTTTTAAAATTGCTCACACATTCGAAATTTTATGTTTTGAAGGGTTCACTCGAACTACGGAGTTTGTATGAACCAAAAAGAGGGGTTCGGTCAAACGCCTAGTTTGAGCGAACCCCCTTTTGCATGGTGGGTTCGCTCGAACCCAATGATGTCACGTTTCTTTATAGAAACGAATGGAAAATTCAAAAAAAATGGGGGTTCGAGCAAACCCCCCTTCGAGCGAATCCCCCTTTACCCTTTCGAGTGAAAGGGGGTTCGCTCGAACCCCCCTTTTTTGCCCTTCTCCCCCTCTTCCACCAAATTTTACTAGATTTATGCCCTTCGAAGCTCGGGCCGAGGATGAAAATGGGGGAGACTTCACAAACCCAACTGGAAGATGCTAGTCCTTAGAACGAGCTATCCAACAAATAAAATTTTAATATGTTTTGGTTTTATTATGTATGTGGATTTTAGTTTTATTAAACATAGGTTTTTCACCGAAAATCAAACTCTTTGTTTTGCACATGTGGAAAAATAGAAGATTATGAAAATAATTTTTTTTAAAATATGTTTGTGCTGGGTATTGATGTCCTTGATCCATTAAAAAAAAAAAATGAATTTTGATACATACAGAAAAAGTTATGTTGTATACAGTCCACCTATGTTTGAATTGTAATTGGTTTGACTTCGAAACTTGATTAAGGAAAAAATATTCAATAAAAAACTATGAGACCAAATGGAAGTGCTAGATATCGTAGTTACAAATCTGAATTCGAAAAAATTAGAATTTTATCCTTCATACAAAAAAAGCTATGTTGTATATGGTGAGCGTCACTTTTTAAAAATGTTGTTTTCTAAAAAAAATCGGTTTTTGTGGGAGATGGAAAAAGAAGTGCAATCTGATTCCAAAAATTTTGAAAATATATATTTTTAGAATCTACAGACAAAATGTGATGAGATTCTAGTTTTTATCATCTTCAAATTCCTCATGGTTTAACCACTATAGGTGCCTGAATGTGAAGATTTAGTTAAAAATAATAATTTCAGTGTCCAGTTTGGCCAAAAAATTTAAACCACTATTGTGGGATCACCCAATCTTTATTTTCAACTGAAAAAGGATCTAGAAAAATACATATCCATAAATTTATAAGTATAGATGTTTAGTCTATAAATAAATACACATTGGTTAAGGGTGGACTGCATTTTCTCTTCTTAAAAAAGTGTTTGACATGTCAGAATATGGGCCATATTCTATTGAATAGCTCTAAAATTTGAAACACAGTAGACAATCTTTACTTAAGTATTAATTTAAAGTTTTAAACCATGTTTCCACAAAAAATTATGTAGGCCATAGCTACTCAAAACAAAAAGAATTTCCTACAAATTTTACTCATGAAGTAGATATTCTTACTGCTGCAGCAGTTGTGCCAAATTTGGTTCATTGTGATTGGCCAAAACCTAGTGCAATACTAACTGATCTTGGCTTAAATGCAGTAGAGGTATGACACCTTCTAAATACCTTTTTCAAAAAAAAATTGTAAGTAAAGATGGTTAATATATAGCAAATTAAAACTGTTGCTTCCACTTTTGTAGCATCCTAGTGCTAAAAGAGAATACCAATTAGTTGATTATGTTTCCTATGAAGAGGCTTCAAGAATAGTTTCATCAATTAATCCAATAACTTTTGGTCTTGGTCCAATGACTATTTCAATGCTTTCTTCTATTACTCTACAATTATAAAAATAGGCATATGGATTCAATTGAGGTTTTTGATGTTTGATCAAGGCCTTTTTCAATACACTTCACATTATAAGTTTTATGAGGCTTATAAATGAGTTATCTATTACTGAATGCAATAAGAAGAAAATTTTCTATCGTAATTCATTTTTTGGAGACATTAGGAACCTATAAGAGGACTTAGGATTATATGCTTTCATTTTCATTTGTGCAAAAAATTATAACATTTAAGCAGGATGGTTATACATGACTCTATGTGCAATGAAAGTTCTAAAGATCTTTGATTTTTTAAAGAATATTTTTTATCATATATGTTGAATGGTTAAGAAAACTTTTGAACTCATTAATATTTACATAATGTTGACAACGTGTAAATTATGCTTTCTTCATGGCCTAAAAGGACAACCAAAGCATCTTAGAATTTTGAAGTGAGCAAAATTCTTTTGTTATAAGGGTCATTTTCTAATGGAAGACAAAGTCGACTCTATTAATGATAAAATTCCTAAATTTAGGTGACAATTTCTTTATCCTGAACAATTGTTCTTAAAACACAACAAACACAATAAATACAAACAATACTATTCTAAAACTTTCTGGCAGGAACTTCGCTAGTCTACAGCTCTTGTTATTATTGATAACGAAACAATTCTGGTTTTTCACACTACATGCTAGGCACAATTACACACATAATAAGTTAACCAATAATATAGAATGGTAACCCAAAGAGTTGGACAGCTAGTCTGTGACCGTGGTGGTGGAAACTATGTGTTTAATTGGTTCAGTAAAATTACAAAACCATTTATGGGTAAAAGTTGAAATGCCAAAACCACTAGCAAAAAAATATTTCTAGATGCATGATAAGATATTAACAATGATTAGTGAAGAATATATGTATATATATATTAGCCTCAAGGGAACCATACTTACCATTTTATCGAGAGATTGAAAATAAATTAATATTGCCAATGTTATCAATGGAAGAGGAAAATAACTCATAATGGCCAGAAAAGTATACCTATATTTCTTTCTACACATGTTCATTACAATTGTAGATCATCAGTGCACACTATGAAAGTTTTGACATCAAAAAATATTTTTCCACAAGGAAATCTATTTACAACTTCATTATCTGCCTATAAACTGAAACTTGTATCTAAAACAAATAACAATTGGAATCTTTTGTTCCCACACAAAATAGAGCAATGTCTTAACAAGTAATGTTAAATACAACATAAGAGATATATTGGATGAATATAAATCTATTTATAGGGGTTTCTTTGCTTAACCAATAGGGAATTTTACACAATCTACAAAAACATTGAATTTATAGTCAACTAAAACAGCTTAAGAGAAATTGCTTCTAATCCTTGTCTTAAAAAAACTAGATCACTCTATAAACCTGCAATATTGAGTGGAGCAGCCAAAAACTATTTTCCACCCAACCATAGACTAATATGTCTACCCTCAAGCTAGAGATAAAGTTCTTATGCATCAAAAAAAATAGAAGAAGCTACATGAAATAATCAATATTGACATGCACTCACTGTAAAGAGCAAAAGTCTTTAATTCCAGATAATCTTATAATTCTTTTAATAAGTTCATTTCCATTCCATATAATATCATAACTCCATTCAAAAAAATAAGTTTAATCTAAAAGATTCCAAATATCGACTTTAAAGTCTACAAGAAGATTCATAATTCATCCAATTACATTCATAAATACGTGTCATCTTTCACGACATTTATAATACAAAACATTGTAAAAGAAATTTACAATTCAAGACTTAGGTATTCTGTCACCTCAAGTTCTACAATAATCATTCAATAATAAAATATAATAGATATACAAAGAAATCTTCATTTGATCTTCAAACATGAAGACAAGAACAAGGTTCAAGCACTTTTTCCACCTAACCTCAAAGCTTACACTTCCCCGAAATTCCTTAGTCATTCAAAGAATACCCGACCCTGCACGAATCGCTTAGCAAAAAGAAATCGACAAGAAGGATGGAATCTGATGCGTGCCTAGTATAACTAGTAATTCCACAAGCATTTTCATTTTTCTAATTCATTTAAGAAACAAGCAAGTTTGATACTAGGATATGGTAGAGAGTTATAAATATTCCATCTATTTCAATGGTCCTTAAGTTACTTGGCCAAGTAAAACGTCATGCACAACAAATAATAGTAGTTTTGGAAAAGAAAAACTACGCTCTCTATAAACCCATATTCGGCACCCATCCCAGAAAAAAACTTTCCAAACACATGACATGCACATTCAATTATCAAGCATGCATGGTTCCATACAACATAAATAAATTATCTTTCCCAACACATGTCATGCACATTCCATATCAAGCATACATGGTTCCATTCAAAATAAAAGATTATCTTTTCCAATCACATGAATTGCACTTCTATTTTCAAGCAAACACAGTTTTATTGTAGTAATTTCACAGATTTAAATCACAAATAACATTAAGTTCATATTTAAAATAAATTAATTAATTAAAAGAAGGTGTATCTCAAGTATGTATCTAAGTACATATTTAAACAAGAAATGAATAAATGAGCACACATTCTTATGGGTTCATTTACTCATAAAATTTATCTTCACTTCAAAATAATCCTTTTCTAATTCATTTCATTTCAAAATAATTTATATTTTTAATTCCATTTCCTTTTTTTTTCTATTTTTCCTATTTCTCTAAAATGTTATCTTTTCAAAAACGTAGAAACACCTCGTATTTATTTATGTTTCATAGTAATTTTAGTTTCATTTCTAGAAAATTATCAAGTTTCATTCTTACTTTTCAAGCATAAATTTTTACACAAAATTATTTAATCTTATCATTTTGGATAACATTCAACAATTTTATTTAAATCAAAACACTATCTTTTTTGTTTCTTTTTTGGTAATTTCTAATTTTTTGTTGGAGGTTTTTTTTTTTGTATCTAAAAACATATAGTTTTCTATGTGCATCTCTTCAAATATACAATGAAAACAAAATTTACTAAACAACAAAATCCATTGTTTCTTGATTGTTTTCTGTTCAAGATTGTTCTACAATTTTCTATTCAAATCTATACTTTGTCTTCACTTTTATTTCAGTCTAGTGTTTGATTTTTTTATGTAAATTCAATAAAAACAGTGACAGGCACATTTTTGTTTGAAAAGAAGGAAAATAATTAAATTTAGATATTAATTTTCTCTTAATTTGAGAAATAACCAGTTATCTATCGAATCTACCTATTTATTTCTTGTAGTTGAGTGTTTTCTCAAATATGGAAATGAATCTTTGTCTTTCTCTGTCAATTTTCTGTTTTGAATTCTCTTTTGTTTCTGTTGTTCTTTGTTCTTGGGCACACCTTCCAATTTCTCACCTCTTTTTTTTGTGTTTAGAACCTTCTCCCTAACTCCTAGATCTTTATACTTTCATTCTTCACTTTACCTGTTGTCTGCTCACCTTCCAGTCGTGCCTTTCCTCCTTCTTCCTATTCTACGCACCTCTCTTCCCTCTCCATATTGTCCGCCTTTTCTCTTCTCATTCCCATGTGTCGTCACCTCCTCTCCTTCTCCCACACGCCCTTAACAATTCTCTTCCTTCCTCCCTGCAAATGGAATCCAATAGTCCTCCTTTCAAAAAGATAAAATAAAATTTTGTTTTATGCCTGCTTCCTGTTTAGGTCATACATCCCTCTCTCTGTGCTTACGAATGGAAAGTAAGAAGCTTCACATAGTATATGATAAATAGTATGTTCTCTCCTCCTTCTGGCGCCTTCTTAGAGAGTAGATATGTAGTATACAACAATCAATTTGAATCTCTCCCTTGCTAGTCGTGCATCCTGTAAAAAACAATCATGAATCCCCTCAACATAAAAACCATTATGTGTTTTCTACCCAACTCCAAAAATGGATTTTTACTCTCTTTTCTTTAATTCAAATTTTCTCCCTCTATTATCATGCAAAATGGTAGTTGTTATCAAAGAAATCATATCCACTTTTTATGTTTTGATCTCTAGAACTCCAAGTTCTAATCTCTGATTGCATGCAAAAATTGATTGAAAGATATTTGTTTTCAATTTGTTAACTACTACTTTGTTTTAAATTTAAATTCCAACTTTGAACGTATTTATGTTTTCTATTTGTTGTCAATAACTCATTTTGATATTTATCTATTCCTTCAAACAAATCTCTCCTCTTTCATTCATTAAATGAGAAAATAACAATTAAATCAATAACACAATTTTTACATTTTATACATTTTCACAATTAAAAATTGATTCCAATAGTTTAGAATAAAGCATTATTATTTTCAACTAATAATAAAATATTTACTCAAAAAGTAATTCTTAAAATAAAAATCAATTTCCTCACAAAAATAATCAATTTTCCATTTAAAACAAATATATTCTTTTTCACAATTTACGTTCAAACAAAGCATGGCCATAATAACCATTTAATCATCAAATTACGTTTTAATTATTTAAGTGGTGTGTGAGATTCCATCATCCTCTTTAACGTCTAATGGCTAAAACGACTCTACCTGATCAATGTTCTCACCTTCTTTCTCGTTCACCTGTTCCTGCATTCACTTGCACTCAAGTTCTCATCAATAATGACAACCCCCGAATTTCATAATGATGAATTCAAAATCATTTCATTTGCATTTAAATTTCAATTTCAATTTCAATCTCAATTTAAATTCCAATTTCAATCTCAATTTAAATTCCAATTTCAATTTCAATTTAAATCTCAATTTCAATTCCAGTTTCAATTTCAATTTTTAGTAATCATCTAACATAAACATGCAAATCTCCTGATTTATATTTGCATTTAAATAATTGATAAAAATCAGTACGTGACATCCTTCCCCTCTTGGAAGAGACATTGTCTCGATGTCTTATTATTCAATCAATAAGCATAGTATCTCAATCAGTAAAACTTAGTATCTCAATCATACTAACATTATAGTTCTCAAAACATAAGCATAAGCAATTCACTGTAGCATCCACACTATCCAAGTTCACAACATGTGAATCAAAAACCAGAGTATCAGGTATCTCATGCATTTAACAAATACTACTCTAATAAAACAAATGAGGAAAATGATGGTCCATCATCACAAAATCCTCCCATGTAGCACTATCCTCAGTATACTAGACCCACTGGACCTTGTACTGAGTACTATCCCTGTTAACGCTAGTCTATAAGCAACTGGATTCGTGACTTCTAGTACATCAAAGGGTCCCACAAATCTCGGAGCCAACTTTGATGATTTCCCAAAATACGTAAGATTTACAAAACATTCATCCTATGCAATAATCTTGTCCTTTCTAGACCTTGCTTCAAATGTCCTTACTATCACATAGGGAAATATCGTATGCTTCACACATACTTACTCTCCCAAAGAGCTTTATTCCATAAATACATCCAATATATAATAATAACTATACTTAGTGATTGGAATTCATTGGTCCATGAATTTATCCTTAGCATAACCCAATGGAAGAGGAATGTCGATGTATTGTACACTGCAACATGGGTCCAATCATTTTCCTTTGTATTTACACTTTTAGAAAACTCATAAACCAAGTCCATCCGCCACTTACACATTCATTATCCTTATCATAAATTACTTTCCCTTGATTACTTGTCTATCTTGAGCATAACCTTTCTCCTAGACACTTGTCAATTTTGATACTGCTCCACACTTAAACTTTGTTATCAATTAAGTTACATCGATCACTTCGATCTATTATTCCTTTTTGACATTTTATCAAGTCTATGGTTATATCCAAGCCTTTTTCAGCTTTAATAGAGGTTCCTTTCTTTCCATATATTGGTCCAAATGTCAATTTTAGAATTTTACAAATCATTCAAGATTTAGTCCACCATTTTACTTATTTGACTAAAATAATATATTGCACATTTAGTCAAATGAATGTCTCATGGTATGATTTTGGTTTACACAACCCTATCATTATTTGCTAAACTAAAATAACCTTTTAGGTTTACTAAGCAACTACTTACCCACAATATATTATTTAGGACGAAAATCCTATACGTCGAGTTTCCAAAAACTGTTGGTTCCTTTGATGAGTCTATCCACTAGAACATTATGTTAATTCTACTAACATCAACAAATCAATTTTTCTTGTGTTCTACCATTTTTCCTTCTAGAATCTCAAGAGAGTTACATGTCCTACCAATGATGACTTTTGGTCTTCATTTCCTAGCATACTAAATATTACCTTGCTACATTTCATGCAACTTCTTACTCTATCTTCTTCTAGATGATAGTGGATCCTCATCCAACAATTCCCTTTGTCATTCCGATGTCCTAACTCTGACATTATTTTCCTCATTCCATTCTCGAATCTTTCAAATTTTGGACACATAGGTTCTTTTATATCCAACAATAGTCTATCCTTTGACTAAGTGATAACCTATTTTGATCTTACACCATTATTAATCTTCATGTAAATGGTTATAGGTTTTGCAGAGATAATTCCCATTTATCTTAGGACATCCATACCATGGATTTTCTTTTATCCTTGGATTATTTTCAAAGATGCAATTCATCTTTTAACTCAATCTAATTTCCTTGATTTAATCCGGTACTAATTTTTTTGAGTATTAATCCTTTTTCAATCATGTTGATCTCTAGATAATAAAAAACTTAATTGCATATCCAATCATCAAGCATTAACATTTAACTCCATGATTTCTTAATTATATAGGTGAGTCTCAACTTCAATATATCCATTTTGAGCACAAGTAACAATTTTGATGTTCTTCTCCGTAAGATTTTCAGCATTTCTTTGCTAAGTAAAAATTCTATGATGTTTTGTCATGACAATAGATGCTTCTTTTGAATGTGTTTCTCTTTTAATATAAGAGCTACTTAAAATAAATTCTTATCAATAATATGACTTCCTTTAAATTACTAGGCATCTCTCCTATGTTTCTATCCTTATTGAGTTTCATTAACTCCAATGATATTCAATCGCATGGGAAAATCTTAAACCCAATATCCCCTTCCAATTCTTAGGATGGAATCCTTAATTATTGACTAGTCCGATTGTTTATAGATTTCCCCACTCTATATGGCTATAGTCAAGACCCAATGTACAACTCATTCAAGTTTAATTCCTACTTATAGGTGTTAAAGAGTAATCTAGTATGTAATCCAACTTAATAGGTTTTAGTCTCATCATAAGGTCTCTCTCTTTATTGAATGAACTTCTTGTCACAATTAGGTTATCTTTAACCCAAGGTTTCATTCAAGAGTAAGGTAGTGATTAAGTAATATAATCATTCTCATTAAGAGATTTTGGTGTTGTTCACATAATGTCACATCTTACTTTATTTCTCACTCCATCTCAATGGCTCAAATAGCTAACTTTTTTTTTTGTCCAAAGGTTTCTTAGCATAGTAAGCTTCAGTGTCAAGTCATTTCACTACATGAATATATTTCATATAGAAATAGCATCGTTATTTTAATTCTCTATTTTGAGTATATAAGAGTATAGAGACACTTTCTTCCAATCACGAGTCCCTTAGATCTTTCCTTGTCAATCCCATAGACAATGATCTTCATGTTTGAACTTCTAGCAATTTACTTGCTTCTTTGGAAAGTTTTTTTCATTCCTTCTAGTTGACTTTTCATTGCCTTCCCTTACCTCATGACCTACCTTAAATACACTTTTCTCAAAGTTATATTTTTCATTGTTTTCTTTTTTTAATCTCACAGATTCAGCATATTGGATCATTCAGTAGGAGATCCAATGAATAATCAGCAAAAAATAACATTCCATCTTCCTTCTAATATCCTTTTTAATGGAGGAATATCCATGCTCACAAACCTCTTTCATTAATTTACTTCTCAACTCAGAGTGTTGATTTCCTTGCAACTTCTAGTGTCCCGACACATAAAGCCATGTTGCATTCCTTTTTCCTTTTGGAACCATTATTCATAAATTTTTTGATTCCAAAAACTTAAATAACCTCATTGATTATTTCCTCTGACCATTTTGGTCTTTTCTCAATTCCTCAGTACTAACTCTTTTCTAACAAGATCTTTATCTTAACACAAGAGTTTAAGTCATGAGTTCCCTAACCCTTGAGGATATTTCCTTCGTTCATATCCTACTTTGAACAATCTAATTTATGCTAACTTGCATACATAGATTTATAGTGTTTACACTAATCCAAGAGTTCCCGACTCTTTTACAATTGTAGGTTGCAGGTTGCGACAATCCAATTTATCTCATTCCTACTCATTCTCTTTTTATTAGAGTCATGTAAGTACAGGTTATTCTTCCTAACCTTCCTACATAACCTAATTGCATAATCTTCCACAATCCTAGGTTTTATCATAAGTTGTTGGTTTAGGAATTCTGATTCCAGGGACGAATCTTTAACTAGCCCCAATTTACACAAGTTACTAAGACTTACATCTTCCTTTTCACTTCCTTAAGTTTTTTTCTCTTGTCGTTCTAGCACAAGAACTTTTCAACCTTTATCTTTTGATAAGGTTTACACATTATTGTGTAATGAGCTCATAGGTTTCCATACAGAACCTAGTAGCTCTGATACCAAATGTAAAGAATGAAAGTCTTTAATTCCAAATAATCAGATAATTCCTTTAATAAGTTCATTTCCATTCCATATAATATCATAACTCCATTCAAAAAAATAATTTTAATCCAAAAGATACCAAATATCGACTTTAAAGTCTACAACAAGATTCATAATACATCCAATTACATTCATAAATATGTTTCATCTTTCATGATGTTTATAATACAAAACATTGTAAAAGAAATTGACAATTCAAGACTTAGGCATTTTGTCACCTTAAGTTCTACAATAATCATTCAATAATAAAATACAATAGATATATGAAGAAATCTTCATTTGATCTTCAAACATGAAGATGAGAACAAGGTTCAGGCGCTTTTTCTGCCCAACCTCAAAGCTTACACTTCCTTGAAATTCCTTAGTCATTCAAAGAATACCCGACCCTACATGAATCGCTTAGCAAAAAGAAGTCGACAAGCAGGATGGAATATGATGTGTGCTTAGTATAGCTAGTAATTCCACAAGCATTTTCATTTTTCTAATTCATTTAAGAAACAAGCAAATTTGATACTAGGATATGGTAGAGAGTTATAAATATTCCATCTATTTCAATGGTCCTTAAGTTACTTGGCCAAGTAAAATCTCATGCACGACAAATAATAGTAGTTTTGAAAAATAAGAACTATGCTCTCTATAAACCCATATTTGGCACCCATCCCAGAAGGTAACTTTCCAAACACATGACATGCACATTCAATTATCAAACATGCATGGTTCCATACAACATAAATAAATTATCTTTCCCAACACATGTCATGCATATTCCATATCAAACATACATGGTTCCATTCAAAATAAAAGATTATCTTTTCCAATCACATGAACTACACTTCTATTTTCAAGCAAACACAATTTTATTGCAGTAATTTCGAAGATTTAAATCACAAATAACATTAAGTTCATATTTATAATAAATTAATTAATTAAAAGAAGGTGTATCTCAAGTATGTATCTAAGTACATAAACAAGAAACGAATAAATGAGCACACATTCTTTTGGGTTCATTTACTCATAAAATTTATCTTCACTTCAAAATAATCCTTTTCTTATTCGTTTCATTTCAAAGTAATTTATATTTTTAATTCCATTTCCTTTTTTTTTCTTTTTTTCCTATTTCTCTAAAATGTTATCTTTTCAAAAATGCAGAAACACCTCATATTTATTTATGTTTCGTAGTAATTTTAGTTTCATTTCTAGAGAATTATCAAGTTTCATTCTTACTTTTCAAGCATAAATCTTTACACAAAATTATTTAATCTTATCATTCTAGATAATGTTCAACAATTTTATTCAAATCAAAACACTATCTTTTCTGTTTCTTTTCTAGTAATTTCTAATTTTCTATTGGTACAGATAACGATTATAATTTTCTATTGGAGGTGTTTTTTTTTTTTTGTATCTAAAAACATATAGCTTTTTATGTGCATCTCTTCAAATATGCAAAGAAAACAGAATTTAATAAACAACAAAATCCATCGTTTCTTGATTTTTTTCTATTCAAGATCATTCTACAATTTTCTGTTCAAATCTATACTTTGTCTTCACTTTTATTTCAGTCTGGTGTTTGATTCTTTTATCTAAATTCAATAAAAATAGTGACAGGCACATTTCTATTTGAAAAGAAGGAAACTAATTAAATTTAGATATTAATTTTCTATTAATTTGAGAAATAACCAGTTAACTATCGAATCTACCTGTTTATTTCCTATAGCTGAGTGTTTTCTCAAATTTGGAAATGAATCTTTGTCTTTCTCTATCAATTTGTTCTTCTAAATTCTCTATTATTTCTACTATTCTCTGTTCCTAGGCGCACCTTCCAATTTCTCACCTCTTTTCTTTATGTTTAGGACCTTCTCCCTAACTCCTAGATCTTTATATATCCATTCTTCTCTTTACCTATTGTTTTCTCACCTTCCACTCATGCCTTTCCTCCTTCTTCCTATTCTATGCACCTCTCTTCCCTCTCCATATTGGCCGCCTTTTCTCTTCTCATTCCCATGTGCCTTCACCTCCTCTCCTTCTCCAATGTGCCCTTGACAATTCTCTACCTTCCTCCCTGCACATGGGATTCAACAATCCTCCTTTCAAAAAGATAAAATAAAATTTTGTTTTATGCCTGCTTCCTGTTCAGCTCGTACGTCCCTCTCTTTGTGCTTGCGAATGGAAAGTAAGAAGCTTCACATAGTATATGATAAAAATTATATTCTCTCCTCCTTCTGGCACCTTCTCTGAGAGTAGATATGCAGTATGCAACAATCAATTCGAATCTCTCCCTTGCTAGCCGTGCATCCCGTAAAAAAATAATCATGAATCCCCTCAACATAAAAACCATTATGTGTTTTCTACCCAACTCCAAAAATGGATTTTTACTCTCTTTTCTTTAATTCAAATTTTCTCCCTCTATTATCATGCAAAATGGCAGTTGTTATCAAAGAAATCATATCCACTTTTTATGTTTTGATCTCTAGAACTCCAAGTTCTAATCTCTGATTGCATGCAAAAATTGATTGAAAGATATTTGTTTTCAATTTGTTAACTACTACTTTGTTTTGAATTTAAATTCCAACTTTGAATGTATTTTTGTTTTCTATTTGTTTTCAATAACTCATTTTGATATTTATCTATTCCTTCAAACAAATCTTTCCTCTTTCATTCATCAAATGATAAAATAACAATTAAATCAATAACACAATTTTTACATTTTATACATTTTCACAATTAACAATTTATTCCAATAATTTAGAATAAAGCATTATTATTTTCAACTAATAATAAAATATTTCCTCAAAAAAGTAATTCTTGAATAAAATTCAATTTCCTCACAAAAATAATCAATTTTCCATTTAAAACAAATATATTCTTTTTTACAATTACGTTGAAACAAAGCATAGCCATAATAACCATTTAATCATCAGATTAAGTTTTAATTAATTAAGTGGTGTGTGAGATTCCATCATCCTCATTAACATCTAATGGCTAAAATGACTCTACCTAATCAATGTTCTTGCCTTCTTTCTCGTTCACCTGTTCCTGTGTTCACTTGCACTCAAGTTCTCATTAGCAATGACAACCCCTGAATTTCATAATAATGAATTCAAAATCATTTCATTTCATTTGCATTTAAATTTAAATTTAAATTTCAATCTCAATTTCAATTCCAATTTCAATTTCAATTCTAGTTTCAGTTTCATTTTTTAGTAATCATCTAACATAAACATGCAAATCTCCTAATTTATATTTTCATTTAAATAATTGATAAAAATCAGTATGTGACACTCACAAACAACCCACACATGAGATTCTTCTAAAGAGGGAGAAGCGGGATTCCCTTTTCTCTTGGGGAACCATTTTGAAATGTCGCTCTATGTTTTAGGAGATAAAACCACCAATTTCCTTCAAGTTTCATTCAAGGAAACCTTAGGGATTTCAATCTAGGGATGGAAATGAGGGAAATATATCTATAATAAGGTATCCTAGGGGTGTGATTAAAGAATAAAAGGGGGTTGACCACAAAGCAAAGGCTTGGAAAGAAAGAAATGCAATGATATGTAAACGCAACTATACAACTCAAGATATGAAAATCAAAAAATAGAAGAATGAACTAAGAAAGGACAGAGGGGCACCTACAAATTTGAAGAAGCTCAAATCAAGGTCTCCACTCCCAAAAATCTAACTTTTAATGCACACTATGACTTGTGACTGACATATTAGTATGGGCCTATTACACTTGATCCATGAAGAATCAAAGCATAATGAAGCCACTAACATCAAATCTCAACAAGATCATTCAAACGAAGATTAAACTAAACATTCATCAAACTAAGCATTATAAACTATGAAAACATTAAAAAATGTTTACTCCAATCCATCTGAAACTTATCCCATTGTGAGATTGGTGTCGTGTTGATGTGAAACGACGATCCTTTCCCAATCCCGTGGATAAATGAGCTTGTTCTAGCCAATGTTATTGAAGAAGACTAATGCAACGGTTGTGAGATGTGTATGAAAATATGATTTTAATCTAAATAAGTATGATGCAAGCTAATTACACATAATTTAATGCTAAATGATGAAGATATGCTAATGCTAAGCTAATCTAGATGGAATTTAAACTAAAATATTCAAACCCTAATGATGTTGAGCAAGGGTGGAATAGGTCCAATCCACACAATAGAACATAATTCAATGTTTACTTTGAGATTTTACTTTGGATTTCACAAGCTCACTTGTCTTCAAGTTCTAGGTCTACAAACCTAGTTATTTAGGCATATCTTTTAGAGAAGGTCATCCATCTTCAAACTCTATACCTTTTTAGACACCCATTAGGGCCACTCAAAACATATATCATCTGTGACTAGGGATTTTTTGGAACAACTTTATGAAACTTGACCCGGTACACTGAAACAAGGCCAAATTAGGCCTCTTTTACAAAGCACCTATAAGAAATACAAACACGAGTGATCCCACAATACTGGTTTACAATTTTTGGGAAAACTGGACACTAAACTGAATTTTTTTAACTAAATCTTCACTTTCAGTCTCCTATAGCGGCTAAACCGTGAGGAATTTGAAGATGATGAAAACTAGTGATTTGTGAATTTTTTTCTATAGATTCTAATTATATTTTTTTCAATTTTTTTGGAATCATATTGCTTTTCTTTTTCCATCTCCTTCAAAAATTATCTTTTTTTAAAAACAAACATTTTTAAGCAGTGACGCTCACCGTATACAACATAAAAAATTTTGTATAAAGGATAATTTTTTATTATTTTTTAATTTAGATTTTTAACTATGATATCTAGCACTTTCAATTATTTTCATAGTGTTTTATTAAATATTTTTTCCTTAATCATGTTTCAAAGTCAAACCAATTACAATTGAAACATAGGTGGACTGTATACAACATAACTTTTTATGTATGTATCGAAATTCAATTTTTTTTTTTTAATGGATCAAGGACATCAATACCCAGCCTAAACATATTTTTTTAATTTTTTTTTTTTGATAATTTATTATTTTTACACATGTGCAGAATAGAGAGCTTGATTTTGGATGAAAAACCTATGTTTAATAAAACTAAAAAAACACATACATAATAAAACCAAAAAATATTAAAATTATATTCATTGGATAGTTCGTTCTGAGGAATACCATGAGCATTTAAAATAAATTTTAAATGAATTCATTTGATCCCCAAAAAATAAAATCGAAAGTGATTTTTTATCAGCATTTTGATAGGTGTAAAGGAGACTCTGTTGTAGGTATGGTTTAAAACTAGCGGGGTTCTATCCAAGGGGGTTTGATCCAAGATGGTTTGATCAAACCCTCTTCAATTGAAATCCTTAAAATTGAAATTTTTAAGGCTTAAATCATTATATTTTCTAAAAATATGTGATTTCAGCAAAAATCAAAATCTCCCAAAAATTGTAAACCAGCTTTGTGGGATCACCCACACCAGACTTAAAAACTCTACCTTAATAATCTTCCTAGGTCACATAGGGTCTCATTCAATAGATTTCGTCTTGAACCAACACTTACAAATTGTTGTCCTACACTATCACCACTCTACCTAAGCCTAACACATGAAGATGTTAGGCTAGGCTTGGACAAAAACCCTTCTAACTCAGTCCCCTATTTTATACCATAATAAAAACATTGAAAACAACCTAATATCCACCATTCCACTAAGTTAGGTCTATATCCAATGGTGGAATGGTATGTAATACATGATTTTGTGCTCAAACCCTTAAAATGAGGGTTTTGTAGGCAGTTTACAGGAAAAGCATTCAAATAGAATTATTTCTCAATGAAAAACTATCACACTACCACCAAATAAAATATGAATCATTAATCTAACACTTGAGACAAATCTCAGACCATAACTACATTGTACAGGGCCATACAAAACAAAAAAGCTTCAGAAAATATACTAAAACTATAGAAAAACAGAGTTTCTTTGTATTCTTTGTCCTCCAAATGCTTCAATAGTGCTTCCTCCAAGTTTGTGAGGACAAATACAAATCTTTCAACTAAAACCCAATGGTTACCAACAAGGTTCTCAAAAATGATTGTTCACCTTCCTCTCAAAAGCAATATTGACAAGTTGCAACATAACTTTTACAATTTTTGACAACTTTCACCAAACACACCAAAATGACCTTGCATGAAAAAAATACCTCAACGATGGTCTCTCATCGACCTTATTACATCCAAAAAGTGTTCAAACACAAAAAACCCATCTAAAAACCTAATGACATCAATTAGGTAGAATTTCCATGGTGCCCTTGCACCATACACCTAGAGAGAAAAAATTCTCAGGTTCCAACTAAGATTAGCTCTTGCATTGATGTTCTATGCTTCTTAATGTCTTATTTATAAATCCATGTGGCATCTTTAGGGAGTAGACCATACCATTTGATAAGATACTCATTGTAAGCTTTATGCTTAGTTCTTTTGACCTCCTTAGTGTCCAAAATTGCTTCAAGCTTTAATGGTTCAGTAGGAGGTAGGTCTCGAACCCATTCTTCATCAAAAATCTCAACATCAACACCTTTACCTGCATCCACAAATCCCTTAAAAGGGTAGAGGTCAGCAACATTAAATATAAGAGAGATAGCAACTCCAGGAGGGAGTACTATCTCATATGCATTGGACCCAAACTTATGGACCACTTTGCAAGGCCCAATTTTCTTCATCAACAACTTTGTATACTTTCCCTTTAACAATATGTCCCTCTTCAAGTGTGCAAGGACCAAGTCTCCCACCTTGAAATTTACCTCTCTTCTCTTCAAATCAACTTGCTTCTTGTATTTCTCCACACTTTTCTACAAGTTTTCTTTAACTTGATGATGGATCTCTCTCATAGATTCTACAAATGCCTCTCCTTTGGCACTTCTCTTCCCCATCCCTATCAAATCCCTAAGCTCAAAGACTCCTCTTGGTTTCAACCCATACACCACTTCAAATGGAATTTTCCCTATGCTCCTACTAACTTAATCATTGTAAGCATATTCAACTTGAGGAATAACTAAGTCCCATTGTTTCCCATGCTCCTTTGTAAGACACCTCAAGAGGTAATGAGGTGGTCTATTGACCACCTCATTCTACCCATCCGTTTGTGGATGGTAGGTAGTACTAAAAGCTAAATTAGTTCCAAGCTTTCTCCATAGTATCCTCCAAAAGTGACCAATGAACTTTGAGTCCCTGTCTAAAAAAATTGTTAGTGGAAGGCCATGAATCCTCACAATTACCTTAAACAATAGCCCTGCAATATGAGAAGCTTCATTTGTATACTTGCAAGGAATGAAATGGGCAATCTTATTGAACCTATCAACCACAACAAATACATTGGCATTTACCCTTTGAGTTCTTGGCAGCCCTAATACAAAATCCATACTTAAACTTCCCCATGGCCTATTAAGAATTGGTAAGGGTTGATATAGTCCTACATTAGAAGTAGTTCCCTTGGCCCTTTGGAAAATTGTGCAACTTTCAAAAAACTTCCTAACATCTACTTACATTCTTGGCCAAAAATAGAACCTTCTTACTTGATCCAATGTTTTGTCAATCCCAAAATGGCCTCCAAGACTTCCACAATGTTTCTCCTTTATCATATTTTGTCTCATAGAGCACCTCGGTATACACAACTAAGCTCCTTTGAATATCAAGTCATCTTGCAACAAAAAGTCAGAATACTCATCATGGAAATTACCTTTAAACTAGTTACAAACAAAAAATACCTCCCTGAAGTCATCGTCTTTAGCATACATGTCCTTCAATGCATCCATGTCCACAATTTGAAGTTGTATCTAATGCACCAACATTGACCTCTGGCTAAGAGCATTAACAACCTTGTTAGATTGGCCTTTCTTATGTTTGATGTTGAATTTATAGCTTTGCAAATATTCAACCCACTTTGCATGTTTGTCATTCAATTTTTCTTGATTATTTAGAAATTGCAAGGTATGATTTTTAGTGAACACTATGAATTCCTTGGGGAAAAGGTAGTGGGGTATGTGTAGGATCATCATGGAAAAAATAGGCCCTTAAGTGGCGATGAAAATTCAAAAAATCAGAGTTAGGCAACTTGATGTAAAAATTTGAATAAGTTATCTATATTTTTTTGAAAAATATGTAAGAATATAATCTATAGAAAATTAAATGTAGTTTCTAAAACACTAGGTTTATTTAAAAAAATAAAAAATCTATTTGGTGAAAATTTGAAATTTTAATGTAGTAGTACTTAAATTTCAGAGAAAAAATAAGAAGTAGGTGTCTTTCTGACCACCCTAACCACAATAAAATGATAATATTTTTTTATAAGATTTAAGATATAAGTAGAGGACTCATGTCCCAATGTGATGCATATTTTTTTTAATTTTTTTTCTAATTAAATAATTAATTATGAATTTTTTAGTACAAATTTTTAAAAATATAAAAACTTGTATGTCTAACCACCTCAACTTGGTCAAAACTTCATGATTTTTTTTTTTTTTATAATCCTATAGTATGAAAATCATAGAATGTGATGCATGTTTCAGATTCAAAAAATGTGATATTGTTTGAAAGCTATAGATGTTTTTCAATCATCCTATCAATGAGGACTTTAGTCGTAATTCAAATAGAAAATGATAATAATTATTTATTAAATTCAAAGTAAAGCATAATTTATTTGGTGGAAAGCTGAGAATCTCCTTTAAAAACCCTTTTCGTTTCATCAATTTTGGGTAAACAAAATTCATTAGCCACATGACCCATCATATCACTTACATATCGCCACTTTTTGGCCCATCATGATCCTACACATACCCAGTGCCTCCACTTCTTAAGAGCCAGCACCATTCCATATAACTCTAGATCATATCATGAATACTTCCTTTTAGCTCCATTAAGCTTTTAACTGAAGAAAGCGATCGGTCTACCTTCTTGGCTTAACATTGCACCTATTGCAAATCCACTTACATCAGTTTCTATGGTGAAAACCTTATTGAAATCAGGTAAAGCAAGGATTTTTTGTTGTGCCACTCTAGTTTTTAGATATTCAAAGCTCTTCTCTACCTCATTAGTCCACTAAAATTTATTTCTTTTGTCTCCCTTAATGGTGTCAATGATAGGTGAGCAGATATGACTAAAGTTCCTCATGAATTTTCTATAGAAACTTGCAAGCCCATGAAAGCTTCTTACCTCTCCTACTAACTTTGGAGTTGGCCAACTGCGTATTGCCTCTACTTTGGTGAGATCCATCTTTAAAATACCCTTGGAGATCACAAAACCAAGATATGTTATTTCTTCTTTCATAAATTCACACTTTTTGAGATTTATCATCAATTTCTCCTCATGTAACCTCTGCAAAAGCATGTCAAGGTGCTGCAAGTGCTCTTCCTTTGTTTTACTAAACACAATTATATCATCTAAATTTACAAAAAAAAAATTACCAATAAAAGCTTCAACACTTCATTCATAAGTCTCATAAAGGTACTTGGAGCATTTGACAGTCCAAAGGGCAGCACCATCCATTCATATAGGCCTTCATTAGTTTTAAATGCAATTTTCCATTCATCTCATTCCCTTATCCTAATCTAATGATACCCACTTTTCAAGTCAATCTTTGAGAAATAGCATGCACCTCCCAAGAATTCCATTAGGTCCTCCATTATAGGTATTGGAAACCTATATCAGATGGTAATTTTTTTTATAGCCCTAGAGTTCATACACATCCTCCAATCCCCATCCTTTTTAGGTGCTAAAATTGTTGGGACTGCACAAGGGCTCAAAATTTCCCTAATTAAACATTTATCCAACAATTCTTGAACTAGTTTCCTTATTTCCTCATTTTGTTCAAGAGTCATCTTATATGCGACCTTATTTGGCAAACTAGAACCAGGGATCAAATCAATACAATGATTGACATCTCTCATGGGAGGAAAAGAACTTGGCAATTCATCAACTATAATATCTTTACATTTATTCAACAAGGCTTGAACTTCACTAGGTAGGTCTTCCATCTTATTTGCTACTAAGACAAACTTGGACTTAGGTTTGATCACTAAGGAAATTCCCTGACCTCTTCATCCTTCAAATTTTTAAAAATCTCCTTCTCTCCTACTAGCATAACAATAGAACCAACTTGCTTGTCAAACTCTTCATCTTGTAGGGGTGACAAAGTGTATGAGGTACCATCTTTATCTATCACATAGAAATTCTTATGGTCATCATGCTTGGTCTTTCTAGCATAATTTTAGGGCCTTCCTAGCAGCAAGTGACAAACATCCATGGGGATGATGTCACAAAGGATTTTGTCTCTATAACCCCCAATATTGAACTCTACCCATGACTGCTCATTTACGAAGACTTGTTGACCTTTGTCTAGCCATGACACTTTTGTATGGTGTGGGATGAGGAATTATTTTCATATTCAATTTTTCAACCATTTCTAAAGACACCAAGTTATCAATAGAACCTAAATCGACAATGACTTTGCATACCTTCCCATGTGACTTGCATGTGGTCCTGAACAAGGATTTCCTTTGTGGAGCTTCTTTGGTTGTAGGCACCTTTATAAGTGTTCTCCTCATCATCAATGACTCACCTACCTTAGGGGAAGCATGTTGTGATGGTGAATTCACAATTTTAGTGTCCTCTTCATGTACAATTTGAGTCCTTCACTCACCACCATGAGAACTTGATGCTTGTTTGTTCGGGCACTTCTAGGCTGGGTGTCCAAATTGATTACAGTTGTAGTATCTTCCTAAGAAGGTATTGGATCCTCTCCCTTGTCCACCAAGCCTTTCTTTACCACCAAATATCCTTCCTCTGAAGTTATGTCTTCCACTTGACTCACCACTTTTCTCTTGTTGGTTGCTTGATTCACCTTGTTGCTTTTGTGACTACCCTCTTGCACCAAATTTGCCTCTACCTCTGAAATTTTTCCCTTTTCCTCTTCCTTTCTGCTCTGGTCTTCTTTTGATTCTTCCCTCTACCTTGATTGTAAATTGGAAACATTCCTCAATTGTCCTAGGAGTTGTAAGGACAATATCATCTTGTATATTGAGCCTAAGCCCATTCAAATATCTTGCCACCTTATTTATTTCATCTTTAGTATGTCCTACCCTTATGCTCAATTTATGGAATTTCTCGATATAGGTCATAAAATCTAACTCCCTTCGCTTCAAATTGTGTAGCTTTCTAAAGGTTTGTATTGCATAATATACAAGAAGGAATTATGTCTTCACTTTGGCTACCATTTGGTCCCATGAATTTATCTTTTCCTTTCCCTTCTTGACTCTTTCTCCTTGGACATAGCTCCACCATGTTAGGGCAATGCCCTTCAATTTGGTTTTTGCAAACTTCACCTCCTTATCCTCTTGTACCATTTCAAATTTAAAGAAGTTGTCGAAAGCATCTATCCAAGCCAAAAATTCCTCACTATCCATCTTACCACTATACATAGGCACTTCCACTTTCACCTTTGGAGTACCACCCCCCTTGACAACCTTTAGAATCCTGACCATTCTCATTTCCTCAAGGTCCAATTCCTCCTCTTCATTGAATCCTACTGGAAGGTTCTCACTCTCACCCTCATCATCCTTATCACTTTGGTCACCACTGACCATTCCTCTTCTCTGATTCTTCTCCAAAGCTACTATTCTAGAAAGGGTTGCTTCTTGAGACTCCTTGTAGACCCTCTCCTTTTGGAGCAACTTCTCTTTCAGTTCTTTAAACTCTTTGGCTATTGGATTATTCTTTGGAGGAATCTTGCTTATGCCAATTCTCATTCACTTTCCCACTTTCAATTTGAACCTATGCTCTGATACCACCTGATACATAGCAAGGGTGGAATAGGTCCAATCCACACAATACAACACAATTCAAGGTATACTTTGAGATTCTAACTGCTTTCCATGGTGGATTTCACAAACTCACTTGTCTTCAAGTTCTAGGTCTACAAACCTAGTTATTTAGGCATATATTTTAGAGAATGTCATCCATATTCAGACTCTATACCTTTATAGACACCCATTTGGGCCACTCAAAACATATCTCATATGTGACTAGGGTCTTTTTGGAACAAATTTATCAAACTTGACCTTCTATGTTGAAACAAGGCCAAATTAGGTCTCTTTTACAAAGCACCTATAAGAAATACAAACAATAGACTTAAAAAATCTACCCTAATAGTCTTCCCAAGTCACACAGGGTCACATTCAATATTTATCTTGAACCAACACTTACAATTTGTTGTCCTACACTATGACTACTCTACCTAAGCCTAACACATGAAGATGTTAGGCTAGGCTTGGACAAAAACCATCCTAACTTTTTTCCCCTACTCCATACCATAATAAAAACATTGAAAACAACCTAATATCCACCATTCCACCAAGCTAGGTCTAGATCCAATGGTGGAATGGTCTCTAATACACTATTTTGTGCTCAAACCCTTAAAATGAGGGTTTTACAGGCAGTTTGCAAGAAAAGACTTCAAAAAAAATTATTTTTCAATGAAAAAATATCACACTACCACCAAATAAAAGATTATTCATTAATTTCACACTTCACACAAATCTCATACCATAACTACATTGTATGGGGCCATACATAACAAGAAATCTTCAAAAAATACACTAAAACTATAGAAAAACAAAGTTTATTTGTATTATTTGTCCTCCAAATGCTTCAACAGTGTTTCCTCCAAGTTTGTGAGGCCAAATAAACATGTTTCAACTAAAACTCAATGGTTACCAACAAGATTCTCATAAATTACTATTCACCTTCCTCTCAAAAGAAAAATTGACAAGTTGCAAGGCAACTTTTACACTTTTTGACAACTTTCACCAAACACACCAAAATGACCCTACATGACAAAAATAACTCAAAGATGGTCTCTCATTGACCTTGTTACATCCAACAAGTGTTCAAACACAAAAACACTTTTCTAAACACCTAATGACATCAATTAGGAAAAATTGCCATGGTGCCCCTGTACCACCTAATTAATAAACAAACTAAATGGATGCATTATGTGATCATGAAAGCCATTAGTAGAAGCGTAAAGCTAAATAATGCAACTAAAATGAACTAAATATGCTAAATATGTGCTAATTATGAGTGTGAGTGTAAGTGGTTTTTTTAGCATAACTTTGATGTTAAAAGATGGATCCATTTGTCTCCAAATAGTGACCTATTTATAGGAAAGCAAATGAAAAAATGAAGGGATGAGATTGAAAAAGCTAATCAATGGTCAAAAAGAAAATAAGGAGGCATGTATAATGGATTCTCATCAAGGGATGAGAATCAATGATGATATTTAATCAATGGTTCTCATTCCTTCAAACAAAAACACTTTGAACCTATACAAGAGGTCACAAGTTAACTTGCACAAGAAGTTTTGAGCTAACTTACACATGAAGTTTTGAGTTAACTTGCACTTGAAGTTTTGTAAGAATATTCCCTTTTCCAAATGAGTGAAGAGAAAGAATATTCTTTGAAATATTCTCATCAGTGAGGAAATATATATTTTTCAAATTAAAACAATGTTTAATAGTGCAAAAGGGGAAGGAATATTCCATGGGAATATTCCCCTTTTGGAGGAATGTGCAAAGGAGGAATATTCTCTTGTAATATTTCTTTGCAAGTGGGGGGAATTTGATGAATTAGTAATTGATAATTAAACAAAGGTTTAATTATACAATTAGGGGAGTTTCATGATACTCATTAAATAAATGATTTAATGAAAAGGGGGATTGTGATATGATATTTAATTAAATAACTTAGGGTTATTTAATTGAATACGAGGACATAGAGATTTAAATTAAATAATTAGATTTATTTAATTTAATAGGACAAAGTGTTAGCAGGAAAGGGGATGAATTAACCTAATTAGGTCAATTAGATTAATAGATGAAAATGAGGCATTTAATTAAATAATTAGGCTTATTTAATAAAACAAACAAAAAGAGGATGGGTTTGAGGATGAAATGATGTTAGTTAGCCAATGTGGTCCATCAAGACATTTTTAGGTGTCTACATTTTACCCCTCTTTGAAGCAATGTACTCATTGCATTGGTTCAAAGATTGATGATGATTTTGATGTCGATGACAAATATCGATGATCTCTTTGAGATGTTGATAGCCAAGCTAAAGTTGGATGATCTAATTGACTAATTGATGACATTGTTGAGGATTCACAACAATGCAAGGATTGTGTTGAATAACATGAGGATTGATAAGGAATGATATATCCCAATGATCGTTGATTTGATACATTGATCAAGATTTACTACCAAGGCTAGGAAGAAAGTTCATTAGATGATTTGATATTGATATAAAGATGGTTTATTTCCCCCTTGAGAGATCGATCAAAGAATAAAGTGTTCTGATCGGACTCACGATAGGTGAAAATTAGACTTATACTTAAGATGCTTGAGATTTCAAGTTGCTTTTGAATCAAAGAGCTGCAAATTTTCATATGGTTGAGTTGAAGATGATATAGATGCCCCACTGTTCCCTAGTGGAAGAGGGATTCCTAGAATGCTAGCTCAAATATTGATGTAGAGATATTTCAGGATGTATAGACAGTCATTGTCTATGGGCAGCCTCATGTATATTTTGATGTAGATCACATTGATTTGATGCTTGGATAGAAATGGTAGTAAATATAGAATAATAAGAAGCTAAGATGGATAGAAGTAGAAGAATGAAAACAAATGAATTTTTACCATTGATTTAGAAGATTGATTCAAAAAGTCCAAAAATTCCTTAATCCATCGAGAATTTATTAGATATGATGATGAGGTGGCTGATTTTCTCATATCTTGGGATTGGTATTTTCTGTCATTCCTTATTTTTGATATAACACATATACATGATGCATCAAGGTATTGATAACTAGGATTGTGTTGTATCTAGTGTAATGGACTTTGAATCTACAAACAAATATGATAGTTCTTGTTCACACCTTGACATATGGAAACCTCATTGGAATGTAAGTTAGAAGCTTAGAATATATTAGACAAAAGCATACACAATAGTCAAAAATGTACTCCAAACAACCTCCCCACACACAACTAAGTATGCACCAAGGTTGTTTTACAAGAATACCCACAAGAACAACAAACGAAAGATAATGATCGATGCCCCATTCCTTTCTGTCTAAATCATTTTTGTTGGAAATTAGTATTCACATAGGTGTTAGAAATTAGAATTTATGGGAGTATTTAAACTAGTGTTATGAATAAGTGTCATAATATTAAGTTGTTGAGAAACAACTTAATATTATTATTAGTCATGTTATTTATTTGAGTTGTTAAAAATAACTCAATATTAATAGAGAGGCTATTTGAGTTATTTCCTATAAAATAAGATGTGAGAAATCCTATAAATATGTAATGTATCTGAATGGAAACAATGAAGAAGCTGGAATTACTTGCATAATATTATTCTGCCCAAAATCTATGACAGAGTGAGTGAGTCATGTAGATCACAATTGAGCTTTCCTTTGCCAATGCATTGTTTCTTGGAATTAGTTTTGTAGTTAGTAATATAATAGAAGAAGATTATTTGCTATGATCTTCAATGAATCACCTTTGTTGAATTGATGAAAACTGTTGCAAAATGAATTATTGTGACATGAACTTGGAGGACCTGTGTAGCATAGTGACAAATTTGGTGAAGATCATCATCGATTCTATGCAATACGAAAGGTGATGATAGATTTTGTTGGTGTTGTAGAATATACTATAGACCTAGATTAACAAAGGTGTGGAGTGTCAATTTCATTCATAGCGGTTTTGAGTGTATTGAGATATTGTGGTGTGACTCACAACACAGATTGGATTTGTGCCAACATTTATATGCTTGAGCACGTGCAGTTTTAGAGGATTCAGACAAGTGAAATAATTTTTACCTGATAGTCATTGTGTGCTTGAGTTTCGAGATGCATCCCTCCTCGAATTTAGTAAAGGCTAAGTAGTATGATAATCTTTTTCGTGTCTACACCAATGTTATTTTAGATCTGTTACATTTTGGCCACACACGATCTTTTGAATAGGCCAAGAAACTATTTCCAAATGTGTATTTGTTGGTAGGATGTTGTAGTGATGCAATCACACATAAATATAAAGGGAATACTATGATGAGTAAGGTTGAACGTTATGAATTTGTTTGGAATTACAATGAAATTGTGGGATATGTCCAGTTATTAAAGGCATTATATATAAGTTTTTTGGTAGAGGATTCTTGTGCTTTCCTTTGAGGCAGCGTCTATTTTTTGGATTTTCTTCTAATTGGTGAAAGGGACCACACATTTCTCCCTAGCTCATTGGCATTTTTGGTTTAGACTATGTTCTCTGCTTGGATTGGCTCAACATCATGACTTGGTGAGGTAAATTTCTATGCACTTGGCATATTCCCTATTGGCAGGTTGGTTCATTCTCTAGCATTGTGCATTTATTGTCCTTCAAGTATCTTCCTTGGCCGATGCTCATGGCTTTGATTTTTAGTTTGAAAGCATGTCCCATTGCTAGTAGCACACTGATCGATTTTCTTTGCTAGGCAATGTTGATAGAGCCCTAGTGTGCAGTGTTTGTTCTAAAAATTCAAAGACCGATAATATATGAAGATGGAATTAAGAGCCTTGGTTGAGAAATGTTGTGTCATGGATCAAATTGTTCAAAGTGGTGTAGGTAACTCTTTCTCTTTATGTTATGGAGATATGAGCATAGGTGGAGGTGCTAATTTGGGGTTGTAGGTTATGCTTTAGGATGTCTTAACAAATAGTAGTGTATGCAAATTTGTGTTTTATGTGATAAGCATCAAGCCATGTTATCAAAAGTACATCTAACAAAATATTGTGTGTTGTCAAAGTCATTGTTGAGTTATTTTTTTTGTGAAAATTTATAAGTGTTGAATACAAATTATCTCATTTATAATTGGAGTTTATGATTGATGGTACCCGACACTCCTTGTGAGAAGTTCACGTCAAGGGGGGGGAAGATATATTCTTTCCTCACAATTAACAAAATGAGCCTCAAAAGAAAAAATTTATAAGTAGCAATTTCACTGGAGGATGGAGGCAACAGAGGTTGGAGGATATTCAACAACCTCTCGTGAGTCACTAGCGATGGGGTTGCAAAAATTTTTAGTGACAAATCAACTTTTGCGAAAATGACTAAAGCCAAGATCAGTTTGTAGGTGGCAGCGACAACTATATCATATCATTTATGTTTAGTGAAAAAACAACTTGTGCCAAAATGATTAAAACCAAGATTGGTTTCCACGTGGTAGCAACAACCATCTCATATCATTTGTGATCAAAGTGGAAATGATCTATAATGGTGGTTGCATACGCGACAATGAGGGATTGGTGTTCAAGCTTTTATGTTGTGGTTGGATGTGTATATTCACAATCACATTTCTTAGTTGTATGTGAATGCATGTGTTTTTCCCCATTCACAATATGGTGTAAGTGATTGGAAGTGTTTGTCCCCAGTCACATAAGTTGGTGAATATGATTGGATTTGTGTGTCCCCAATCATAATTGTTGTGAGTAGATGTGTGTGTCCCTGTTCATAACTTTGATTTTGGATAGATTTGTTTTTCCCTATCCAAACTTGATGTAATACCTTGGGTAGATGTGTTAGTCTCTATCCTAAGTTCTATGGGTAGAAGTATTTGTCCCTATCCTTGGATGCAATTACACTAAGCATAGTGAGGCTAGATCCACTATTGATTGACATGAGTAGATGTGTTAGTCCCTATCCTCAATTCCATGGGTAGAAGTATTTGTCCCTATCCTTGGATGCAAGTACACTAAGCATCGTGAGGCTAGTTCCACTAGTGATTGACATGAGTAGATATATATGTCCCTACTCTTATCTTATATTATTTCGTGAGATACTATGTGTGGTCATCAAGTATTGTGATGTACTTTCACCTCATGTTCACACTAAGGGGGGGTGTTGGAAATTAGTGTTCACATAGGTGTTAGAAATTAGAGTTTATGTCAGTGTTTAAATTAGTGTTATGAATAAGCGTCATAATATTAATTTTTTGAGAAACAACTTAATATTATTATTAGTCACATTGTTTGTTTGAGTTTTTAGAAACAACTCAATATTAATAGGGAGGTTGTTTGGCTTGTTTCCTATAAAATAGGATGTGAGAAATCCTATAAATATGTAATGTATTTGAATGAAAACAATGAAGAAGCGGACATTATGTTGCATAATATTATTCTAACCAAAATATCTTACAATTTTAATAGACATCCTCAAGAGGTCCTGGGAATGGATCATTTAGATAAATCAGAAGAAAAGATCAAAGACAAATAGTCAGTGTTATTTATATATCTTGCCATTTTTAACATAGCTAATGTGATTTTTGATATTGATGCCCATCGTAGGAAGGATACATCCTAGGACATGTTGATCAGATTTTTTGATTTAGGATGAGATGTGTGATAAGCCATTGATACAAACTTCACTGACTCATTTACCTATGATCTAGACTTTAGATTTTGACAATTAGGTTCTCACTTTATGACTTGTGATACTTGTTTTCTACTTGTTTTGCCAAAGGTTGAAGGTGATGATTGATTTATTATGGATGGAGGTTTTATTGCGAGTGAAAGCGAAATGGCATGGATGGTTTTGGGGTTTTTTGGAATATTTCAATGTTTTAGGGATTTTTTGATATTTGAATGTTTAGGGGTTTTCTAAGTTTTTTGATGTTTTTAGTTTTTTTGATATTTGAATGTTTAGGGTTTTTCTAAGATATTTGAATGTTTAGGGATTTTTTGATATTTGCAAATGTTTAAGGCTTTAATGATATTTGAATGTTTAGGGATTTTTTGAGTTTTCAAATTTTAGGGACTTTTGAAGTTTTACGACCAATAACCTAACTTAAAAGACCTATCATAGGGGCCCCAGGGGCTGATCAAAGATAAGCCTTTCCTACGTTATACACATAGAGACCACGTAGTTCAACTGACTCAACTTATTTAACTATTAGATATTAACAATTGATGGAATTTTAGTTTATTATGACTCTTAAAGGACTGACCTAGAGTGTCTCTAGGGCACATCAATGATGGCCTTACCTACGTTCAAGCTCAAAGACTCGTAGTTTGACAAGGGTGATCCCACAATATTGGTTTACAATTTTTGGCCAAACTAGACACTAAACTAATTTTTTCTAACTAAATCTTCACTTTTAGGCATCTAAACCGTGAGGAACTTGAAGATGATGAAAACTAGTGATTTGTGAATTTTTTTTGTATATTCTAAATATTTTATTTTCAAAATTTTTGGAATCAAATTGCACTTATTTTTCCATCTCCTTCAAAAACTTGTTTCTTCAGTAAACACCATTTTTAAGGAGTGACGCTCATCGTATAACACATAAATTTTTTTCCATGAAGGATAAAATTCTATTTTTTTCAAATTTAGATTTGTTACTACTATGTCTAGTGCTTCCAATTGGTTTCATAGTATTTTATTGAATATTATACCTTAATCAAGTTTCGAAGTTAAACCAATTACAATTCAGACATAGGTAGATCTTATAACATAATTTTTTTTGTTGGATCAAGGACTTCAATATCTAGTGCACTCATATAATTCAATTTTTTTTTATAATATTCTATTTTTCCACATGTGTAGAACAAAGAGCTTGATTTTCAGTCGAAAACCTACATTCACAAGAAATAAAACATAAATATAACAATAAAATTAAATTTATTTAAAACTATACTTTTTGGGAAGCTTATAATAAGGACTACATACTTATGAAAAATAAATTTTAAATGATTTCATTTGATCCCCCAAAAGGTAAATCAAAAGTTATTTTTTATCAACATTTTGATAGGTGTAAAGGAGACTCCAGTATAGGTATGGTTTAAAACTAGCAAGTTTCTATCCAAGGTGGTTTGATCAAATCCGCTTCAATTGGAATCCTTAAAATGGAACTTTTTAAGGCTTAAATCATTATATTTTCTAAAATTATGTGATTTTAGTAAAAATCAAAATCTCCCAAAAATTGTAAACCAACATTGTGGGATCACCCATAATAGGGTACTATGTTTTGGATTTACGATATTTGACATTTTTAGGGATTTTGATGTGTTTTGGATGTTTTGGATTTTAACTTTGCAACCTTTTGAATTTTTTATGGATTTTAGTTGTACAAGATTTAGATTTTTTAGATTTTTTATTTTACATGTGTTTTAGGATTTTTCACATGATCTTGACGAGTTGGATATGGGTATGTGATGATTGCAGTGATCTGTTTTGGGATTTTGTTGAAAACCAAGCTAGGATTGATTGATCTGATAGATTTATGATGATAATATTGTTGAGCATACACAAAAATGCAAGGATAGTGTTAAGAAACATGAGGATAAGGAAGGATATCCCGAGATGATGATGGGTTGATTGGATAAGATTGATCAAGATTTTGAAGCTTGGTTGAGAGAAATTTTTGTTGGAATGATTGATCTGATGTTGAATTTCAAGGTAGATTCAAATAATATGGATTGTTTGGATTGATGTTTGATAAAAGATAAAGCTTGATAAGGAACATCTTCTCATCAAAGTGTCCCATGGGCTAGTGATTTGGATTTTTTCTTACAAATGATTTGACCAATTTGATTTCATGTTAGCAAATTTTTAGATCACATCATGAGTTAAAGGATATAGCTCAAGATTTATTCTTGAAGAAAGATGTAAGTATCTACTCCCAGTCTCTAGCAATGTAGGGAATGATATAGGTGGATGTATGGATTGATGGATATGATTATCTTGTAATAAGATGCCATGTTTGGATAGAGTATGTCTCTTTATACAATGCTTGATGGCCTAGATAATGTTGGATAGGATAGGACCAATGATAGTGAGCCATGTCAAGATGTTTACCATAAGAAAGTGTGAAGTGCATACCAAACCTTTGTCAAGATCATGATAATTTATAATATGGATGAAAATGGATTAGATGATGAAGGGTTCCTCAATTTATTATGGATAATATGGATGGAATGCAAGATTTATTATGGATGCAATGAAATGCTTCCACCTAAAATGGTGCACATAGATACTCAATTCTTCTCATGATGCCTATTTTAGAGGTTTTCAACATGGTACTTGTCCAAAGTGCCACCAAAGTGGTTTTCACTTGAAAATGATTTTTCTCTTGACTATTTTTTTGATTTTTTGAAAGTTTATGCTCATGTTGAACCACTTGGTGGTGCTGATGTAGACATTTTTGGTGCTGATATAGATGTTTTTATCATGATGTGCCAATGATATCCTACTTGGAGGAGTTATTTTGCTAAGATACAGGAATTTGAATACATAACCCCTAGATCTTTTCATCTTCTTTATCGATATTGGAGTTAACCTTACTTAGATGCACACAACATGATAGAGTTCCCTTAGAGTCCTTATGATAAAGAGTTACTACCAACACACGGTCAATACAAAAGTTGAATATGATGGATGTTGAAGTGGATGGTGGAATGCATTGAGGGATACGAGATGTGGATGGATTGGTCAATAGTTTGGAATCTTTGATTCTCCAAACTTGGGATGATGAGCAATGATAGATGGATATGGAGATTCGATTGGGACCAACTTCTTGATATACCTTGTAGGTTTCTCTTGAAGCTTTCTTTTGTATCAATGGATAGTTTTGATGGATAAGCCTCCCTTTTTTATTTTACACCATAGTTTCTTTGACTAATGAAGTTTTATAGGGATGATTTTCTTTATTTTTCTTTGGTGTCCATTTGAATTTTTCTTATCCATTTTTCTTTGTCAATTCTTTTGCTTCAATATTTTTCTCTTTTCTTTTATATAGACCTCTTTCTTGTGGCTCATCCCAATTAGTGGGTAGAAATATGTGTGGATGATGATTCATGATATGAATGGTTGGGGTGTTGGTAGCCAATTCATCATAAGGACTCTTCATCCTCCCCATGTTGGTGTTTACAATAGATAAAGTTGCCCCCAATATTATGGGATTATTATTGACATGCTTTGATTCTACTATTGATAAACCATTTCCTTATTGTTGTAGATTGTTTATCTTTGCTGATTTTTCTTAATGCTTGATATCCTTATATTCACTTTATTCAATCAGTATGGAGGATGTGTCTAATTTTGATGCTTCTTCAAAAGGTGTTGATTCTCTACAATCCATATAGGAGTCTTCCACATGATCCATTCTTTCTTTCTCTTTAAAGGATGTTTCTGATTCACCATCCATGTAGAGGTCTTCTTTATGATCAATTTTTGATATGTCTACGGATTTTTCTATGCATTGATCATGTGTAAAGATATTAAGAGTAGGAGACTCTTGTTCCTTGGTGATGATATAAAGAGTATGATACTCTTTTTTTAGATGAATTTCATATAAATGTCCATTTAGAGTAAGCATCTCATGGGTAGATGGAGGAGTATGTGATATATGGATATGATCACTATTTGTGACATCTTTTATGGATTGGAGAATACCCATTAGATCATGGTTGTATCTTAGAGATATGGATCCTTGATCTTAACTCAGTGTGTTTTTATCTTCAATATGCTTTGTTTCATTTTCTTAACATCGATAAATTTCAAAGGATGGATTGTTTGCAAAGGGTTCTTTAATGTTTTCACTATACATGGGTATTGGCACAGTGTTTTCTTGATCTTTGAGTTGATTTTGATCAAGTGTTGAGTTGAGGATTCCTTCAATATCTACAACCATGAGGTCAAAGGATGTCAATATGTCTTGGAAAGGACATTGCTAGACTTTGGTGAAAGTTGTTGATCATTCTTTGGAGTAAATTCTTGAGATATGTCCTCTAACTTGTTAGGTGATGTTGAGACATTGTCAACATGATCATTGGTAGATGAATCTTGAATTTTGTCCTCAAATATGGTGGTGGGTGATGGAACTCATAAAATTTTGTTTCATCTCCAAAATCTTGATGAGTTTAGGGAGCTATTGGTTTTGTCTCCTGCTATTGTATAAAAGGGTTTTAGGTTTACTTCAGTCTTATTTGAAAAACCCATGGAGTCTATATCTTTTCCTTTGTTTTATTTCTCAGTTGACTCCTTGTGTTGGTCATCTATCTTTTAAGTCATGACTATTGACATTGGAACATGTTGAGTAACCGACCCTCTGGTCTTGTTTTACTGGTTCATCCTATTGGATTATAATTTTGAAGTTATCCTAAGTTGGGCTAAATATTTCCCACAAAAAAAACTTAAGTCCCTTATGTTTTTGGTGTGGCTTCATCACCCTAGTTAGGTCCCTTTTAGGGTTAAATATTTTTGTCATGTGTAGGTGTAAGAACCCCTGAATGTCATGTGATCAATGCAAAGAATTTGAGTTGTTTCCTTCCTGACCATTCCTTTTTGTCTCTCATTTTTTTATTCATTCGAGCTCATGGGTGAAGGACATGTGTCCTTGATGATTGGTGGGCTAGACATCATTGATAAGATGTGCAACTAGTCATTAAAGAGAATAAATAGTGGGGGATAATTGAGATGGCCGCATCTAGATCATTCCTCACTTGCCTATTTTCTTTTCTTGGTTATTAAAATACCCACACGAGCTAGCAGGCGATTGCCACCTCTCTTCACTATGATGGGCCCGAGGGTTAGTATTGTTGAATTTCACCTTGGCCAACAGTTGATTGTGGGTGATGTGGATTAATCTAGATCACTCCCTACCATCTTGAGTGGGCCCCATCCTTCTTTCTAGTTTCCCCACAAGGAAGTGGGCATCTGTCGCATGGAATCTGAACACAAGATGTGGGGAGTAAAATATGTGTTGCTAATGTGCATATATTTCATGTGCTTAAAAGATATTTTAATCTAAGCCATAGATTTTGTATGATAGACAAAATTGATGCTAGCTAAGGAGTGTGTATCACGAGGCCGCGAGATCTGATCTCATTCACTTCTCATCTTCCTATTGATGAAAGTTGCACATGAGTTATGGCTCATGAGGGTAAGGGAAGGACATGTGGATCATGGTTGAAAATACAAAGAGATGGTGGAGCCCACATACTACAAATAAGTGTTTCCATGTGGCCTCCTATCATTTCAAGAGTATTACAGCTTTGTATAGTTCCATGTATCATAGTAAGTTGATCAAATATGCATCGTGGATCAATCAATTGTCTAAAAGAATCGATAGTTGGTATTCAAAACATAGTTGAAGGCAAACAAGTTGTTTTGGTTCGCACCAGTGTGATTTAAGAATTGGAAGGACATTGAGCTATAGAAGTAAGGAATTGCATTTCTATTAGTATTTATATCAAAAGCATAATTCAACATTATGAGTATATTCAATACACTCAAGGAGCTCATGTTACGGTTGTTCAACATTTTCTCATGTCAAAACCAGGTTTTCCAACCTATGAGAAAAAAGTAAGTCAATTATTTCTTTTCTTCTAGCATTATTGATAAGTTGCGATTTCTTAGGCTTAAGTCTGTTAGGTTTTTTCTTGGTTCAGCTTTTTTCAGGTTGGACATTCATAAAAAGGGACTTTGTTAATTCTTCATTTGTATAATTTTTTCTAAACCATGACAAAATCCGTAGGCCTTGCTTATTTAAATTGAAAAACCCTACCTTGTTGTACTTCATGCATTAGGGATCCTAAAGAAAAAAATATCTTCATCTAAAGAGGAGGCTTCCGCTCCCAAAAGATCTCTAAATAAAGACCTTATGGATCAATTACCACCCTCCACTAGCGACAAACCTAGACACCAATTGATTCCTAGAGGACCTCAAATAGTAGAGGATTTATTCAATAGAAGAGGTTTTATCAAAGGAGCTAAATTACCTTATACTAGATGGGAATTGTTCTATGGTTGGTTGAAGAACAAATATATGGGTGTCCTAGTAGGAAACCATTGGAACTGTGATCTAAGGAAAGTTAATTGTGCCAAATTTTTATATGGATGCCAATTTGCTGAAGGCAATAGCTGCACACTATGACCTAGTCACGAGGACAATCAAAACATATGATGGAAAATAAATGGTTAAGATCACTAAGGAGGAATTGGGTCTTTTTTTCAAGCTTACTAAATGAAATGATGAAATGCATATAAGATAAATGAAGGTTCTTTTAGGCAGAAATATGAAAATACCAAGATTTCAATCAGATTCCACATCTTACCAAGATTTCTAGTAGAAATTGCAGCACAAAAGATTGTGATAGGATCACATGATAAGGAGCCTTTCCTTGTTAACTACTTTGTTCCTCATTTCAAAAGGACCTTCTATTCCATTTGCCAAATAATTGATTATGATCTTGTCTCTAGAATGCCAATGGCATGGATGTATATGGCTGCCCATAGCCAGAATCCCCAATATTCTATAGTATGTATGTAGTTTGGTTAACAACATAGCAAAATACTCACAGATAAATACCAATTTCATGGCCATTGTCTCTCCTTGTGCTAGTTTTATGAGTTATGAATGAAAGTAATCCAAGATGTCTTTTATTTGTCTCCATTGTTCATCAGTGGATGTTTAATTTCATTCTTTCTTATTGATTCAATGAATTAATGCAAATGCTTGGATGAGATTACTAACTCATAAAAATCAAGTGCTAGGATATTGATAAGTAGTATTAGTCATGAATGTAATAGGGGAATGTTGCAATCCAGTATCTCTTGAAATTGTACATTGCTATTCTTAAATTGCTATCTAGTTATATAGGTTGATTTTGAATTCGTGCTTAGGATGAAGGCATTGGTTCATGCAGAGTACTCGCGATTCAATTTTTGTGTTGATTCGTCAGCTAATCACTTTTAATTTAGAAAATTCTATATGGATACCATTGTAAGTATTTTGTGTTCATGTCACACCTTCTCATGCTCTAAGTATAACACATTAATGAATAAGCTACCAACTTATATAATGTATTAGGATCTTGATCAAATTTATGACAAGTATTTGTTATTAACGATGTGTTTGATTATAATTGTATGAAGTCATAAGCATACATTGTGGGATAACCCTCTCGGGTTTTATAGAGCCCGATGTGTAGGAGTAAAAATTTTTCAGCTTCCACTCATTTGTTGGCCAATCCATTTGGAGTTTTGATTATTGGAAATAGTAAAATCCATAGGTATTTCTGGAGATAATTTTGGTTCTTAAAAAATAACCAACAAATTGGCGACTCTACTAGGGATAGCTAAGTGCAAAGTCTCTAGTTCAGATCAGGTTCCGTCAGAGTCAATTGTTTTGTTGTGATAATCTTCACTATGTGAAGAATAATTGGTTTAAATTATATTGAATTTTTCATATCACCCTTAGTCTTATGCATCAATTCTTGTCTCATTCTATCACCTTGTGTTAGGTTATGTTTAAATTTTTCTTTGAAGTTACAAGTACAAATTAAAGAACCAATCACTTGATATTTCCTACCATCCTAGGTGACGACTTTGAATTCTCTAACACCAATTAAAGTTAAGATCTCAAAAGGAACGTAAGAAAAAATATTATAACATATTTGACATCATGAAGAAGACAAGAAGTTATGTGAAGAAATATCTTAAGAAAAAGGCATAATCTAAACCTACTAAAGAGAAACAACCTGCGTGGGTAAAAGAGGGCTCTAAATCAAGTAATTCTATTGACTCCCCTACTGAGACATCTCCTACATTCAATGTTGAAATGAGTAGTGCCACTACCCATGAGAAGGCACATGAATTTGAAGGGTCAAACATAGGCCAAGGAAGTTTCCCTGTTGAGAAAGTGTTTGATACTAAACTTGATATTTCAAGAGAGGAGGATAGGTGGGAATTTTGGGGAAAGAATAAGGAGTTTTTTGAGCCTTTCACCCCTAGAGTTGGTTCTATTTTTAATAAGAAAAATTTTAAGCCAAGAGGTGAATATCCTGGTGTACATGTGCACCTTTCTCTTGAGGAAGATCCTATTGACCAGCCTTACTATACCCCTACCCCAAGTGAGCATGGAGATGTCCTAGGAAATGAGGAAGACATAGATAGAGACATGAAAGCTATAGAAGAAGAAGAACTAAGGCTTCAAGAAGAAGAGGAGAATATATTGAGGGAGTTAAAGGAGGGGTAATATAGGATTAGAGCTAAGCAACTTAAGAGAGATTCTAGAAAGAAAAAATTCGATAAAATGAGAGAATCTTTTAGGAGAATCTTTTTAAGTTTACATGCAAAATAACCAATGACATTCCTGAAGTACCAATCCCAATGGGAACCTTTTCTACTAATACCTATACCACATCCATCTCAACTACTAAATCCTTAGAGCCTCCTATTACTGCTAAGAAGACATCATTTATGGATCATGGGAAGAGACCCATTGATCAAACTAAGAAAACCACCTTCAATACCAATACTAGTACCAATACCTCATTTATTGAAATCCCTACACAAAAGGAAAAAATCAATCCAACTCCATCTACTGCATCTCCAAATCCTAATATATTGAGGTTAGAATTGGAGAATGAAAAACTACAAGAATATTTAAAAAAGGATGAGATAGAAGATTCAAATGTAGAGATGGCTAGGAAGATTGCTTTCATTAAAATGTCCACACCTACTCCAGAGTCTTCAAGCTCTGTACATACCAATAGTGAGTCACAAAAGAAGTCTGTTGGGCATACTCTTAATGGAGGAGGTGGTGGTGACGAAGGTGGTGGAGGTGGAGGAAAGGATAAAAATAGTAATTCTTATTTTGAGGGTGATGATGAGGGAAGCAAGAAAATAAATGGTGATGGTGAAATTTGGAGGGGTAAAAATAGCAACCACTTTGATAATAAAAGAGATGGTGAGCAAAGAGATATTCATAGGGATCGAAATACTAGGAGACCACTCCAAGTAGATAGATACTAGGAGTTATGTTTCACTGGAATACTTGGCTACCCTAACCCATTCCCTATGGATTTTAGACTTGCTTTAGTCAAATTCACTAGTAATAATTCCTTGAGTCGAGAAGACCATCTCAAAGCATTTGTAAATATTATGGATGATTTTGAGGTAGAGGCAGAAGATTTCATGATAAAATTGTTCATGCAGTCTCTTATTGAAGATGCTTGAGAGTGGTATAGAAGATTACCTGCTGAGAGCATTGGCTCTTGGGAGGAATTCAAAAGAGTTTTCAGAGAGCAGTATGGTGACAAGACTGATCCAAGTTTTTTATTGAATCAATTTAATACTATTACTAAAGGTTCTAATGAATTTGTTGTTGAGTTTAATACAAGATTCCAAAAGGCTAGAAAGGGATTGCCTCCTCGTTTGCAATTGAATGGTCATGTATGTATGATAAATTATTGTAATGCTTTTGATGAAAAAATGAGTTATCGCTTGCTAGATAAGAACCCTTAGACATTGAGGGAATCCTTCAAGATGGTGGAGCATATTGAGAATATTAGCAGAGAAACTGGTAAATTTGGTAGGAGAGATAATCCAAAACCCTTCAAAGGGTCAAAAAAGGAAGATAAAATTTTAGGTACTAAAGGAGGAACTATTGAGGACAAGCTTGATAACTTTATGAAAACCATAAATGATAAGATTGTGAAACAAGAAAAGGTGCAACCAAAAAATTATCAAAGAAATGAAATACTTCCATGGTTACAAGACCGCCCATACAAAACCAGTTGGTATAATGGAAATCCTATTCCCAATAATCAAAGTAACACCCAGAATAAAGTCCTTCCAGGTCCTCTATAGAAGAATTCAAGAAATTTTGTTGAAGATACCCCTTGGTGTATGAATTTTTAAATGCCACATTCTTCTCAGCAATGTGTAGTTGAACAAATGGTTGAAGTATATGAAGACATGCCTGGAGATTTTGATCTGGAAAATGAGGAGAATATTAATGTACTTATGGATATGGGTGACTTTGATGTTTCCAACAGTGAATGTTCTTTTGATGAAGACTCTTGCGAAGTGGATGTCGAAAATCAAAGGCATATAGCTAGTACCTATCATCAACAAGTCTTTTTTGATGAGGATGTTGACAATGAAGTTGAGGTTTACAATTTGGAAGAAATCAAAGAAGGTGTTTCATTAAGAAGACCCTTAGAGGAGGAGATTGGAAGATATACTGTAGTTTTGGCCGCTTAGGCTAGAAGTTCCTATCATTTGAGGAATAAAATAGTTGGAGGTGAGCAAGGTAATCCTTCTAGTCTTTTCATCAAAGAGTAGAATGCCAAGAGTAAAGAGAACAAGCTTGATGGAAAAGTGGAAGCAACCAAAGCTAAAGAAGGTAAGGGAGATAAAATTTGGGCTAAGAGAGTAGAAAATCCAAAGGCTACTCAAGAATTCAAATCTCCAACTGCAAAGGTAAAGACAGAAGAAAACTCATGATGTCAAAAGGAAGGATGCTAAGCATAGGGTTGAGGCAACAAGAAATTAGCAGAAGGTGAGAAAAAGTGAACAAGGTATGCTCCCAATTGAATTACCTAAATATACTCCTATTGATATGTTTCAATTAATTAACCAAGTAAAATTATCTATGCCTTTTCTTGAAATGATGAGAATAGATGAACATAAGAAAAAGGTAGTGGCCCTTATCAATGGTGCTTCTATAGACTGTAATGATTTAGCAGAGCCCACTCCACCCAAATTGAGTGAAAAAGACAAGAAAGAAAAGGAGGTTGAGGGATTTATTACTGAGATTCCCCATATCTTCCTATGAAATTATGTAACTACTTGTCCTGACAAGATAGATCCATTCTTCCTCACCTTAATGGTTAGGAGAAATTTTATAAAAAAATGTATTATTGACTCTAGTGCATCCAAAAATATCATGCCAGCTAACATCATGGATGTAATAGGATTGAAAGTTGATAGCATGCATGGAAAGTACTATGCTATGGATGCAAGAGAAGTCCTTGTCACTAGTGTGATAAATGAACTTCCCTAAAAACTAGTAGCCTACCCTGACAAAAAACTCAAAATGAGTGTGATAGTGGTGGATATCCCACCTAATTATGCAATGGTGTTATCTACAAAATGGAGTGCATCTATGGGAGGCAATATGCAGTGCGATATGTCTTATGTCACATTTGCCATTGATGGTAAGGATGTTCAAGTGATGAGACAACCGAGGGTGCCATATATTTTGGAGCATGCTCCTGAGGATGACACGGTTCTTTTCATAGACACTGATATTATTGATTTAAAAATAGAAGAAGCACAAAGAGAGGTTGATAGATTTCTCAGACCAATATAGAATGAAATTTCAAGTTTGTCTAACAAAGATGGACTTTCAAAAATTTATTTTGATGGTGTAAGTTCCAAAGAAGGGTCAGGTGCAAGGATATTGTTTGTAGCACCTTGTGGCACTACTTACAAATTTTCCTTCACATTATCTTTTGTTTGTATGAATAATGTGGTAGAATATGAAGCTTTGTTATAGGGATTAAGATTGGCTGAGAAGCATGTAGTAAAAAAGTTGATGGTAATTGGTGATTCTCAGCTGGTGATTTCCCAGGTAAGAGCTAAATATTCCTACAAAAATAACAGGCTAAAGCAGTACAAAAATGATGTATGGGATTCCATTGAGCAATTTGATGCTTTTGGAATTGATTGGATGGAAAGAGGACATAATAGAGTAGTTGACTTACTCGTTAAAATTGCATTGAGACCTGATTAGATAAAATTTCATAGGAATTTCTAAGGTGGAGGTACAAGCAAGGCCTTCTATTCCTAACAATGTATACAACTAGTAGATATTCAATGATGATGAAGATATTCTCAGATTTTTGAATTGTGCTAATAAATATGAAAGTCGGGAGATTGAATCTGGTGGTCTTTTTGAGAATATTGATGGGAAGGACATGGTATTTGGGAAGGATATCATCCAATTAAAAATAAATAAAATCCCCAAAGGCCTTGTAGCTCTTGAAAGGGTCTTTGATAGTTAGGATAGAAGTAAGGTCAAAACAACTGCTGCTCACCCAAAGGACCTGGAGGAAGTAAATTTGGGGATTGAAAATGCTTCCAAGAAATTTTACATAGGAAAGAAGATGAAACCAAAGGTAAAAGCAATGCTAATTGACTTGCTCAAAAAATATAGGCACGTCTTTGCTTGGTCATATGATGACCTAAAAGCTTATAGGGAGGAATTATTTCAACATGAGATTCCTCTAAAAGAAAATGCTAAACCTTTTAGGAAAAATCAAAGAATAATTAACCCTACTATAGCTCCCAAGATGCAAGAGGATTTGGTAAAGTTAAGAGATGTAGGTATCATAAACCGATCAAACATTCTTCATGGGTATCCAATCTAATGCCAGTGAGAAAAAAGAATGGTGACATAAGACTATGCGTTGAATTTAGAAACCTGAATATATCTTCATTAAATGATAATTATCCATTGCCAAATATGGAAGTCATGTTACAAAAGGTAACTAGTTGTGAATTACTATCAATGATGGATGGTTTTTTAGGTTATAATCAAGTAAAGGTAAAGGAGTCCGAGCAATATAAGACTGCATTCACTCCTCCTTGGGGCACCTATGTTTATTTTAGAATACCTTTTGGCTTAACAAATGCAGGTGCCACTTTTCAGAGAGCTATGGATATAGCTTTCTCAGAATTTATTGATTTATTTATTGTTGTATATCAAGATGACTTGACTGCTTACTCTAAAAAGGAAGAAGACTATTGTATGCATTTAGAAAATATTTTTCTCAGGTCACTTGAGTATGGGATATCTCTGAATCCAAAGAAATGTACTTTTGGGGTGACTAAGGGAGAATTGTTGGGACATATTGTTTCTAAAGATGGAGTGAGGATAGACCCTAAGAGAGTTGTAGCCATAGAAAAAATCCATCAACCAAAAAATGTCAAGAGCATTCAGTCATTTTTTGGACAAATGATTTTTTTAAGAAGGTTTGTGACTAACTTTACAAAAATCACAAGACCTATTTCCAAGATGCTGAAGAAGGGAGAGAAGGTGCTTTGGAGTGAGGAGCCTAGTCAAGCATTCAAAAGGATTAAACAAGCTATCAAAGAGGCTCTAGTTTTAACATCCCTAGATTTCTCCAAACCAATGCACATTTTCTCTTTTGCTTCCTTTCATACTATTGTTGATGTATTGTTATAGAAAAATGAAGAGGGCTTTGAACAACCTATTACATTTTTTAGTAAGTCTTTACAAGCTGTAGAGTTTAAATATGACATGATTGAGAAACAAGCGTATGCTCTGGTTACAATAGTAAAGAACTTCAAGACTTACCTACAGGGAGCCATTGCCATAGCATTTATTCCAAGTGTTGTTGTTAAAGATATTCTCACTCAGTAGGAAACTGCAGGAAGAAGGTGTAGATGGATCAATAGGATCCAAGAATTTAATATTGATGTTCAAATCACCAGATTACTAAGAGGTCAGGGTCTCACTAAATTGATGATAGAAGCTAATTTGGAGGAAAATAAAATCAATGGAACAAAAGTGATTGATGTTGCACCTATTTGTGATATGCAAACATGTAGGTGGTACAAAATAATTTTGCAATACTTATAGAATCTGCAATGTCCTATAGGCATGACTAACAATGACAAAAGGACATTGAAATTTCATGCCATTAAATATGTAATTATTGACAATGAGCTATGGTGGAGGAACCTGGGTGGTGTACTTCTTAAATGTGTGGATGGGAAGCAAGCACTAGAAATATTGCAAGAAATGCACAATGGGGTGTGTGGGGGTAATTACATGGAAAATACCACTGCACACAAGGTTTTAAGAGAAAGATTTTGGTGGCCTAATATCTTCAAAGATGCTCAAAATTTTGTTAGAACTTGTGATTCTTTCCAAATATTTTTTGGAAATTTGAACTTCTCAAGAAATTTACCACTTAGGCCTATGACAGTTCAAGCCCCTTTCCAACAATTGGGGATCAATTTCATTGGAGAAATACCAAAAAATTCAAGTGGAGGCCACTCATGGATCCTTGTTGCCACTAATTATTTCACAAAATTGGTAGAAGTAATACCCAAAAAGAAGGAAACAAGCAAGGTGGCGGTGGATTTCCTATTGAATAACATTCTCATCAGATTTGGAGTTCCTAAGAAGATTGTCTTAGGTAATTTTATATGTTTAAGGTCAAATGAATTTAAAGAATTTTGTGGCAAACATGGAATACAATTTTCTTATTCTTCACCTTACCATCCTCAAGGAAATAGTCAAGCTGAGTCTAGCAATAAGAGCTTAATGAAAATCATTAAGAGAGTGGTGGAGAAGAACAAGAAAGCTTGGGACTCCAAACTAAAATTGGCACTCTCGACAGATAGAGTGACTGTGAAAAAGGTTATGGGTTATTCACCATTTGGCTTAGTATATGGCCTAGATGCTAGGTTACCACAAAATAAACTTCTGAATATGTATAAATTCATACAATAATATTATGAAGAGATATGTGATGATATGCAACACAAGGTAAATAATCTGGTGCAATTGGATGAAACAAGGAGAGAAGCTTAGGGTAAAAATTTGAAGATGCAGTTGCAAGTTAAGCATCTACATGACAAGAGAGCTTCTCCAAGAAAGTTTGAGGTGAATAGTATGGTTTTGGCATGGAATGTGAGAGCTCAAGACAAGGGTAAAAATGGAAAATTCAAAGCATTATGGATGGGCCCTTATCTGATAGCTACTGCACATGGGGATGATTCCTATTTCCTCTAGAGCTTGATAGGTGAAATTTTTGAACTACTAGTACATGGATAGTTCTTAAAACCATACTTCTCCTACGTATGTTGTTATTCCATGTACACTGTAGATTTTGTAGATAGGTGTTTTTTTTTTGTGTGTCTAGTTTGGTCTTACTGCCTTGTTTGGGTAGTTCTTGGGTTTTCTGATCCCTTGTGCTTTGACTAGTCTAATTCAACCATAGATTCTAGGATCTCACCATGCTTGCAAGAGATATACATCCCAGTCAGAGCCACTGATGGAACCCATAAAATTTTGTTCCATCTCCAAAATCTTGATGAGTTTAGGGAACTATGGGTTAAATCCTTATGCCGGTCATCTATCCTTTAATTCATGACTATTGACATCAAAACCCATTGAGTAACTAGCCCTCTAGTCTTTTTTTACTGGTTGATCCTATTGGATTATTATTTTGAATTTATCCTAAGTCGAGCTGAATATTTCCCACTAAAAATCTTAAGTCCTTTATGTTGTTGGTGTAGCTTTGTGGCCCTAGTTGGGTCCCTTTTAGGGTTAACATTTTTTGACATGTGAAGGTGCAAGAACCCTTGAATGTCATGTGATCAATATAGAGAATCTAAGTTTCCCACCTGCCCATTCCATTTTGTCTCTCATTATTTTATTCATTCAGGCTCATGGGCGAAGGACATCATTGATAAGGTGTGCAGTAGGTCGTTAGAGAGGATCAACACTGGGAGATAATCGAGATGACCACATCTGGATCATTCCTTGCTTGCCCATTTTATTTTCTTGGTTATTAAAATAACCGCAGGCTAGCGAGCGATTGCCACCTATCTTCACTATGATGGACCCAAGGGTTAGTAGTGTTGAATTTCACCTTAGTCAATGATAATTTTCAGGTGACGTGGATTAATTTAGATCACTCCCCATCATCCCATATGGTCCCCATCCTTCATGCTAGTTTCCCCACATGGAAGCATGCATCTATCATGTGGAATATCAACACAGGATATGGGGAGTAAAATTTGTGTTGCTAATGTGCATATATTGCATGTGCTTAAAAGATCTTTTAATTTGGGCCAAAGATGTTGTATGATGGATAAAATTCATGCTAGGTAAGAAGTGTGTATCATGAGGTCACGAGATCTAATCTCAGCCACTTCTTGTTGATGAAATTTGTACATGAGTTATGGCTCATAAGGGTAAGGGAACAAGGACATGTGGATCATGGCTGAAAAGACAAAGAGATGGTGGAGCCCGCATACGAAAAACAAGTATTTCCATATGGAATCCTATCATTTGGTGAGTATTGCAGCTATGTATAGTTGAATTTTTCATACAATAAGCTAATCAAATTTGGATCATGGATCAATCAATTCTCTAAAAGAATAAATAATTGGTATTCAAAAAATAGTTGAAGGTAAGCAAGTCATTCTAGTTCACGCTACTGAGCCTTAATAACTAAAAGGACATTGAGCTACCAAATTAAGGAATTGCATGACTATTAATATTTATCTCAAAAGCATAATTCAACGTTATGAGTATATTCAATACACTCAAGGAGCTCATGCTATGGTTGCTCAAAATTTTCTCACGTTGGAACCAGGGTTGTCAACCTGTGAGAAAATAGTAAGTCAATTATTCCTTTTCTTCTAGCATTATTGATAAGTTGTGATTTTTGAGGCTTAAGTTTGTTAGGGTTTTACTTGGTTCAACTTTTTTAAGTCTGGACATTCATAAAAAGGGACTTTGTTAATTCTTCATTTATACATAATTTGTGTCAAACCCACACAAAATCTATAGGCCTTGCTTAGTTAAACTGAAAAATCCTACCTTGTTGTACTTCATGCATTAGGGCTCCTAAAGAAAAAATATCTTCATCTAAAGAGTAGGCTTCTGCTCCCAAAAGACCTTTAAATAAAGACTTTATGGATCAATTACCACCCTCCACTAGCGACAAACCTAGACACCAATTGATTCCCAGAGGACCTCAAATAGTAGAGGGTTTATTCAACAAAAGAGGTTCTATCAAAGGTGCTAAATTAACTTATACTAGATGGGAATTGTTCTATGGTTGGTTGAAGAACAAATATATGGGTGTCCTAGTAGGAAACCCTTGGAACTGTGATTTGGGAAAGTTAATTGTGCCAAATGTTAATATGGATGTCAATTTTATGAAGGCAATAGCTGCAAACTATGACCCAGTCATGAGGACTATCAGAACATATGATGGAAAATAAATGGTTAAGATCACTAAGGAGGAATTGGGTCTTTTTCTCAATCTTGCAAAATGGAATGATGAAATGCATAAGATAAATGAGGATGCTTTTAGGCAAGAATATGAAAAGACCAAGATTTCTAGTAGAAATTGCAAGAAGGAAGATTGTGATAGGATCACATGATAAGAAACCTTTCCTTATTAACTACTTTGTTCCTTATTTCAAAAGGACCTTCTTTTCAATTTTCTAAATAGCTGGTTATGGTCCTGTCTCTAGAATGCCAATGGCATGGATGTATATGGCTGCCCATAGCCAGCATCCCCAATATTCTGTAGTATATGATTATGCAATATTTCATTTTGAAAGAATGCACGAGGGACTGGTAAGATTAAAGAAAGGTGAATCTGGGGTAAGATGTACCTGGTACTCATTTCTAATGCATATGTTTTTATACAAAGGTGTAATTTACTTTGGAAAAAATATTTACTTGGAAAGAAAAATGGGTGACTTCAATCTTCCTATGCAATGTGTGACCACATTCTTGGACAAGGATGATAGGACATATGATTATGTCACATTACAAAAGAGAGCTTTGATTGTGAAGTTTCCCATAATTCCCATTGTTCTCCATCATTTTTTGAGACCTAAGGAAAGAAGGCCTGAGATAGGCGTTGAACATAATTGGGGAGATGTTATCTCACTCCTTGATTTCACTATCTTAATAGTCTATGGTTCTAAAGTAGAACCTCACTTGTTGTCAAGGTTTGTGCTAGAAAAAATTTGTTTCCTTGAGGTTATCTAGCAACTAGGAAATGCTAAGAATGAGATTTTTTTCAATTAGGGAAAGGGAAATATTTTTCCTTCATACACATGTTTCTCTGATTTTGTAATGAATAAAGGAGGTTGGAACAATATCCTAGAAGTTCTCAAAACACACCACATGCAGAGGACAATTGAGAGGATCAGATATGATCTTGATGGTTTTATGGCTTGGTTGAATGAGAGAAACAAGAGCTACAAATATGCCCACATTTTCCAGTATCCAAAAGATGTAATAAGGAATATATCAGACACTTTGGAATATGATAAGAGGTTAGAAAAGTGGATTGCATTCAACAAGATACAAAGGAAAATAAATCCGGAGGAAATTAATTTCAAGGTCCTCCCAGAGGCTGAGGATATAATTCAGAAGGTGGAACATGTAACAAGGAATTTTGATTCAATAGTATGCCACCTTGAAATTAACGGGGTAGTTAGTAAAGATAAAGGGAAGGCTCCAATTGTAGAAGAATAGAGTGGAGGGGGAATCTCTACTATAGGAGAAGAGTCTACATCACGAGCCTCTAAGCAACCAAAAATAATTTTTTTTTTAAGGAGAAAGAGTAAGGCAAGGAAATCTAATGAAACCTATTCTCCCACTTAGCATGAGGAACACAAACCTCCTTCTCCTATGCCACAAGTACCACCCCCATCACCACCAAGGCCGGTAGAGCTTGAAATTGTGGATGTTTATTCTCCACAACCTACTAAAATATCACTTGGGGAGCCACTATTGAAAAGAAGAAAGATTGAGGCCACTAGTTTAGTGGATTATAATGATGAAGGCTCTGATGATGATATTTAGGTATCATAACAAGAAATACATGAAGTATTTCCTACTACATTTGTAGTAAGGGCAACCAATCAATTGGGAAAAATATTGACTAACGTTGATCTTAAAGAAATCAATGGAAGTGATGACATGCAGATTGAGGCATGTACCAAATTCTTGGATGATGACTCATTTGTAAAGAATCAAGATTTTATTGAGTTTGGATATAGGGCTAAAAGAGATGAGTATGTAAAAATTTTGGTTGTTAAAAGGAGCCTTCATCTAGAACTGCCTGATGCTATCATTCAGAAAAAAGGTGTTAAATGAGATGAGAGCCAAGTTCCAAAAGATGACTGCAAAAGAGGGTCGGCAATTGGCGAGAACTAGTGGCATCTTGATGTTGCTAAAATGAGATCTAGCTTTAGCTACATCTTTCAATACAATCAAGAAATGTGACAGACCTCTCTATTATACAAAAGAAGAAGTTGCACTTGCATTACAAGGGTCTAATTTTAGTGAAGAGTGGGAAGCCTTGGATATATGGTCTTTAGCCCCAAGAATAAGAAATTCAGACATTGCTGAGCTTGCACCTAATTATAGTGGAGGCTTAATAATAAAGAGAGTGTTAGAAATATCAACCTTAGAAGCTGAAAATATGTCAATTCATGTTGCACAATTCACCAAGGCAACTATGGAGTCTGTGACTAGTGAAAAGGATAAACTTAGAACATAATTGAACAATTTGTTGATTAAGTATGTAGATCTTGAGAGAGCTAATATGTAATTACATACAAAGGTAACATCATTGGAAGATGTGTTGTAAAATTTACAACCTGGAAAGCTCAAACAGAATGATGTTGACTCCCCTACTATTGCACTAGAGGACATATCCCCCGAGTTTACTGCCGATGTAAGTACTTCATGGGAAATCGTTCCATATAATATGGGAAGTGCACCCATTTCAATACTAGAACCTAGTATAGTAGAAGGGCCATAGGCGGAAGGGGATATCTATAAGGAGGAGTTGCTTAGGCAATTAAATCAATACAAGGAAAAATGTAAAAGTCATGATGAAGATGCTTTTAAGAGAAACATGAGGATTGTCACAACAGTACTAGAACATTTGAACATAAGAGTGAATAACAAACTAAATATTATTCACTACAGTTATTCATCCATGGTTGATGCCATCAAAATAATTGATATTAATAGAGAAAGAGCTATTCCACTCATGGAAGTCTGTATCCCTAGGAAGCAAGAATTGATATTGATAGGAATTGGGGTTAAGTAGGATCCCAATCCACATGAAAGGTTTAATCCTATTTTGGTTCTCATAAATAAGATTGAGGGATATAGAGGGAATTTTGAAACATTAGAGAACAAGATAAAGGAATTGGTAAAATCCTTCCATGAATCTCATCATGGCATTCTTCCATCCATCTTAAGGGATTATGGTAGCATTAAGCATATATAGGAGTGGAGAAGTGAAGTAAACAATGTTATTTCATATCAAGCTATGAAAATTTGTCAAAAATTTGATATGGACACATTGACAGTAAATATGGATATGTTAGACCATGCTAAGACTTTTCTGCTAGAATTTGATAAAGAAGCTAACCAAATTGTCACCAAGTATGCACCTTACAGACAAAGGGCTAATGAAGTGATGAATTTTGATTGGCCTACTAAAGAAGAATTCCTAACATGGAAAGGAAGGTACTTGGAAGGAGTGGGAGGTCTCGCATTAAGGGTGGTAGGTCAGTGATTTGAAATTTTGAGGTTTGCAACCATGATGAATAATAGATAGATGGGAGTGCACTACATAGCCTAGATTTAGTATAGATTAGGCTTTTGTTAAAGTATAGAGAAATATAGTGCATCTTATTCAAAGTTGATTTGATGACAAGGCTGCATACGTGGTTTTTCCTTTTGTCTTTTTCTTCTTTTCACTTTGTGTGTGTGGGAACAAGTTTTGAGGTAACTATTCAATTGTACCCATTTTGAAAATTGGACCTAATCTCCATCAACGAATGAAGACTACATTCATTTTTTCAAATGTCTCCCACCTCTTGGGAGTGCATTGCAACTAAATGTGATAATATTTGATGTAGTGGTCCAATAGGGTTTTGAGATGTGTACTTTCTGGCATGAGGCTTGTTTTGCTCCTTCATTTCTATAAGAAGGAATTCAGAACCAAAAAGTAGGGGTTCATTGTTTATGCAATTGACACTGTGAATTGTAAGAGGAATACTAAGCACGTTTTAGATTTTTGATCTTAAATTTTAGGGTTCATAATTATGTATGTAGTTTGGATAACAACATAGAAAAATATATATAGAGAAATACAAATTTCATGCCTATTATCTCTCCTTGTGCTCATTTTATGAGTTATGAATCAAAGTAATCCTAGATGTCTTTTATTTGTCTCCATTGTTCATTAGTGGATGTTTGATTTCATTCCTTTTTATTGATTCAATGAATTAATGCAAATGCTTGGATGAGATTACTAACTCATAAAAATCAAGTACTAGGATATTGATAAGTAGTATTAGTCATGAATGTAATAGGGGAATGTTGTAATGCAAAATCTAGTGAAATTGTATGTTTCTATTCTTAAATTTTTATCTGGTTATATAGGTTGATTGTGACTTTGTGATTAGGATGAAGGCACTAGTTCATGCAAAGTACTCATGATTCAATTTCTATGTTGATTCATTATCTAATCAATTTTAATTTACAAACTTCTATATGGATACCATTGGGTGATCCCACAATAGTGGTTTACAATTTTCGGCCAAACTGGACACTGAAATTATTATTTTTAACTAAATCTTCACATTCGGGCACCTATAGCGGTTAAAACATGAGGAGTTTGAAGATGATTCAAATTAGAGTCTCATCACATTTTTTCTATAGATTCTAAAAATATTTTTTTCAAAATTTTTGGAATAAGATTGCACTTATTTTTCCATCTCCCACGAAAACTGGTTTTTTTCATAAAATAACATTTTTAAAAAGTGACGCTCACCGTATACAACATAATTTTTTTTTGTATGAAGGATAAAATTTTATTTTTTTCGAATTTAGATTTGTAACTACGATATCTAGCACTTTCATTTAGTCTCATAGTTTTTTATTGAATATTTTTTCCTTAATAGAGTTTTGAAGTCAAACCAATTGCAATTCAGACATAAACAGACTGTATACAACATAAATTTTTATGTATATATCAAAATTCAATTTTATTTTTTTTAATGGATCAAGGACATCAATACCCAGCACAAACATATTTTTTTAAAAATTATTTTGATAATTTTCTATTTTTCCACATGTGCAAAATAGAGATCTTGATTTTCGGTGAAAATCCTATGTTTATTAAAACTAAAATAATACATACATAATAAAACCAAAACATATTAAAATTATATTCATGGGATAGCTCATTTTGAGGACTACCATAATCATTTGAAAAAAAATTTAAATGAATTCATTTCATCCCCCAAAAGGTAAATCAAAAGTGATTTTTTATCAGCATTTTGATAGGTGTAAAGGAGACTCATTTATAGGCATGGTTTAAAACTAGCGAGATTTTATCCAAGGGGGTTTGATCTAAGGTGGTTTGATCAAACCCCCTTTAATTGGAATCCTTAAAATTGAACTTTTAAAGGCTTAAATCTTTATATTTCCTAAAAATATGTGATTTCAGCAAAAATCAGTTCCTCTCAGAAATTGTAAACCAGCTTTGTGGGATCACCCCATTGTAATTGTTTTTTGTTGATGTCACACCTTCTCATGCTCTAAGTATAACACATTAATGAATAAGCTACCAACTTATTTAATGTATTAGGATCTTGAGAAACTTTATGAGAAGTTTCTTTTATTGATCTGATGTGTTTGATTATAATTGTATGAAGTCATAAGCATACATTGTGGGATAACCCTCTTAGGTTTTACAGAGCCCAAAGTGTAGGAGTAGAAGTTTTGTAGCTTCCACTCATTTTTTGGAAAATCCCTTTGGAGTTCTGATTATTGGAAAGGGTAAAATCCATAGATATTTCAGGAGAGAAGTTTGTTTCTTAAAAAATAACCAAGGGTGTTGCCACAATAGTGGTTTACACTTTTTGGGAGATCTTGATTTTTGTTGAAATCACATATTTCTAGAAAATATAATGATTTAAGCTTTGAAAATTTCCATTTAAAGGATTCCACTTGAAGACGGTTTGATCAAAACACCTTAGACCAAGCCCCCTTGTATAGAACCTCGCTAGTTTTAAACCATGCCTATAATGCATTCTCCTTTACACCTATCAAAATGCTAATAAAAAAACACTTTTGATTTACCTTCTGGGGGATCAAATGAATTCATTTAAAATTTATTATTTTTAAGTATGTAGTCCTTATTATAAGCTTCCAAAAAAGTATAATTTTAATTAAATTAAATTTGATTATTATATTTCTTGTGAATGTAGGTTTTTCACTGAAAATCAAGTTGTTTGTTTTGCACATGTGGAAAAATAGTAGATTATCAAAATAAAATTTTAAAAATATATTCAAGCTGGGTATTGATGTCCTGATCCATTAAAAAAAAATGAATTTTGATACATATAGAAAAGTTTATGTTGTATACAGTCCGCCTATGTTTGAATTGTAATTGGTTTGACTTCAAAACTTGATTAAGGAAAAAATATTTAATAAAACAATATGAAACCAAATGAATTGGTTAGGTATCATAGATACAAATCTAAATTCAAAAAAAATAGAATTTTATCCTTCATACAAAAAAATTTATGTTGTATACGGTGAGAATCACTCCTTAAAAATGTTTCTTACTAATAAAAACTAGTTTTCAAAGGAGATAAAAAAAAAGGCAATCTGATTCCAAAAAAATTGAAAAAAATATATTTAGAATATATGGACAAAACTTCACAAATCACTAGTTTGCATCATCTTCAAATTCCTCACGGTTTAGCCGCTATAGGAGCCCGAAAGTGAAGATTTAGTAAAAAAATCAGTTCAATGTCTAGTTTGCCCAATAATTGTAAACCAGTATTATGGGATCACCCCTAACAGTGGGCATATTGTTAATGTTTTAAATCATAGGATCAAATGATGTTAATGCTTCTTGAAATGGATCATTGATGGATATTGTTGATGGGTTTTGATCATGATTAAAAAATGATTCTTGATGTATGTTGATTTGCTCATTGGATGTGGTAGAAACATCTTCATGGTGCTCATTGATGGATAGAGCTTGATCATTGTTTTCAACAATTGTGGTGGAGAGATTATCACTACCATCATTAATGATTGAATATTGATCATTATCTTCAACAATTATTTTTTCTTGATCAAGAAGGCCTTGGATGAGATCTTTGAGTTTGATACAATCTGATATGTTATGACCTTATGTGCTAATATGCATTATCATCATCCCATGGGAGCTTCATGCTAGGTTCACCCCCATTTAATGATTTTGTAATTTTGATAAGTTTAGTATGGACTAACGTGTTTAATTTTGATTTGATTGGCTCTCCCAAAGGAGTGTATTCACATTTGTTATCTTGTGAGATTTGTGCTTGTTGAGATTGATCTAGTTGTGAATGATCTTGGAGATGTGATTATTGATCTTGTTGTTGAGGTTGCTGATTTTGATATCCAACTTCTTGTTATTGAAGATTTTGTTCTTGATATGGTTATAGACATAACTAAATGTTTTGATGACATGGTTTAACCAATGGGCGAGTGTTTCAATTTTGGGGTGAAAATGTCTCTTGGTGATATGAATCAACAAATTTTCTAAGAATGACAATTTGATTTCACATAATTTGATCTTGATTTTGATTTTGATACCCTTGATGTAGTGGATTTGGTTGTTGGTCAAGAGTATTTGGAATATACACTTGTGGTATTTGTTTGGGATCATGTACAAATTGATTTTGGACCATGTTCTGATTTGGGACGATGTTTAGATTTTGCATCATAGGTTGGCATTGAATATTATTGTGGTTGGGAAACACATTGCTTTGATTTAGATAACCTTGATTTTGCATGGTGTTACCTTAATTTGGATCAATACATTGAGAACTATCAACATATTGTTTAGATTTTGAACAACATTGGTGTGATTTGCAAACACATATATCCCATAGTTCACCAAGTGTGGATTTGATATGTTCATGTTTGGTAAGTTTTTATTTGGTATATTCACATTTGGCATGTATTGATTTGATGGGATAATGTTTTTTTGTTGAAGACTCGTGTATTGATCATTGGGTTGATAGATTTGTAGGTTTTGAATTTGATTTAAATCTACCCAAGGGAAAGGTGTTCCAAAATTTAGATTGGGCATACTCACATTTGTTGTAGCATTGAGGTTTGTAGGATATAATGATCCTATGTTTGAATTGCATAAATGTGAGTTTTGATGATCAATTGGCATTGTAAGGTATTGATAGTTTGGCCTATTTAGATCACTCATGATGCATGAATCAAGTTTATATTCCATGTTTTTATTGTTATTTGACCGTGTTGCAAAAGTGAACCTCTAAGGTATTTTGGACCAATGGTGACAATGGGAGATGAAAAAGGAATGATGTGGGAAGTGTTTTTTGTAAACGTTTTGGGACAAGACTTTTGACTAGGAGTTTGATGTTTTGATGTTTGTATAAAGGATTTTAATGAACTTGTGAATATTTAACGTAGACTTGTGACCTTCAAGATAAACTAGTCCACTAAGGATAACTAACTTAACTAAATGCATGGGAAAGGATTCATTTCACATACAAAGTAGCTAAGTTATGGTTTAGATTGATAGATGTCTAAGTCCAAATTGTTGGTGTGTTCAAAATTTTGCAAAGTTTTGTGAAGTGAAGGACGAAATATGATGAAGGATGGATGAAACATTTGACCCAATGTTGACCTACAATGAACTTTTGTTTTCAAAGACCAAGGTAATGAGAAACATGTTATACCTCTAAAGTGATCAACCTTAAGGACTCAATGATTTTGGTAAAATAGAACTCAAATGATTTTGGAAATAGGATAGAATGATTTTGACAATAGAATTTGGACTCAATGTTTTGCATTGTTTTCCTTGTATGATATTGGGTGTAAGGTTTGGTTGTTCAATTAGAGTGATTAGTCTCCAAATGGTCACTTGGGGTTTAATTTTTCAATTTATCTTGCTTAAGTGAGTTTTTTTTACCACAAATACTTGTCTTGATTAAGTTCAAACTAAATGTCTATGTCAATAACATCATCAATGCCACAAAGTCCATTTCGTGAAAAGGATGAAGTCAAGGGCATAGTTACCTAGATTAATGTTCGAAATATGGATTGAGATGTAAACCAAAATATTTAGAAGTCTCTAAGAATAAATTCTTAGGACAAGCAGTAATATAAGGGTTTTGTCAAAGGGTATCCATACTTAGACCAAAGAGTTTGAAATTATGAGTAAGATTGTGAATTTTTGTTTGCAATGTTTTGGAACCAAGAAAAGTATTAAAATAACTCACAATAATTTTACCATCCTAGGTTCAAAATATAATACTTGTTGAATCCCCACTCAGATTTCTCTCAACACTAAGGGGTATGTGCAGGATCATTATGGAAAAAAAAAGCCCTTAAGTGTCAACACAATTTAGAAAAATCAAAGTTGTGCAACTTGATGTAAAAATTTGAATAAGTTATCTATATTATTGCAAAAATATGTAAGAATAGAATTTGTAGAAAATAATTTAGTTTCTAAACTACTAGATTTATTTAAAAAATCAAAAAATCTATTTGGTGAAAATTTGAAATTTCAATGCAGTAGTACTTAAATTTGAGGGAAAAAATAAGAAGACGGTGCCTGTCTGACCACCCTAACCACAATACAATGATAATATTTTTTTATAATATTTTAGATATAAGTAGAGGACTCATGTCCCAATGTGATGCATATTTGTTTGTAATTTTTTTCCAAGTAAATAATTAATTATGATTTTTTTATTAGAGCTTTTAAAAAATATAAAAACTTGTGTGTCTAACTACCTTAACTTGGTCAAAACTTCATGAAATTCATTTTTTTTTAATCCTATAGTATTAAAAGAATAGAATGTCACACATTTTTTGGATCCAAAAAATGTGATATCATTTGAAAGCTATAGATATTTTTCAATCAGCCTATCAATCAGGACTTTAGTCGTAATTCAAATAGAAAATGAATAATAATTATTTATTAAATTCAAATTAAATTATAATTTATATTGGTGGAAAGCTTAGAGTCTCCTTGAAAACCCTTTTCATTCCATCAGTTTTCGGTAAAAAAAAGTCATCAACCACATGGGCCATCATATCACTTACATATCGCCACTTTTTGGCCCATCATGATTCTTCACATACTCTAAGACAATGTGGACAATTAGAGATTTTGCAGCACTAGCTCCCCTCCATAGCACGCACTTCTTAGGACCACCAAATCTAAAATCTTGAAGATCCTCATATCCTAAGGATTTTCCTATTTCAACAATGAATAGTACAAATGTGGGGTTGCTTCGGAACAACCATTCCTGCACCAACAAGCATGAAGGTTTTTGGTTTCTAAACAGTGGTTCTTAGTAAGGGATTTCGTTCAAGGTAGTCATACATGCAGAAAGATTAGCTCAAGGTTATTTCAACCAAGAGGCCTCCTAGTCTTTTCCTAAGAAGATATTTTGACATATCACATGGATACTTAGGGTGACACTTTTTGGTATGACACATTCACACTTGTTGTTTATGAATTTCATTACAAACATATTTTTATATAGCAACTTTAAAGAGCTTGGCTTTAGCTTGTTATTGCTTGGGTCGTTCCCTCCATTCGAAGAAGGGAGGCATGCCCTCTAAAGATAAACAATAGCAAGGAACTACGTTGGTAGTTTGATCATCCTAGTTCACATGAAATAAGCAAAGAACACACACCACGCCTTTTCCCTACACTAGCAAGGTGTTCATTTTTAATCCAAACTGAAAGATGTAGGTGACTATGTCGACAAATTTTATTGATTCTCAATATCACCAAGTGGCATGAGAGAACTGCATATGCATTCAATAATAAAAGTGTAAATCATAAAACATAGCAAACACTTGTTAATTTTAACTCCTAAAGCTAAGATGACTTCATTTTATGGACCAATTGAAATGTTAAGCTGCCTTGTTTACTTTTAAGCCCAAAATAAAATGATGGAATAAGGGTTCAATTTTAGTCTCATTTGAGTGTTCTTTTTAAACCCAAATAAAAATTAGTGAGGTCCTAAAGCATAAAATTAAAAGCATGATAAATGGGTTATAATTACCGCAAAGTGTCACAATATTTGTTACAATCATAAGACTTAAATTCATTTTTCTTCAATTAAGTGCTACATGCTCCTCTTCAAACTTGAAATCCATGTTCCAAATGTTAGATGAAATCAAGAAAACAAGATGTTAGGGTTAGATAAACGATTAAGCATTAAAACCCTACAACCTAGAAAAAGTTTTAATGTGATTTGACTTTAGGTGCAAAAATGGAAACTTTAACTCTACCAAAATTGAAAATACTTATACCATTGTGTAGAGCATGAAATTATACCTCATTTAAAAAAAAAAATCTTCAAAACAGACCTTTGTATGACCAATATATGACCATTTTAAGATAGACTATAAAAGCAAGAAAATGATACCGTCACTATAGAAATGCTTTTTGTAAATTGTGACACTATTTTCAATTATGGTGATGCTTTTACAAAGTGTCACTCTGGTGAATAATAGTGTCTCTCTGGTGAATAATATCATCGCTCTAGTGAAAAATGGCATCAATGCAGCTACCAAAAGCATCACTCTAGCCTAAAAACCTGCAACACACAAAGTTTTTAAGAAAAAATCATCAAACAAAGTTAGTAAAGCCCACCTTATAGCACTAGAATGTGACTAATAGATCAGTATGGGCCGATTACACTTGATCCATGAAGAATCGAAGCATAATGAAGCCACCAATGTCAGATCTCAACAAGATCATTCAAATCAAGATTAAACTAAACATTCATCAAACTAAGTATTCTAAACTATGAAAGCATTAAAATGTCTACTCTGACCCATCTGAAACTTATCTCATTGTGAGATTAGTGTCCTATTGATGTGAAATGGTGACCCTTTCCAAATCCTGTGGATAAATGAGCTTGTTCTAGCCATTTTTATTGAAGAAAACTGATGGAATGGTCATGAGATGTGTACGAAAACATGATTTTAATCTAAATAAGCATGATGCAAGATAATTAAACATGATTTTATGCTAAATGGTGAAGATATGTGAATTCTAAGCTAATCTAGATGGAATTTAAAATAAAGTATGCAAAACCTAATTAATAAACAAGCTAAATAGATGCATTATGTGATCATGAAAGCTATTAATGGAAGATTAAAGCTAACTAATATGTTCTAAATATGAGTGTGAGTGTGAGTGATTTTTTCAGCATAAAATTGATGTTAAAAGATGGATCCATTTGTCTCCAAATAGAGACCTATTTATAGTAAATCAAATGAAAAATGAAGGGCTGAGAATGAAAAAGCTAGTCAATGGTAAAAAAGAAAGAAGGAGGCATGAATCATGTATTATCATCAAGGGATGAGAATCAATGATGAGATTTAATCAAGGGTTCTCATTCCTTCAAACAAAAACACTTTTAACCTGTATAAGAGGTCACAAAATAACTTGCACAAGAAGTTTGAGTTAACTTACACATGAAGTTTTGAGTTAACTTGCACATGAAGCTTTGTAAGAATATTCCCTTTTTCAAACGAGTGAGGAGAAAGAATATTCTTTGGAATATTCTCATGGGTGAGGAAATAGATATTTTGCAAATTAAAACAAAGTTTAATTATGCAAAAGGGGAAGGAATTTTCCATCGAAATATTCTCCTTTTGGAGGAATGTGCAAAGGAGGAATATTCCCTTGCAAGTGGGGGGATTAGATTAATTAGTAATTGATAATTAAACAAAAGGTTTAACTATATAATTAGGGAAATTTCATGATATTCATTAAATAAATGATTTAATGAAAAGGGGGATAGTGATATGATATTTAATTAAATAACTTAGGGTTATTTAATTAAGTAAGAGGACTTAGGGATTTAAATTAAATAATTAGATTTATTTAATTTAATAGGATGAAGTGTTAGCATGAAAGGGGATGAATTAACCTAATTAGGTCAATTATATTAATAGATGAAAATGAGGCATTTAATTAAATAATTAGGCTTATTTAATTAAACAATTGAAAAGAGGATGGGTTTGAGGAAAAAATGATGTTAGTTAGCCAATGTGATCCATCGAGAAATTTTTAGGTGTCTACAAGACTCATACACCAATAGGGGTGATTTAGTCCTAGTTTAGGGTTTTAGACTAGAACCAGAATTTGGAACTACTAAACTAGGATATACAAATATATGCTTGAAATCTGGTATACTGGGACTCATATGCCACAAGTGATCTATTCCCAATATCAGGGTTGATCTAAAACTCTGATATCCTCTAGTGACTTCCTATAGCTTCCCTCCTATCAAATCTTTGAATCTAAAACACTAAATTACAACCTATAGATGATTTTTTGTGATCTTGTAATGTAGATTTCAACTTTGATAACTTGAATACTTTTCTCCAACCTTGCTCTTTAATGGATCTTCAACCTAGATCTACAAATCACACATAAAAGGAAGGGAGAAATATTGTTTTCTTAGTGGATAGGGGTTTTCCTTGGTAAAACCTTGCTTTAGTAATCAAACTTTGAAATGAATAGAAATGGAATGAAGGAATGATAAATGAAAAAATAAGCTATGTTACAACTCACCAAACCCTTGGAATAAAGGCTGCAATCTCATAATTAATGTCTAGCATGAATGTAGATCTTTACTCTTGATTGAATGCTATGGATATTGACTTGAATGCTTGCTTGAGTCATAAGAACCTACATCACAAATGTTAGCTCAAAAAAAAGCATGATGCATGATCACTTTGACATGATGCCTAATTCTTGAATAATGCTCCAAAATTCTTGATAATCACTCTTGAATTCTCTTGTAAACTCTCTTGATCACAAATTTTCTATAATGCTTGATCTTAAAAAGTGCTAGGAGAAAATATGTGAAATAACCTTGTATTTATACTTGTTTATTCCAAATTTCTCGAAATTACGACACTACAAGCCAACATCATCTCTAGGAGAATAAAATCCCACAAAGAATTTGAATTTAAAACAGGTCCAAGTTGAGTAGGACTCATATGCCATTTGGGGCATATGAGTCCTAGTAGGCTAAGATCAAAACACAAATTTCAAGAAATGTTTAGTTTTATGCTAAATTTAGGTTTAGGCCTTAAAACTTAGGTGGGACCCATATACCCAAGGTGGTGTATGAGTCCTAGATCATTAAATCTAGGTCATACTGTGGATATCAAAATCTGCAAATTGGTTAGCATGATTCCAATATCCTCATAGAATAACATGACATTCTTCAAAACAAATGATAAAACCAAATCAAACATGTAAAAGAAGACATGAAATGCATCTATTCTATGGTGGATTAGTGCTCTTTGAATATGTGAAAGATCCCTTTCCCAATCCTTGATAAGCAAGATTGCCAAGATGATGACATGATAGACAATGAGTTGTTATGAGCTCAAGTTGCCTATAGTGTAGATGCTTTCAAATGTGGATGATGAAGAGCAAGATTAGTTCTCTTATGTGGAGAGTAACCTTGCATGAAAAAGTGTTGTTGTTTCAAGGAGAGAAGCCTTCAACTTATAGTTGAACTTGAAGAGAGGAGAGGTCAAATTTATGAATGTGGGATCATTCATGGACCAATGACAAGATGCCACTTGTCAAGGTGTGAGAGGGTGAGGAATGTGCAAGTCTTGGCCAATGTGCCCATTCAAATTTGAAAATGGCCATAAATGCATGTGGTTGAGGGTTTTTTGGGGGAATTGTGTTTGTCCAAATAGTCAAACATGAGAGTTAATGAGGGAAAATAGGTCTTTTAATAAATCAAATAAAGTGATTTATTGTGCAAGTGGATGAATCTAGAAGATTCATGTAGTTAGGATTAAACTAATCATGATTTGATTAATCTAATAGATGATTTAAGTGATATGACATTTGATTTTAGATTTTTGTATTTCTTCTAAAATCAAATGAGAGGAAATGCACATTGATCATTTAATTTAATATTGGTGATTAAATTAATAGACCTTAGGAGATTTATGATCTAATTAAATAAAACTTGATTTATTTAATCAAAAGGTGAACATTGACGATGATGTCAAATTTGCATGTCTACATTTTTCCCCTCTTTGAAGCAATGTACTTGTTGCATTGGTTCAAAGAATGATGCTCCCAACATCGAAATTAAAAAAAATCTTATTTTTTCAGATGTCCTAGAAAAAAAATTATGTTAGTACATTGCCCCCTCGAGAGATCAAACAAAAATATTGAGGTGGATCTTGCGACAAAGAGGTTCAAAATGAATGTATGGATGGTTAGACTATATAATCTATATGATAATGATGATGAAAATGAGATGGCGTGATTATGCATGAGATGGATATGGCATGATTATGCAAGATAAGATTGTGGATGCCGGATGGATGTAGGATGGATGCATTTTTAGTGTGAAATAGGATAGAAGAATGAGAGGGATCAACCCTTGAATCCAAGAAGATGTAAAAGTTGAACAAACCAACTTTATTAGAAATGATGAATGATGATGATGTATTGCTTATCCAAGGATGGGAAAAGAGCATACCTTTCTTTATGTTTGATAACACACATAGGTGCGATGCATCAAGGTATTAAGAACCAGGATGGTGTTGTGCCTAGTGTGATGGACTTTGACTCGAAAATCAGATAGGAGTGCTCTTGTTCACACTTGACATACGGAAACCTTGCTAGGACGGACCCAACAAAGCAAGTATTCACCAAGTTATTTTACAAGAACATCCAACAAGCATAATAGATAAAAAGATAATGATCATTGCCCCATTCCTTTCTCTCTAAACCTGTTTTGTTTAGGCATCATTGGGAGGTCCTTGGAATGAGCGCAAACTAAGATAAGTCCAAAAAAGACCAAGATAAAATAAACAAACAAGCTGATGTTCTTCGTACCACTAGCCAAGGCTAAACTATTGTGGGGTACCTGATGCTTATGTCCATTGTAGGAAAGCTTCATCCTAGGACATGTAGTGATTAGGGTTTTGGTGAGACTGATTGGGTGATAAGCTATTGATACTCCGAGTTGACCAACTTGCTTGCTTACTGCTCTAGACTTGAGACTTTGACGATTAAGGTGTTCTCTTCTAAACATGCTAGACTTGCTTCTGACTGACTCACCAAAGGGTGACAGCGACAATTGATTTATTAGGAATGGTTATTATTGTGAGTGAAAGCAAGATGAGACGAGTGCACCATTTTGGGTTTTCAGATATTTTGAGGTTATTTTTGGTATTTTTGAGATGTTTGAATGTTTTTGGTATTTTGTGTGTCGGGGGCCGATCAAGGATGGCCTTGCCTACATTCAATCTCAGAGATGACGTAGTTTGGACTCCAATTGACTTGACTACTAATGAGATACATGGACAAATGGATTGCCATTGCAACGGATGCCTAAAGGACTGACCTAAATGCAAAAAAGATGGACAAATGAATGCCCCTACGATGGACGCCTAACTAGATGAGTAGACGGACGTCATTGCGACAGACGCCTAAAATCCTAAAATGTGAAAAAGATGGACAAACGAATGCCTCTGCAATGGATGACTAACTAGATGGGCAGACGGATGTCATTGCGACGGACGCCTAAAATCCTAAAATGTAAAATAAATGGGCAAACGGATTGCCAATGCGACAGATAGCTAAGGACTGACCCTAATTGTCTCGGGGGATGATCAAAGATCAACCTTGCCTATGTTCAAGTTCAGAGACGACGTAGTTTGACAAGGTGAAAGACTGACAAGACTCAATGATGAATTTTTTGAAGATTTTATGATATTTTTATATGTTTTTGATGATTTTTTCTAATGAGATTTTGAATGTTTTTGGATTTTCTGTTGAGATTTTGAATGTTTTTGGATTTTTTGTTGATTTTTTGAATGTTTTTGGATATTTTGTTGATTTTTTGAATGTTTTTGGATTTTCTATTGATTTTTTGAATGTTTTTGGATTTTCTGTTGATTTTTGACAATTGGATTATATGTGATTACAATATCAGTGCTCTATTTTTGGATTTTGTTGAAAACCAAGCTTAATGTTGATCAATCGGATTGATGGATTGATAGTTTGACTAAATTTGTTAAGTCGAACAAAAGTGATGATGCACTAGTAATCTTTAGGAAGTTGTGTTATCCTAGAGTAAACTTGTACACGAGGGGGTAGTTTACTAAGCGTGTTAAGTCAAACAAAGCGATTATGGATTTGATAATTTGGCTAAGTGTGTTAAGCCGAACAAAGATGATAATGAACTTGTAAACCCAAGGAAGTTGTGTTATCCTAGAGTAAACTCATGCACAAGATAATAGTTTGACTAAGTGTGTTAAGTCAAACAAGGTGATAATTGATTGGGTTCGATTGATCAAGATTGATGAAGCTTGATTTGGAACAAAATTGTTTTGATGATTTGATGTGACGCTAGCATGCGCATTAAATGCAACTGATGTGGATTGTTTAGATTGATGTTGGACGAAAGATAAAGCTTGATAAGGAATGTCTTCCTATCAAAATATGCCATGGGCTAGTGATTTGGATTCGTGTTCACAAATGCTTTGACCAAGTTGATTTCACGTTTTCCAATGTTCAGATCACCACATAAGTGTGAAGATATAGATCAAGATTTATTCCCGAAGCAAGATGTAAATATCTACCCCCAGTGTCTAGTAATGTTTGAATGACCATGGGTGGATTCTTGGATAGACGGATGGACGAATGGATATGGATCATCTTGCGATAAGATAAGGTGTTCAAAAAGTGGATGCGCCTTTGGATAGTGGTTCAAGGTTTAGATAACGTTGGGTAGGATGGGATCAATGAAAATGACCCATATCAAGATCTTTACCATAAACAAGTGTAAAGCATTTACCAAACCTTCATCAAGATCAATATAAGGTAGATATATGGTAATGGGTTGGATAAGTGGTTCCTGGATAAACAGATGATATGGATGAAATGTCAGCTTTATTATGGATGTGATAAGATGCTTTCTCCTGAACTGGTGCACGTAGGTGCTCGATTCTACACATGATGCTTGTTTTCCAAGTTTTTATCATGGTACTTGTCCAAAGCACCACCGAAATGGTTTTCGCTAGAGGACAATTTTTTTCTTTATTGTTTTCAATCCTTTTTCTGATTTTATTTTTTTTGGATTTTTTTGTATTTTTTTATTTTTTTGTATTTTCTGAGAGATTTTAAGCTGATGTTGATGCTTCTATTATAATGTGCCATCGATATCCTACTTGAAGAAGCTGCTTTGCCAAGATACATGCACTTGAAAGCAACTTTTGAGATTCCTGATTTGCTTTCTTGATACCAGAGTTAACTCTGTCTTTGTGCGTACATCACGATAGAGTGCTTTCTGAATCCTTATGATGAAGGGTTGCTGCCAATACATGGTCAATGTGAGAGTTGGATATTATGTGTGGAGACATGGATGGAGTGTATTTAGGGGTAAAATATGGATTGGTTGATAGTTTGGAGCCTTTGACTCTCCAAACTTGGGAAGATGAGCAATAATGGGTGGATACGAAAGTGTGCATGGAATTAGGACCAACTGCTTGATACACTTTGTATGTTGCTTGAGAAGCTTTGTTTTTCCTTTGTGGACGTCTTTACTGGATACTTTTCCCTTTCTGATTTTGCCCCATAGTTTCTTTGACTAATGGAGTTTGATAGGGATTTGTATTCTTTAGTATCCACTTGTATTTGATTTGTCCTTCGTGCTTGTTAGCCTCTTTTTCTTCGATGACATTTTTCATGCTTCGATTCAAATCTTTCTTTTGATGTTGGTCCCAATTCATGGATGGGGTGATAGGTGGATGAAGATTCATGACATGGTGGGTTGTAGTATTGGCATTGGTTTCATCGTAAGGATTCTTCATGCTCCCTATGTTGACGCTTGCTCGAGATGAAGTTTCCCCTAGTATTATGGAGGTATTACTGATATGTTGAGATCCCTTGATTGTCGAATAACCAAGGCCTTGATGCTTAGGATTGTTGATAATCTGCACTAGTTCTAGGATACCCTGTTCATGTAGGCCTAATCCTCTGCCTTGATAATTCATCTGCTGAAAAAAATTATTTGCCATAGGATATGATTTACCTTGGAAACAAGGTGTTAATCCTTCTCTTCTTTGTCATAGATCTTCAAAGGTGCTAACTTCTTCATTGATAAGATAGCTTTCTCTAAGAAAGGTAAGTGATCCAACTTTATAAGTGATAGGATCCTCTGCATGTGGGATGACTTCCTAATTGATATTTTTAGCTTGATCTTGTGAAATATCAAATTGTAATGCTTCTTCAAGAGGTGTTGATGATTTACTGTCCACATACAAGTCTTCCTCTTGACTCCTTTCATAGGATGTTTCTGATTCACGACTTCTGTAGGAGCCTTCATCATGATTTTCTTTTGTTAGGTGTCCATAGGTTTTTTCTAATCCACAACTTATGTAGAGGCCTTCTTCATGATCTATTTTTTGTGTGTCTCCAGAATTTTCCATATTTGGGTCATGTGTACAAATGTTAAGAGTAGGAGACTCTTGTACCTTGGTAATGATGTCAAGAGTATGAAACTCTTGTTTTTAATGAAGATCATTTATGTGTCCATCCAAAGAAAGCATCTTGTGGGTAGATGGAGGAATATGCGCTATATGGATATGATCATCATTTGCGGCATCTCATATAGATAGCAGAGTTCCCATTAGATCATTGTAGTATCTTGGAGATACGAATTCTTGATCTTGAATAATTTCATAATTACTTTCAACATGTTTTGGATCAAGTTCTTGACATGGGTTGATTTCAAAGGATGGAATGCTTATAGTGGGTTCTTGGACATCGTCATTGGGAAGTGGCTCAATATTCTCTTGAGCTTTGAGTGGATTTGGATCAAATGGTGAGTTAAGGATTTCTTCAATATCTGCTACCATGAGGACATAAGATGTCAATATGTCTTGGAAAGGACCATTGCTAGACTTAAGTGAAAGATGTCGATCATGCTTCAAGGAAAAATCTTCAGATATGTCCTCTAACTCATTAGGTGATGTAGAGACACTTTCAACATGATCATTAGTTGAAGGATCACAAATTATAGGATCAAATAATGTTAACCCTCCTTTGAATAGATCATTGTTGGACATCGTTGGTGAGTTTTGATCATGATTGAAAAGTGGCTTTTGGGGTGTGTTGATTTGATCATCGGATGATGTGGAACCATCTTCAAGGTGCTTATTGATATATTGATCTTGATTTTTTATTTCAAGAGTTATGGTGGGAATCTGTTGCTAGCTTTGTTGAGCAAGTAATTCCTGCATTTGTTGTTGAGCCAACAACGCTTGTTGTTGGTGATGTCGTTGTTGTTCCAACAATGTTTTTTTTTGGGCTTGGTATTGTGCTTGTGCTTGCGCTTGCTGAGCTTGGAATTGTGCTCGTTCTTGAGTGTGCGCTTGTTGGATTGCTTGCACCATCTGAGCGGTATGTGCAGCTTGTACAACTTGTGTGGCTTGTTGTTTTTGGAGTGCCCTTTTGTAGGAAGCTTCTTGAGCGGCTTGTAACATGATGGAGAATTAATTGGTCATGTTGTGTTTTGGCGGTGGTGGTGGTGGATTGGGGATGGTGTTGATTGTTGGGATTGCTTGGATGGTTGCCACCTGCTGTTGCGATACCGATGGCAACATGGGATGATTTGGTATGATGTTTTGATTTGGCATTATAGGTTGACTTTGAACATTTTTGTGGTTGAGAATCATATTGCCTTGATTTAGTTAACTTTGATTTTGCATGGTGTTACCTTCACTTGGATCAATACCTAGAGTCATCAACATATTGCTTGAATTTTGAACAACATTGATGGGATTTGCAAACATGTCTACCCCAAAATTTACCAATTGTGGATTCAAAATGTTCAAGTTTGGTAAAGTTGTACTTGGAATGTATGGATTTGGTGGGATAATGTTGTTTGGAAAACTCATGCATTGAGCGTTTGGTTGATAGATTTGCAGATTTGGACTTGGATTTAAATCCATCATTAGAAAAGGTGTTCCAAACTTTAGATTGGGCATACATTCGTATCATTTTTATTTTAGAGGAGATAATGATGCCATGTTTGAATTGCATAAATGTGAGTTTCCATAATCAATTGGCATTGTGAGACTTGGATAGTTTGGTTGACTTGAATTTCTCATGATGGATGGATCAAGTTTATATCCCATGTCCCTCTTGTGTTGAGATCGAGTTTGAACCATAAAATGAAGATCAATTTTCAAGAATGTAAGAGATGAAGCTCTAATCCTTTAGATCGGTCTAAACCTTAGGTTAAAAGAAGAGAAGAACTAGGATAATTGAAGGATCAAAGTGATGATGAGGATGAGATAAATGAAAGATGAGTGATACGGATGAATGGAACTCTTAAAGAAACTTTGAAGGAAATGCTAAACTTTTTAGGACTTTGATTTGATTGATCATGATTGGTTTGATGGTTTGACTAGGTGTGTTAAGTCAACCAAGAGTGATGAATGTAATCATAAAGATCTAGGAAGTTGTATTATCCATAGAGTGAACTCCTACAAGATGGTAGTTTGACTAAGTGCGTCAAGTCAAATGAGGTGATGATTTGATAATTTGGCTAGGTGTGTTAAGCCAAACAAGATGAACTCGTAAACCCTAGGAAGTTGTATTATCCAAGAGAGAACTCATGTATAAGATGATGGTTTGACTAGGTGTGTTAAGTCAACCAAAGTGGTTTTGATTTCACCTAGAAGTTTAGCATAAAAAATGTTTACAAAGTTTCCTAGAGTTGTTGGTGAGGTGACTTTTGATTGATTTCGATGGTTCAAGAATGAATGAAAGTGATTGAATTTGATCCTAGACTTGACCTAGAATAACACTTCTTCTTACAAGACCTTGATGTTGAATAAAACGCTATATTATGAACTCGAAAAGTCTCTCATGATGCTCCTCATGAGCCTTCAGACTAAGCTTCTTGAACTTTGGTTTTGGGATTTTGATCTTGCGAGAAATCATGTTAGAAAGCACATGTGTAATCCAATTTGTCTTTTATCTTGTCTTAGTGTATTCTTTTTACCAAAATCACTTGCTTGATTATGTTTTCAAACTGAATGTCTAATGTCCTGCTTTCTTCTTCATCCGACAAGTTCCATTATGTGCAAATCAAGGAAAATAGGGCAAAAGTCTCCTACGTTTAACCTTATTGAAAACAAATGATGATAGAATTCAAGCACTTAGAAACTTCTAAGGATATGGTCCCTAGGGCAAGCAAGAGTATTTGAATTCATCAAGGATATTTGTTTCCTAAATAGGGGTTTGAAAATTGAGGCTCTTTGTGAATGTCTATTTTTCAATAATTTTGACAACCAAGCAATGTATCTTTTACTTCCAAACACTTTTCACAACCCTAGGATGATGAGGCAATATCTTGTTGGGTTCCCACTTCGATAAATCTAGTTGCGCATATCTTGTGCGAATGGCTAAATGCTTGACCACACTGGCTCCCCTCCATGACACTCACTTATTCAAGTCAACCAAGCATTAGTACCCATGAATCTCCGATGGCATACTTTCCATTTCCACAATAAGACCGCATGTATAATGTGGGGCAACTTCAAACGACATGACCTTTTGCAGCAACAAAATAGATAAGGTTTTGGCCTTTTTCTAAAAAAAGGGTTTTAATTCGGGCATTTCGTGCGTGGGGGATTCTCCAACATCGGCGAGAGTCCATTGCTGTCCATCTTGTTGGAATAATCCTCGTGATATTGGCCTTTTTTCCAATATCCACACTTATATACCGATTGGAAGTCGCCTGGCTTTAGCGTGTTCCCGGTTGGGTCATTCCGTTGGGTGAGTACTTTTTCCCACAAGGCAAGCCCTCTAAGTTAAACAAAAACAAATAAACTCATCCATAGTTCGATCAACCTTCGTTTAGAAACAAAGGGAGAACACTTGCAACAAGTTTACTCACACTCGCAAAGTGTTTTGTTCGATTTTAAGTCCCAAATTGAAGTGTGAAGGCAAATCTTGTTGACAACTTAACATCACCAAAATGCTTTTGATTCTCAAGATCGTTGTGAAGTGCGAGAGAAGCACATACACATTTCAAATGATGTTAATTTATGAAAAAGATTGCAAAACATGAAAGACACTTGTTCATTTTATACCTCAAAGCAGTGATGAGTTCATTTTAAAAGCACCAATTGAAATGTGAAGTTGCCTTGTTCAATTTTAACCCAAATCAAAATCTAGTAAATGTCCAAGGTTCAATTTTAACCAACTTTGAAAAGATCAAGTTATTAATTGATTTTAAGCCCAAATCAAAATGTGAGTTGGTTTAAAACAAGCATTTAAAAATGCTATTCTCCAATATGATGCCCACCTTTTCAACTAAAATCTGCTTGTTGATTTCTCATTTTCTCCATCTTGATACTTCGTTATTTTAAAGGAATCTGCAAATGAGGTATTGGAATATTCAAGAAACACTCAAGAAAACATATGTCAAAAATTGATAGTTAATTGATTCAATAATTCCTTAATTCTGCATTTAATGAAAACAACAATATTGTTTAATCATTTTCTAGCCTTTATGAGTCGCCTCGCTTAGTAATTGTTATTTTGTTCTGCAAAATATTCAAATTGTCAGCATTCATATCATCTAAATCAATATTAATGTAAAGAGAAAGCGATAAATTTTGAATTTGAACAATAATAGCAAATACTCTAATATTCAAAATGACAGCTAAAATCAAATGATCTTACCCCAAGATCACATTCAAAGTGAAATCACAAAACCAAATAGGTTTGACATAACAATCAATATTGATTTCTTCTTTTGTCTACCTGTGTTGCCAGTGATTACGTCTAAACATTGAAAATAATTGCCAACAATGCCATCCTTGTTCATTTTCTCCAATAGAATCTGCTATATTAAAAGTCATTTGATTTCTAAAGAAAACGGCAATAACATTTAAGGCAACGACAACAGTTATTTAGACACAACTATCCATGCCTCTCTATAGTAAAGGATGGCTAGCACTGCAATTCCTATGTTGAAATGTAGCCAAGGACATGTATAACTCCTTGCCCAATGCAATGTTGCACGCCTACCAACGTTACTTATTTGGGAAAATAACAACTGAGAGACATATGTATGGTGCAAATATAGTGCTATTTAAATAAGTAGCTGCTAAAGTAAATCTGCACCACATACTACTGTATTTGCTTTCTATGAAATGTACTTAGTCAAGGGATTGGTTGCAATGGTGACAAGAAGTAAATATTTTAATGCTTATTTTTATCTAAGGTAAACAATGTGATACCATGCTCATTAACTCAAGATCCATCAATAATAAATGATTCAAAGATTCAACCCGTGAATTGAAGTATAAAATGTCAATTTCAAACCAACCAGTTCAACGTTGTAAATGCATTTGTCAGGTGAATGACTGAATTCTAAATCTCTTTCTACATCCTTCTTCCTTGGTAGATGTGCAGCGTAGAGGCATAGACAAGGCACGCGAACTGTTTGACAAATCCCTCAAGAAAATATGCGCACTGCTCAAACAAGACACATTTTACTAAAAGGCTATCATAACGTATATAGATATTTCATGAGTTGTTGCGGTTTTAGAATGAAATGATAGACATGCATACAAAATGGGGATGAATAGATAAAGCACGTGAACTGTTTGATAGAATTCCTCAGAGAAAAGTATGAAAAATATAAGGCGCGAAAACTATTTGACAAAAGTCCTCTAAGAAACGTGATTTCATGGAGCGCAATGATTGTAGGGTAAAAAATAAATACTGACAGGTGTAAAAACAGACTACTAATCTTATCCAATTTCCCCCTATGTGGAGTCTCCTCTAAACGGCTTATCTCTGATAGATATGTCTTTTTCAGACTATACGCAAAAGATCTTGATAGACTTTGTAGTGGTACATCAGATTTGTTAGTACCTTTGATCTGCAAATAGCTATTAGTTACGCAGAATATAGATGACTAGATCCCTAAAATTTAACACAATGTCTGCAAGAAGTGAATAAATATATTGAGACAATGCTTGCAAAACTTGAATGCACGCAAGACCAAAGATTAGTACAATACCTGTGAATGGAAGACATATGTATCTTTCATCTACGCAAACAATTTAACTCTCTTTCCTCTCCTATTCTGACTCCATTTCATTGGATGACATTCAACATGAAAAGCATTTTCCATGGATTTGGCTATGCAAGACAGTGCATCAGTCCTCCATCTTCGAAATTTACCTTGTCGATTTGGCATCTCAAGATTCTGCACAAATTGTGTTGGTTGTCAATGATGTGATGATAAGTCATTCTTTCTTTTGGACCATCCACTACTGGGTGAATGAATGGTATATGTTGTGCGCCATAGTATATTGTTGGGCATGGTTTTGTTTTTTTGTTCAAGAATTTTGTATATGCTTATCTATGTAATTTGTTATCCGTTGCAGCAATCTATGTTAAAATGGAAGCATGTAGATAGTACGTGGAATGCTTGACCAAATGCCTCCTAGCTAATTACATGTTGACTATGCTGAAAATGCCACCGGTGTTGACAGGAACAGACAGCAGGATCAAGGTGGACCTAGTCTATTCTTGAATTTTGGACAGTCAGAAACAACTTGCTGGTGCTGGGAAATAATATTTAGTGAAATGAATCATCCCATCTATTAACTGGCCTATTGGCACTATAGTGATAGGAAATGCAACAACTATCTTGTAGGATCTCTAGGAGAGCCATAGACAACCATAATGAATACAAGGCATTGCATATAGAAACTAGACTATCGTTGGTAGTTAATGGCAATGCGATGGGCTACTTAACTATAGGTCGGTAACCATGTTGTAAAGAGAAAAACAAGCATGGTATCTATTGAATAGGAAACTTTAAGCCATATGCATTGTAGGGAATTGAACAAAAAATGGATCTGCTGAAAAAAGTCTCTAAAAATCTTTTATTAGTAGGTGTGAAGCAACATTGTCGAACCTTTCATCAATACCCTCGTTATTTGCCTGCAAAATGAGATCCGTGTGAAAGGGGATGGAAATAGAATGGATGTTTTCTTAAGGATCTAATAAACATACTATTGTGTACAAATAATACAAATTGATAAGACAATGATCATTCTACACCTATGTATGATATGCTACGTGAGTACCATATCAATATTCCAGCCTTCATGTTGTGATAGACTTCAAAAATAGCTCTTAACTGTTAATATTTTAGTTGTTCCAAGGTAGTTTGTTAAGTCTTACAGTAGACAAGCACAAAATCTGTAAATCTAAGCATAAACCATATAAAGAAGCCAACCATATTTCTAAATGCAAATATAAATCAACAAATCTATGTGTATTCAATAAAGCACAGATATTAGCTCATGAAAGCCCTCCTTCTAGCACCATTTTGTGGACATCAAAATCTGCAAATTGGTTAGCATGATTCCAATATCCTCATAGAATAACATGACATTCTTCAAAACAAATGATAAAACCAAATCAAACATGTAAAAGAAGACATGAAATGCATCTATTCTATGGTGGATTGGTGCTCTTTGAATATGTGAAAGAGCCCTTTCCCAATCCTTGATAAGCAAGATTGCCAAGATGATGACATGATAGACAATGAGTTGCTATGAGCTCAAGTTTCCTATAGTGTATATGCTTTCAAAATGTGGATGATGAAGAGCAATATTAGTTCTCTTATGTGGAGAGTAACCTTGCATGAAAAAGTGTTGTTGTTTGAATGAAAAAGTGTTGTTGTTTGAATGAGAGAAGCCTTCAACTTATAGTTGAACTTGAAGAGAGGAGAGGTCAAATTGATGAATGTGGGATCATTCATGGACCAATGACAAGATGTCACTTGTCAAGGTGTGAGAGGGTGAGGAATGTGCAAGTCTTGGCCAATGTGCCCATTCAAATTTAAAAATGGCCATAAATGCATGTGGTTGAGGGTTTTTGGGGGGAATTGTGTTTGTCCAAATAGTCAAACATGAGAGTTAATGAGGGAAAATAGGTCTTTTAATAAATCAAATAAAGTGATTTATTGTGCAAGTGGATGAATCTAGAAGATTCATGTAGTTAGGATTAAACTAATCATGATTTGATTAATCTAATAGATGATTTAAGTGATATGACATTTGATTTTAGATTTTTGTATTTCTTTTAAAATCAAATGAGAGGAAATGAACATTGATCATTCAATTTAATATTGGTGATTAAATTAATAGACCTTAGGAGATTTATGATTTAATTAAATAAAACTTGATTTATTTAATCAAAAGGTGAACATTGACGATGATGTCAAATTTGCATGTCTACACATACAAACCAAAATCATTAAATTATGAGTGTCCATTTGATATATGTCAGGATTATCATAAGAAATATGCATTAAATAAGGCTTGTGGATACAAAATAGGACCAAATAAGGTATAAAGAAGCCCAATTTTAACAAGGAGGGCCCAAACAAGTGTGAAAATGTAGAGGGATAAATTTTTTTACACTACACATATTACAGCACCTTACTCTATCTCCAACAACAACACAAAATCTCCATTACCACAACACCCAATTCACATCTTCTTTACAACCAGCCACTCCATACACCATACTTCACCTAATCATTCCATATTTAAACATTAAGTCAAAGGTCTCCAAGAGAGGTTCCTCACCCTTCTCAACTCCAAATGAAGGAGGCTCTCAACCCTCAAGCAAGATCAACTCATTATTCACTCCCATGAACCCATAACACATACAAGATTCACAAAAAAAATAGAAAGAAAATAACACAAATTCCCCATCACAATCAATAAAATCTATCAAACACCCCACAAATTCACAATAATTCAAAGATAAAAACTCAAACATACCTTGGCTATCTGTTACGATCAACCCAAAAACTCAAGCAAGCATTAATTTTTCTTCCTTCAACAAAGGTACCTTTTCCACATGCTCTTACAACCACTTTCCAAAAATAAAAAAACAATCTTCACACACCCACTTCCCAAGGAAGAATGAAAATAAAATTGTAAAAGAATTAGGAGAGAGATAACCATACCCAAAATCCACTCTAAAATGGAATTCCCTCCCCAAAATCTTCAACTTCCCATGAATGAAAAGATTATTTGCAAAAAAAACAATTCTCTTCACAAATAATCAAAATCATAAAAAGAATCAAATTACACTTAACATTAATCCCCCCTTTAAAAATTAAAAACCAACAACTAAATTTTATAAAGGACTTTATCTCCAATTCTTAAGAACTCGGTCTACCCACCTGCAACAACTTAATAGAAGCATTAGTAAACTTTTAGAAATTATAATCAAAATAAAAAATATAAACTTTGAAGTTTTCTAGCATCAAATAACAATAAGATCTATCATGATAATTTAAAGACGTTAATTCTTGCAAAAATTAAACATTTATCCAAAAAACTTAATGTCCAGTCTAAGTCATTAAATAAACACATCGTACCATCAATAAGCAATAAATATCTAACACATAGTTTTAACATTCATGTCCATAGTCCATAAATGATAATATTCATGAACGAAAATCTCCACATAATCCATGTATCAAAAACACCACACCACAAAATATAAAATCAAACCCAGGTCTCTAGAGTAATATTAGCCATGCCTCGCATCCTCCCCCTCAAGACTCAAGATTCCTCCCAAAAACTAGCAAAAAGATATGGAAATAAAGATCTCATATTAGCTGCATCTTCCCATGTAGCAGAAGACTCATCATAAGGATCCCACTAGACCCTGACCTGGTTTGACTATCATCCTCACAAGGTCAGGGTTCATTGATCCAATATAAAAAATGGCTCCAATGTTAGCTACCCATCTTGTGCCACCTACATAGCATTCCATTCTAGAACATGAGAAACATCAAATACATATTTCTTAAGGAAAGATACATGAAAAATATTGTGGATCTAGGACAGGTTGGGTGGTAATGCTAAGCGGTAAGCAAATGGGCCAATCCTCTCCAATATCCCAAAAGGTTTGAAAAATTTGGGTGCCAACTTAAAAAAAATCCATAATGGATAGAGCTCTTACGGGGTCATACACACAAGAAGACCCTTTTGGTATCAACATACCACTTTTGTCGATCTTGAGTTATCTGTAGTTGCTCATGAATTGGAGTCACCTATTGCTCCATCTCCCAAAAAATCTCAAGTCCTAAAGTGATGTGATCCTCAAGTCGGTCCCAACTTAAGGGAGTCCTGCAGGGTCTACCATATAGAGCTTCATAACCTAGTGCGATGCATCCCAAGAAAACTATAATGCCCATAGTTATAAGAAAACTCTACTAAACACAAGTACTCCTCCTAACAAGTTTGCTAGTCCATGACATACATCTAGAGCATATCTTACAAAACTTGATTCACTCTCTCTATCTAGCTATCTATCTCTAGATGATAAGTGGTGCTAAAGCTAATTAAAGTATCTAAATCTTGCTGAAGAGAAGTGTAAAAGGATGAAGTGAAAATAGGATCCTTGTTAGAAATATTCCTCTTCAGAACTTCGTGAAGTAGAACAATGTCATGCAAAAAAACTCTAGCTACTAAGGCGACATTGGAGTAAGAACTCATAGGAGAAAAGTGTGCCACCTTATTTAACTTGTCCATAGTCACCATAATCACATTATGTCGAATTGTAGGCATAGGTAATCCCACAATAAAGTCCATGGATATCACATCCCATTTCTTGTTTGGAATCGCATGAGGATACAATAAGCTTGTTGGGTGTTGATTTTTTTCTTTTAATCTCTAACATTCGAGACAACGAGCAACAAACTCTACAATATCTTTACACATTCTTATCCAAAAGTACAACTTCTGAATATTTGCATGCATTTTTGTAACACTGTGATGAGCTACATAGGGTGCTCTGTGAGCCTCGGCTAAGATCAAATCTCTAAGATCACCAAAAGGTGGAACATAAATTCACCCATGAGGATGAAGTAAACCATCACGATCTATAGAATATCCCTCGAACCTATCTTTCGAAGTACCATGACACTAGATAATTTCACTATATGTTGTGTCCTAAGGCAACAACTCCAAAATATGTCCTCTTAGATCTATCTTGACTGACAAGGCCAATAATTCATCTTTTCTCCTTCTAAGGGAATCAACAACAACATTCTCCTTTCCATTGATATAATTAATATCAAAATTGAACTCACAAAAAAACTCCATGCATCTATGTTGCCTAGCATTTAATTTAGGTTGGGAATAGATGTACTGCAAGCTCTAATGATATGAATACAATTTTAACCTATGCCCAAGAATAAAATATCGCCATTTTGTTAAAGCCCACAGTACCTAGATCCAAGTCATGTGTCAGATAATTAAGCTCATAATTCCTCAACTTATGAGACTTCATGGCTATCACATGACCCTCCTACATAAGAAAATCTCCAATACCCTCGATCGATGCATCCGTGCAAACAACAATGTCACCGATAGGATTTGGAATTGCAAGAATAGGTGTGCTGGTAAGTTTATCCTTTAAGATGTGGAAATCTCTTTCAGACTAATCAGACCAAAAAAACCTCTTCTCTTGCCTCTAAAGTGAAGTAATCGGATGAGAAATCTCAGAAAAACCTTCCACAAATATTTTGTAGTAACCAACTAGACTAGTGAAACACCTTAACTTTGCTACATTAGTGGGTGCAAGCCATTCCAAAATAGCTTGTTTCTTAGAAGGGTCCACTAAAATTCCATCCCCTAAAATAATGTGCCCTAAGTACTAGATTTATGTTTGGAAGAACTCACACTTAGAGAGATTGGCATACAATTGATTTTCTCTCAAACACAGTAACACCTGTCATAAATGCACCACATTTTTCTCCACTGTGCAAGAATAGATTAGAATATCAACTAAGAAAATAACCAGAAATCAATCCAAAAAAGTGTAAAAGACTCCACTCAAGCTCGTAAAGATCATTGGAGAATTGGTTAAATTGGAATGGACAATAGTGAACTCATAATGACCATAACGCATACAAAAAGTTGTCTTATGTATGTCAACTTCAGTAATCCTTAATTGATGATACCTTGATTTAAGATCTATCTTAGAGACAATATTTTCTCCTTGAATTTTATTGAATAGGTCATATATTATGGGCAAAGGATAATGATTCTTAATTGTGAGCTTATTTAACTACCTATAATCAACACATAGATGACGGTTTTCATCCTTCTTCTTTACAAAGATAATAGGTGCACCCCAAGGAGAAATGTTAGGACGAATATGCCCTTCCTCTAAGAGCTCCTCCAGTTGTAACTTAGGCTCTTGTAGCTCTTGAGTTGTCATTTTGCAAGGGGCCTTAGAAATAGGTTGTGCTCCTGGAACCAAGTCAATATGGAAATGAATCTCCCTTCAAGGTGGCATTCCAAAAAGATGAGAGGGAAAAACATTAGAAAATTCTCAAAGAATAGGATGATCATCCAAAGAAGTATATGGCTTGTCTTTAGATCTATCACTACTGGAGATAGAAAAGAATTGACTTCCTTTCCTCATATAGTGTTTAAGTTGCATAGCATAAATCATCCTTAGTGACATTGGTCTCTTAATTACTAGAACTATCACCTTTTTCCCATATCATCAACACACTCCACAAAATTGCTATGAAAATCAAGCTTTGCCTAATGAGAATGCATCCACTCCATACCCATAATTACATTATATCATCCTAATGGTTTCACCTTGAAGTCTATTTTAGTAGAGAAAGAGCTCAATTCTGATCTGTAACCCCTAACCAAAGAACTAACAGACATCTTAGCAGCAAAAGCTAGCTCAACATACCAATCAACATCTTGCTTAACAACCACAATCCTACACTTATCCACAATGGAAGGGGAAATAAAAGAATCTGTAGCACCAAAATCAAAAAATATAGAAACAATAGTATATTAACAAAAAAATTATTCCTTTTTTCCTTAGTTTGGGAATAATTAAATTAACATTAAAATGAACCGAATGTTGCCTTGATTTAGTGTTGTAATGTTTTTTACACATTCACATTAAGTTTAAGGCCTTTTTAACTAAATGGACTTAATAATACCTTATTTTTGGTGTTGTAATGTGTATCTTTACACTTTCATTAATCTAGGACCTTATTAATTAATTGAGGTTAATTTGAGCTTAATTGGCCCCTTAATTCAAATCCATGCCTAATTAATTGCATATTCTGAGGGATAAAACCCAACACTCTTAAATAATATTACACGACACTTAATTCTACAAGGTATGTGTCTTAGGCTAGTTACCTAGGATGCATTTTCCACCTGATGAATGGGTCCTAACTAGGTCCTAGGACCCCCTTTTTACATAAAAATATAACATCCCCTAAAGTGTGTCCTAGTTAAGTGTACTAGGACTCATTCACCAAGTGGTGAATGGGTCCTCACTTAACCTAGGACCCCTCCTCGAAATATGTTTTTGGCAGTATTTTGATGATTTGAAATCCTAGATTTGATGTCAACTTGTGTTATTTGAATTTTAGGAATTAAAGATAAGATAAGTATAAATAAAAGGCTATTTCCCTATGTTTTCACCTCAAATTTTAAGAGAAATAAAGAGAAATTTCACAAGAGAATTGTAGCAATGGAAATAGTATGCCCCACCTTTGAGGAATGGAGCACAAAGGTAGGGTTCCTATTTCACACTTGTTACACTCAAGGAAACCTTAGAGATCTCAATCCAAAGATAGAAAGGGGGAAAAGAGATATTGCACTAAAGTATCCTAGGGTTTGATTAGAGACAATAAGAGGGTTCACCACCAAGCTAGGGCTTGGAAAGACAATAAATTAATGTAAGATGCAAAGTATTATGCAAAACCTAATAAAATAACCTAAAAAATGGAACTAAAAACCAAGATATCAAATTGGAAATGAAAAAAGGTGCACCTAGAAGAGTGATGAGTTCAAAAAAAGCTCCAAAACCTTGAAAAATTGTTGTTTGATTCCCACTAGGACTCATACACCATTTTGGGTGATTTAGTCCCAGACTGGGTTTTCTATGCCAAAATTGGAATTTGACAATACTTAATCTGAATCTCCTAAAACCCAAAAAATGGTAGTACTAAGACTCGTATGCCGAAGGTGGCATATTAGTCCCAATATTATTTTTTAGAGGGTTAAGATCTCAATCTACTCTCCTAACTCTTTTGTTTCTGTCACACTTTGTTTTTGGGTCTAAAACTCTCATTTGCAACATGTAGGAGACTTTCGTGATCTCACAAACAAGGAAACAAGTAGGTCAACTTTCTTCAATCTTGTACTTATTCTTCAAATATCCTTCAAGCTCCAAGACACCTAGATCTGAAATTACACATGTAGAGAGAAAGAAACTTGTTGTTTGTTAGAGAAAAGGGGTTTGCCTTAGTCAAGCCCCTTTTAGGTAATGAAATAAGGACATGAAACATGAGTAATGATACCTTAAATGATGTCTTGCAATTTAAGAATCAAACATGAAATTGCCATGAAGGATGTAGATCTAGATCTTGAAATAAGTGTAGAACACTACTTAACATTGAATTTTGATTGCAACATCACAACACTAGCTCAACATCATGCTTGATGTTTGATAACCTTTACATTATGATGAAAACTGAATTGCTACAACAATTGATGAATAATTTTTCCCTTGAATGTTTTAAAAATGCTCTTGAATACTCTTGTGAAGTCTTGTAAACTCTTGAAGGCTCTTGTAAACTCAAGTTTTCTATAAGGCATGCTCTCTTGAAATTATTAGGTTAAATTGAGAAAAATAACCCTGTATTTATAATTATTTATATCAAATTTCCAAAAATTACAACACTACAAGCCGACATCAGATCTAGGAGGACAAAATCTCACTAAGAATTTGAATTAATTTTTATTTTGGGTGACATGGGAATCATACTCCACAACTGGCATATGAATCCCATTAGGGTTAACTATGGGAAATTATTGACGGTGAAAATGACACAAACAGCGTGTAAACAAAATATTTCTACTCTATTTCTCCTTAACAAGAAAGACAACATGTAGTGGCCTAACTCCCAAGGTCCTGGTAGTTGGTTCTAAACTATCTAGTGTCACTCAATTGGTCCATGCAACTGTAATGTTCAAGGGGCCTATGCTGGTAAAAAAAGAATTCAAGCAATGACTCATTTTACTGGACTGTTCTGTAAACAAAAAAAGGGGTTTTCAAATAAAAGAAAAAGATAGATCAAAGGGGCAATCAATAATCATGAACTAAACTTGTTTAGCATCAAGACATATATCTTCAACAATGAATGTTTTCTAATAGATCAAGAAAACCAAAGCATGACACAATTTATAGAATAAACCATACTATTAAGTACATTTGAGGTGCTTATTTCAAAGATTTCAAAAGAACACACATTCATTCATTGGCAAGATCATAGATCAACATACTTCAACAAACTCAATTCACTAACAATATAACAAGATAATCCTTAAATCTAGTTTCTTCTAATGACTTTCATCACATAAGAAAATTTCATGCTTCAGCACAATCATTGGCATTCAGATAGATTATAACTTATCAGCCTTATCAAATAAAACAACTCAATTCTAACACCATATTGCGTAAACCTGTAATTTTATTCAACTATAAAATTTAAGTAACAATGTATCTTTGTAATCACTACAAAATTCTATCTCCTACTCTTAGGTGGCCAATTCTATTCTCTATCAGCCGACCTTTACAAAATGATACCCCAAGGGTATTTATAGATATACAAAATTTGAAACTCCACTTCTATTTTAAGTCGACCCACCTTTTTAGGAAAAAAAGGCTCTCTTGGAAACTTAGATCAATTTGATCTTGATTTCTTACATTAGCACTTCAATTGAACTAAAGATCAAAAAATAGAAGAGAAAAAGAAATCATGTGCTCTAAGATCTGCAATAAACTTATCATAACTGGCGAAGACTTCTTGTAATACATCTAATTCTAGCCCATCAACCCATTCGTCTTCAAATTTAACTCTCTACAATTATGTTGCAGCAAACCCTGTCATGTTCTTCAACTTTATCAACTCTCTTTTAACAAATTTTATCTCTTCCTTGACATCCATCAGTCGATCAATCAATAGATCATCACCATCATCTCCTTTCTGCATGAGCCCTTTAAACCTTTCATCCCATTTCTCCTTTATCTGGCTCAAAGGCAGGCCTTCCTTTGTTCTTATATTAACATCTACTATGATAGCAATGACTACCTCCAACTCTTCAAATTGTTCGGTTAGATTATTAACAGCATCTAGGACCTCATTTCTATGTTTGCACAAGAAATTTGTTATGAATCAGAATATATGAGATTTCTTTTCCACAAAATGTTTCTTGTCCTCCTCCGATATTGACTGCTCCAAAAGAGTAGTCTAAGGCAATGCACTAATCTCCTTCAATTTCTCACTATACTCTTTATATTCCTGTTCTTGTTTCTCCAATGCCTCAGCATATAAATGCATTTCTCTTATCAATTCTTCTACTCCTTTGTAAACCTCAAAACCTTCAACCAAAACTTCACCTACTTATTGATTAATCTTATCAACCCACCTATCTAACATCTCCACTTTGCCTCTCACCTGTACTAAATCATCTACCTCCTTTTTGCTCAACAAAATGGGAGTCTCAATAGCTGCTACCTGTTGTGATCTTGGAAAAGAGACAATTTTCGAAAAGGAATACAATTGATCTAATTGAGCTTTAAGCTCATCTTTCTTCTTCTTATAATTTAACATTATTGATTTGGTTGTCGAAGCCACCACATCAATTAGATTCATCTTCTAATTCCTAGTAGGCCTTCCCAAGTTGACAGTACTCAACTGATAATTCGTTAACTGCATGTCTCCTACTTCCTTTTCTATCATTGGTATGGCACACTTAGCAACAATCTCTCCTTTGTCCGTGAGGCTGGTGGAGTGTAGGATCTTGGCCTTCATTTAAGGCCTCTCTTGTTCAATCTCCTTCATCATATTCTCCCAATTGAGAGGTTTTGAAGGTGTTACTATTCTTTTTTGTATGTCCAATTTTAGCCAAGTGGCAGCACATGGAGCAGTAGTCATCATAGTGGAAGAAGAAGCAATATTAGTTGTAGAAGGTGGTTGCACATTTACTTGGGGTTGAGAATCAACCCTTAGTTCCTCTTGTTGTTCTTGCACCACATGCATCTACACAAGCTTTTCAACTTTTTCCCTATCTTTTTGTTCCTGTACCTTCTTATCTTCTTCTTCCTTCTTCAACCTCTCTTCCTCCAATTGATCTCTCTCCACCCTTTCCCTTTCCAATCTTTCCTTTTCTAATTTGTCCTTCTCTATTCTTTCCTTTTCCATTTTTTCTTCTCTAGAGCCTCTAGTCTTTCTTTCTCTAATCTTTCTGCCTCTAAAACCTTAAGCTTTTCTTCCTTTTCCTTTTCTTCTTCTTGCTTCTAGATCATTTATGCAGCATCCTTTTCCTTTTGCAATTGCTCTGCTTCTTCTCCTTTTCGGTGAGCTTCCTCAGCTAGCTTCAATTTAGCAACCAAGACCTCTTTCTCCCTCTGGTTTTTCATCTTCCCTTCCTCAAGGTTATGAATCTTTTGTATTAAATCTAACTTATCATTTTCTTCTTTAACCTTGAGTTCATGTTCTTGTTGCATTTTCTCTCTCTGTAATTCATTAGTTATTGCCTTAGCTTCAATTTGTTAATGTTGTAGTATGGAATGAGTTTGTGTCTTGGAACCCATTAAATTTTTCTTTTTTATTTCTTTAGCTTTTTCCTCGGCACTCTTTCTAACTTTTTCAAACAATGCCCATTGCTCCTCTTGTGTCATTAACTGTTAAGTATCCTCTTCTAGAGGCATATTCTCTTGTACATCCTTTTCTAGCACAGTCTCATTTGAATATGTCCCAACATCATGAATTTCCCTCTCCACTCCTTTTCCCTTTGTAGTTTCAGCCATACTATGAAGAGCCCCCTTTCAAACTTCTTCACTCTGCTTCTTTGCAAGTGGGACTTGTGTGGAAGATTCACCTAATGTTTGTGCTAAAATAATAGATTCAACTTGAGCCTCTCCTTCCTGTGTTTCTGCTTCATCACTTGCTGCTTCAAGTTCTATCTCTTCAATTTCTAGAGGAAAGAACTCCAAAGGCTCTTTAGGAGGTGTCTTTCTTTTTAGTATTTTATAACCCTTCCCCTTATTAGGAGTTTTTCCTTGAGGAGCTTTGGTTCTTAACATCAACCAGTGAACAATTCGATCCAAGACTATTCTGCCTATTTGCTTTATGTCAATAGTTTCTTCAATGTTCGAATCAACCAGATCCAAGCTTTTAGTTCCAATGTTCAAAGCTTCATAAGATGGATCCAATACAACTTCGTCATCCACCAATGTGTTAGGAATGTCATTTTTCACTCCAAGTTCTGCCATGAGTGAGACAGATAACCTTGCATAATTCTTTTCCCTCAAGTCATATTCATCTTGTCGGTCACTCCAAAAATCTTCTAAAAAATTGAAATGCTTGTTAAACACAGAAGGTAACAAGGCATGCATCTTCCCTTTTGGGTCAAAAGATTTACAAGCTATATATAAACCCAACTTCAATTATATCAGCTCACTGCAGACCACCTTTTCCCCTACCAAATGCTAACAGCTATACTCACCCAACTTCATGGGAAACTTGTGACATCCTGTCTCATGTTTTAAACCAAATCGAGCATTAAATCCAAGAGCCTGATATACAAACTCCATTAGCACTATCCTATTATTGCAACACCTTGGAAGAAAATGTGGATGGCCCTCAAAACAAGCAAGCCTAAAGTATGTATACCTAGGGTGTTGAATGTACCAACATCCCCATTCAGCAATGAATGCCATCGTTTCTTGACTCAGCCTATACCATACATCTCCATTTAGTTGGTTAATGACTACATAAATGAATGCATCATTAACTCTTTTGAATTGAGTCTCAACAACTTGTAGAGACAACTGGTTATAGTGTTCCCATACTTTCTTCTGTTCATCCAAGGCTCCCATTATCGCTACTCTATTTAAACCTAGGAAGATACCCAACCTTGCCACTGCATATACAATGTAAGAAGTCATAAAGAAACATTTAGTCTCCCTTATGTTGGTCAGTTGACTATGAATAGCATTTGACACAATCATCGGCCAATCAAACTGTTGGGCTCCATTTAGGATTGTCTGGATGAAGGGAAACATCCACTCCTTGAAATGAAATGTATCCCTCTTCCCAAAAGCCCTAGACAACATCATTATTAAATCTGATATCTCTTTGTAGAAATCTACCCTTTTTGGCTGGTCTGCAAGCTTGGTTAGAGACTTCTTCTCTATCTTCAACCACTTTTTGTTCAAATGAGATTTATTGGATTCTTTAAACTTACTATATTTCTCCAAGGCTTCTGCCTCATCCAACTGCACCAAGTTCTTAGGATCCGGGACTTTAAATATTCTTTGAAATTCTTAAGGAGTGAGATCAATAATAACATTGTTTTGTGAGTCCATGCATTGTCTGGTAGTAGGATTGTAAGCACTAGCTACTATCAAGATTAACTTCGGGCATTGGATTGATAAAGGAAACATAGTGATATGGGCCAAGCTAGAATCAACAACCCTCTTGGTCCTAGGTGTCACATCCTCATTGAATGTTTCAGTATATGCCTCCTAAAAGTTGTACTCACCCAAGTTTGTGTCGGTGATGTCTGACCAATTTGATTCTACTTTGCTTACCTTCACAAGAGGACTCCTATGATTATACCTAAGGGTATAAGGCAACTCTTTTGGCTTCATCTTCTTGGGTTTAGGTATTTCCTTTGATGTCCTTGCAGATCGGTTCCTTTGAGAAGCTTCCCCTGCTGTTCCCGACATCCTCTTAGTTTTCCTGCAGCAAAATCTCTAATTAGATCCTTGAATGAATCCTCTCAAAAATGTGTCTTTAAAATCATACCTTTCAAACATTCATCAGAGGCGAAACCAGGCAGCAAACATCTTAAATAACCTTCCTTTAACATATTGCCAGGCTCGGGGCAAAAAATGTTATTGTCACTCTACTAATAAGAAGCGGGCTTGGAGTCAGAAGTGAAATAGTGACCCGAACCGGAACTGGAATGGAAGCTGATTTGGTTTCCTTCAGATTTTCTATTTTCATATTCCTTCTCATTTCCACTTCTGCTTCCGATAGTTAAACATTTTTGTGAAGTAAAGCTTTTTACTATAAGCGGAGTTGGAGATGGGATGGAAATGGAATCGATACCTTTTGGAAAACATGATTTTCAAGTTCAAGATCAATTTCGATCCCGCTTCCGCCAAGGTTGACCATGACTTCATAAATGACTATCGATTCAATGTAGAACTTCATGAGTTTAAACTAGGCCATTTTCAAAAAGAAATGGGGCTAACATACAATTCGATAGAACCATCCCCATATGACCAAGGGCGACTGTTATTTTAGGGCATCATATTTAATCACCTAATTAAGGCATTACAGAAATGCACTTAAACCCTAATCTAAAAAAACCCGATAAAACTAGGGCACGGATTTAACCCCCCCTAATTTAACCAAATGAAATGCGTAATAAAATCCTAAGTAAAACCAGATTCTACCAACCCTAACTCACTGTAAAAATCTAGATTAATCTACCTCACTATGAAAAACCCTAATTAAATCTACACATTTAAAACCTAACGCAACACGACACGATCACAACAAAACGTGAAAGTGACCATGCCCTAACCCACTATAAAACCAGAAACACAAGCATAAAAACGAAATCAAGAAAAACAAATAAAGAAAGAAAGAAAACAAGCACACCATCCTATTAAGAGGGTGAACTTCCCCAAAGATCTAAATCAAACAAAAAAAATAGAAAACACGAAAGCAAATAAATAAAAGAAACGAGAATAGGAACCCTACCTCAAACACAAAACTTGGCTAACATTCTGAATTGATTCACAATCAATTATCTTCTCCTTCTTCAATCGATTCACTTAGATGAACTCCACAGCTGCTCTATTTCACTATTTGATTTATCTAACAATGATAATAGTAATGCTATTAATCCTTAATCAAGGTCAGATTTAGAGTCCTTACCTACACATAGCAGCTTTCATTAATGCATTAAATGGAGTTAAGCAGAGTAGGAAATGGAGAAGAACAAACACTTCACTACAGTGTGACTTCAGTAAAAAGTCAACGACCAAGAAAAGGTGGCGGCAGAAGCGGAATGGAAATTGATTCAGATACTTATAGAATTTCCCAACTTCATTCTCGTTCTGGTTTTGGTTCCACCAACAAAGTAGAAAACAAAACCAAATGCAAATAAGTAAAATAAAAGACTGACATAGTAAAACATACCACAAGGACCTAGACTAAAACCAAAGTTTGAAAAAGCGAAGGCGGTGACGGAATGGATTTTGATTTTGCAATTTCCAGTAAACACCAAGTTAATGTTCACTTTGGTTTTGGTTCTGATAAAGACAAAACAAAAGGTCAAAAGAAAGACTATCGAGATGGAGGACGAAACGAGTTTTGAAAGAAGTTTCAGAACTCGATTTGGTTCTGGCTCTGATTCCGACAGACTAAACCAAAACAAAAGAAAGTGTTGGAATCAAACGACTCCAAACTTTGTTTGAAAAACAACAAAAGATAAACACACAAAGGGGGACCCATTTTGACCAAGGCAAAAGATGGGGTGGTTATGCAAGGCATAACAAATGGTGACTCGGTTGGGAAAATGGTTTACCCATTTTCAAGATACCCAAAGAAAATTTCAGTCACCCAAAAACTACTTGGCTTATAAACACTTTAACTTGAATGAGATCAGATATATGTAGGATAAGTTTAGCTACTATCCCAGATGTATGTGCTCATGAGTTATTTTTGAATCTGAGTGTGTGCAATACATTGTGCATCATTCTTTGTAAGTACTCTCTTTCCTCTTGAAGAATTATACCTAAGATTCAAAATGCATGGGTTGAGTCCTTTAGCTATCATGCAGTAAAATCCTGGGAATTCCTCCGCTCCCAAACAGGTGTCCATAGCCCCGAAAAAGATACCTCTAGTTCTCTCAAAGCAATGCTCTACTGCCAGACATGCGTCTATAGCCCCAATAGAGATACTTGATTACCCACTTAATATTGAGTTTGCTTCTTCTTTATTTCTTTTCTTTCATTCATTTTTTCCTTTTAAAACTTGCTTGTGGAAATATTTTATGCACCTTGCTCAATACCTCAGACATAATGAATCTGAAACAAGGGTTGAGAACTACTATGGATTTCATGATAGTCTTGGAATCGGATTTTTCACTTGAATCAAAGGATAGAGCCATTCTAAAATAAATAGGTACATCATGCAGATGTTTTCCTAATTTGGTGATAGATCTTTGATCACAATTCATGAGATATTCACAATATATCTTCTATCCTTAATAACTTTTCCAACCCAAACTAGAATGATCATAAAACATAAGTTTCAAAATGAAATCCTTTTCAATGGTGATAATGAAAATACCTAAACCAATTTCTCTCCCAACACGAGTAGCATACTTTGAATAACAACCCCTTAATTTGAAATGAACAAAATGAAGATCCCCAACGAAACAAGACCAAACCAAAACAAAACAAACAAACAAAAATAAATGAAGAAAACAACAAAACACAACAAACTAAAAACCAAACTAAAAAGGAAACCTAATTACATATGATACAATATAATATAAAAACATCAGACCTTTTATGCACTGAAATGGTATTTGAGAAACTGACCATTAATTGGTAATGGAACAGGCTCTCCTGTTAAGGTACTCAAATGAAAAGCATTCTCGCCTAATATTTCAGCCACTTGATAAGGACCTAACCAAAGTCTTATCAAACTTCTGGTGATCTCATTTCTTCTCTCTAGCCTTATCCCATAATAACACAAGATCTGATATTCTAAAGGCTTTTATCTTGGCTCTTTTGTCAAACCAACATTTGACAACAGCCTGATGTTTAGAGAATTGCTACAAAGTAGGATCTCTTTGCTCTTCCATATTTAACAAATTAAGTAGTCTAACCTCAATCCTATCATCCTTGGAGTAAAACTCCTACATAAAATTCAGAACAAGTATTTGTAAATGAATTGGGAAGATTGGATCTTGGCCATAAACTAACTTAAAAGGTGAATTTCCTACGGCTACTTTGATTCTGGTTCAATCTTCCCATAAGGCAAATCTCAATTGGGTGTGCCAGTCCCTAGGATTACTTTCTAATAACTTTCTTATGACCTCCAACAAGTTCTTATTTGTGGACTCAACCACTTCATTCCCCTGAGGGTAATAATTGGAAGAATATTTCAACACGATTTTATGTTCATAGGCCCATGAAATAAATTCAGCAGAAAAAAAAGCAGGGCCATTATCACATACTAGAGCAAATGGAACTCCATACTTGGTTGTGATGTTCTCAGTCAGAAACTTGATGACCACCTCTGTGGTGCTATTCTTGCAAGGTTGTGCCTTAGTCCAACATGTGCAGTAATCAGTTGCAATCGAGATGGATTTATGTCCTACAGAAGAATTCGGATTAATTACACCTACAAAATCAAGTGCCCATTGAGCAAATGGCCTTACCTCATATACTGGTTGTAGGGGCATTACAGGATTTCTTTCTCTAGGTGCAGAGGTTTGGCATACATGACAAGTCTTGTAGTGCTAATGTGCATGTCTAAACACATAAGGCCAATAGTAGCCTAATATTAAAATCTGATGAGCCAAAGCATCAGCGGACCCATGTCCTATTCCATCCCTTCCATGAAATTCATTTATGGCATGCTTAGCTTCTTGCTGATCCAAATAGTGTAGATAAATTCCTTGAAAATTATTCCTGTAGATTGAACCCCCTTTGAGCATGTAATGAGCACTCTTCATCCTTAATGCTCTCCTTTGAGTAGCATTCATTCCATCTAGATATTTGTTATTGAGGAGGAAGAAAACTAAATCTGTATACGAGCGATCCTTAGTGAATGATTGGACAGTGTACTATTTACAAGTAATGCTTTTGTCCACTTCTACCATCACTTTTGACAAACCTTGGCCTCGAACAAGTTTCATTGGGTGAATCTCTAGGTCAAACTCCTGTAAAATGGCCATCTATTTTCCTCTTCGTTCTCCTAATTCACTTTCCAGTAGAAGATATTCACACCTAGATCTAGAACTATGGCCATTACTTGACTTCGAATTATGTAATGCCTGAACTTCTTCACTGCTCGTACCAATGCAAAGGGCTATTTTTCTAATGGTGAATACCTTACTTCTACATTCTTAAATGGAGAGCTCATAAAAGCAATAGGTCTCTCCTCATTCTCTTCTCTTCTCTATGTTAAAACTGCTGCACATGAATGTTTAGAAGCAAAAGAATAAATGTAGAAGGGCTTTAGATAATCTGGGCTTGTCAAAACAGGTGCCTTAGATATAGATTGTTTAATCTACATGAAAGCAGACTTAGCCTCTTCACTCCACTCAATCTTTGCATCCCTCTTCATCATTTCATTGAGGGGTTTGACAATCTCTGCAAACCCTGTTATAAATTTCCTAACAAAATTGATCCTTCCAAAGAAAGATCTCATCTCCTTCTTGCTACCTGGCCTTGTCAACTTTAAAATAGCCTCTACTCGATCAAGATCTATGGATATCCCCTCCTCAAAAATAATGTGACCCAAGAGTTTCCCTTCAGATACTCCAAATACACATTTCTTTGGATTAAGAGAGACACCTTAACTTATACACTTCTTTAAAACCTTTTCCAGGTTAGCAGCATGATCTTCTCTATTCCTAGAGAAGATATTCAAATCATCAACATAGATGATTATACATTTCCCTATCAGATCTTTAAAATCTACATCCATTTCTCTTTGAAAAGTAGCTCCTGCATGGATACGACCAAAAGGCATTCTTTTGTAGGCAAATGTGCCCAATTTTGTGGTGAAAGTAGTCTTCATCCTATCCTCATGACTTACAAGGACCTAATTGTATCTTGAATACCCATCCAAGAATGACATTATCTGGGATCCATTCACCTTTTCTGATACTTCATCTAGAGAAGGTAATGGATAGTTATCCTTCTCAGAGGCCTTGTTTAAATTCCAGAAATCCACACACAGTCTGATTTCATAATTCTTTTTCCACACAGGAACTAAATTAGCTACCCAAGTAGAATGTCTAACAGGAAAAATTATCCTAGCAACTAAAAGATTTTTTACTTCTCTCTGGATCAGAGCCTTAATTAATGCATTGACCAGGCATTGCTTTTGGTGAAACAACTTAGCTTTTGGCTTGAGAGGAATTGTATGTGTGATGACAGATGTATCAAAAGTTTTCAAGTCATCATAACTCCAAGCAATAGCTTCAATATTTTGCTCCAAGACCTTGATTATCTCATCTTTAATTTCTTGAGCACAAGATTTTCCTATAAGAACATTCCTTTCTGGGCCTGAGTGAGTTAAATTAACAGATTCATAATTACCTCCCTCACTCTTTGTAGGCATTCTTTGATAAGCTTGTGGGTCTGAGTTAAATATTCTTTCCAATGCTATCATCCCTTATGGGATGTTATTGCTCTTTAAATCCAATATACCTTCTGGACTATCATTCTCTGAATCCCAATCCCCCTGATCTCTTTTAAATTCATCAATTATTTGCCCTTCAAAAGCATCAAAATTTTCCAAAAAGGCCAATATATGTTGATCATCATTAAATACCTAAAATTTTCTAACATTATGAGGAATAGTTGGGACTGAAATCAACTCCTTCGAAAACCTCTTAAGGTTAGAGTATTGCATGGGATCCAATGTACTAGCAGCAACAACAAGAGCATCTACAATTTGATTAGCCTCCTTAGGGATGAGAGTGATCCCAAAGGCATCAAAATATTCTATTAAATTCCAAACCCTGTTCCTGTACGAAACCAATCTTTATTATGGCATGTGTATTGGCTATGCACCTATTACACAATCACCTCAGAATCTCCCATAACTATCAGAGCAGTAACCTTATTTTTATGAGAAAACATAAGCCCACAAGCTAGTGCCTCATACTCAGCCACATTGTTTGTGCAACCAAACTACAATCTATAAGAAGAAAAATAAGTCTTTCCTTTCAGATTAGTTAATTCAATCCCTGCTCCACTTCCTTCTTTAGATTTAGAACCATCAAATTTAAGAGTCCATAATTGGTCTTTGGCTGGAAGTTCCTTCTTTTTAGAAGTAACAGGGGATGACTCACTTGAGATATGTGGCAGCTCGGACTTTGGCTGATCATCAAAGTTCGTGTTGGGGCAAGGCTCAGTTGAAGATTTTCCTATGTTTTCACTTTGTTCAACAACTACTTCCTGAATGATTTCTTGAGTTAATTTTCCATCTAATTCATCTTTCATCAACACCTTGTGCATTGGTAAAGCATCAAAAGTGGGTGTATTGAAATGAAACTGAGATACTTCCACTTCTTCTTGATCTTGAGAACACAAAACCTGAGTCTACTCCACTAGTAAGGAACCTTCCTGTTGAGAAAGGTTAGCCTGAGTAAGAATAGTAGCATCCTTAACTTTGAAGGCGAACTCATTGGTGGGAGTCTTAGATTCCTCTTGAAATTTTTGTTGAGACTGATCTACATGACTTAGAATATCCAGGCATGACTAACATGTCAATTCTGAATGGTTATGATAGTGAATCCTACACCAATTAGGGAGCAATAAACTACTCAAGTCAATGTCTCCTCCTAAAACCAACCTATCTTGTTGCAACTTTCTTACTAAAACCTGCTGGTTGATGCAAATCATGGGATTACTATGTTCTAAGGACAAACTTTCTTCAAGACTGATTACAGATAAAGTAAGGACTTCCTCTTGTTTTTAAACACCAATCTCAGTCTCAAAATATGCTACTTCATTGGAAGCATTATATTCCGTAATCATGTGTTTGAGCCTTGGTTCACTCTCAATTCCTATCTGTGTTGGTACTCCCTTGCATGGTAACCACATCTGAGAGAATTCCAAGGACAAATATACCCCAATACTCTTCATCAACTCCCAACTTAGGAGAATACCATATGTTTCTAGGATATCAACAACTTGGATAACGATGTAGGTCTGGATCCTTGGGTCTGATCCAACCTGAACATGCATGTTTTTCAACTCACCTATAATGTTGACCTTTGTTTTTTCAAATTGAATGACTTTCTTATTTGTAGGGATAGGACTTAATCCTAACTTCTTGCATATTGAAAATGGCATGACATTTCCTTATGCTCCAGAGTCCAATAAACAATTGTGCAGGTTCTTTCCAAAAATCCTTAGACTTAAAAGAAAAGGTGGGGTACTGGTCTTACCTTTATACATAACTGCATTTGTTTCCTTTGTTGGAATCATTTTACCTTTTCCTTTTAAGCGATTTGTTTCTTCCAAAGATTTTAATACCACCTCTCATTGAGCTGGGCACCACTTCATGATGTCAAAGAATGACAGGGCTGTCTTTTGTCTTTGCAATTCTGTAATAAAGTCAAATTTTGAATCATTCCTAGCTTGATATTTAGGAAAAGGAGGTGGATTGCCTCTATTCTGAAGGTCAGAACGTCCCTTTGGTGGAGGTGGATTCTTATCCTCATTTTGGTTTAGTGGAACTATATTGTTCAGGGGTGCAGATGTAGTGAATGGACCCTTATTCTGATTCCTTAGAAAGTAACCACCCTTAGATTGGAAAGCTTGAGCATCATAGACATATTCCTCTAGCCCATTATCCCCTTGCATGGGAAACTGGTACTTCTCTTCAATAGTTTCATAAGTCATTGTAGTACTGACCGGCCCATTATCCTAATTGGAATTTCCTACTGGAGGATGAGAATCAGCCTGTGCAATCTTCACAATTTTCTCTATTTCTAGGCAATTGACCTCAGAATGTGTTGTTGTATCATGCAACCTACACCAATTAGTCATAAAATTCAAATCAGCAACATTAGCAGTATGTGGTCTCTCCTCACTCGATTGATAGTTATGAGGAACTCCTCCATTGTTAGGTCTAGTATTCCATTGCCTATTGTTGTTGTTGTTATTGAACCTCTGATTATATTTTCTGTTTTGATTTTGATAATTTTGATTTGAGGAATTCTGGTTCTGGACATTTCGATTGGTGTTTTGATTGGAGTAATTTCCCTGATTGTTGTAGTTCTAGTTTTGGTTGTGCGGAGGGTTTTGTCTAAGCTGTGCCATGTCATTAGACATCTGAGATAAAGTCCTTTTGAGAGTCTCTACCTCACTAGGTGGGTTTGGAGGAAATCCAGGTGGATTAAGTGGTGGTGGTAATGTAGGTATCAAAATCCTATGAGCATGGAGTCTAGGTCTAACCGGGGTTTGCAAATCCTATGATGGTTCAGGATCAGTAGAGGATCTCAAAATCCTTCCATATTTCTCTGGTGAGAAAGAAACTATGCGAGCCAACTTGTCTTTTCAGGCCCTCCTTCTAGTGCCAGATCTATTGATGGTGAAAATGACACAAACAACATGTAAACAAAATATTTCTACTCTATTTCTTCTTAAAAAGAAAGACAACATGTAGTGGCCTAACTCCCAAGGTCCTGGTAGTTGGTTCTCAACTGTCTAGTGTCACTCAATTGGTCCATGCCACTGTAATGTTCAAGGGGCCTATGCTGGTAAAAAAGGAATTCAAGCAATGACTCATTTTACCGGACTGTTCTGTAAACAAAAAAAGGGGTTTTCAAATAAAAGAAAAAGATAGATCAAAGGGGCAATCAGTAATCATGAACTAAACTTGTTTAGCATCTCGACATATATCTTCAACAATGAATGTTTTCTAACATACCAAGAAAACAAAAGCATGACACAATTTATAGAATAAACCATACTATTGCATACATCTAAGGTGCTTATTTCAACATCACAACTCACATATCACAACTATTTCAAAGATTCCAAAAGCTCACATGTTCATTCATTGCCAAGATCATAGATCAACAGACTTCAACAAACTCAATTCACTAATAATATAACAAGATAATCCTTAAATCCGGTTTCTTCTAATGACTTTCATCACATAAAAAAATTTCATGCTTCAGCACAATCACTAGGATTCAGATAGATTATAACTTATCAGCCTTATCAAATAAAATAACTCACTTCTAACACCATATTGCGTAAACCTGTAATTTTATTCAACTGTAAAATTTAAGTAACAATGTATCTCTGTAATCACTACAAAATTATATCTCCTACTCTTAGGTGGCCAATTCTATTCTCTATCAGCCAACCCTTACAAAATGATACCCCAAGGGTATTTATAGATATACAAAATTCGAAACTCCGCTTCTATTTTAAGTTGACCCACCTTTTTAGGAACAAAAATATCTCTTGGAAACTCAGATCAATTTGATCTTGAGTTCTTACATTAGCACTTCAGTTGAACTGAAGATTAGAAAATAGAAGTGAAAAAGAAAACATGTGCTCTAAGAACCATTAATATTGCATGCAACATGCAAAGAAGAAGAAGACCATGCATGCATGAGATTTATGCATGTGAAGTTCGATCCACAATAAACTCATCATTACTGGCGAAGATTTGTTGTAATACATCTAATTTTGGCCCATCAACCTAGTCATCTTCACATTTAATTCTCTCCAATTCTGTTGCAGAAAACCCTGTCATGTTCTTCAACTTTATCAACTCTCTTTTAGCAACTTTTATCTCTTCCTTGATGTCCATCAGTCGATCAATTAGTAGATCATCACCATCATCTCCTTTCTACATGATCCCTTTAAACCTTTCATCCCATTTCTCCTTTAGCTGGCTCAAAGGAAGGCCTTCCTTTGTTAATATATTAAAATTTACTATGATAGCAATGACTGCCTCCAACTCTTCAAATTTTTCAATTAGATTATTAACAAAATCTTGGACCTCATTTCTATGTTTGCACAAGAAATCTGTTCTAAATCGGAGTATACAAGAGGTCTTTTCCACAAAATCTTTGTTGTCCTCCTCCAATATTGACTGCTCCAAAAGAGTGGTTTTAGGAAATGCACTAATCTCCTTCAATTTCTCACTATACTCTTTATATTCCTCTTCTTGTTTCTCCAATGCCTCAACATATAAATGCATTTCTCTTATCAATTCTTCTGCTCCTTTGTAAACTACAAAAACTTCAACCAAAAATTCACCTACTTCTTGAATAATCTTGTCAACCCACCTATCTAACATCTCCACTTTGCCTCTCACCTATACCAAATCATCTACCTCTTGTTTGCTCAACAAAATGGGAGTCTCAATAGCAGCTACCTATTGTGATCTTGGAGAAGAGACACTTTTCAAAAAGGAATGCAATTGATCTAATTGAGCTTTAAGCTCATCTTTCTTCTTCTTATCGTTTAACATTCTTGATTTGGTTGTCGAAGCCTCCACATCAATTAGATTCATCTGTTGATTCCTGGTAGGCCTTCCCAAGTTGATAGTACTCAATTGATAATACGTTAATTGCATGTCTCCTACCTCCTTTTCTGTCATTGGTATGGCACACTCAGCAACAATCTCTCCTTTGTCCATGAGCCTGGTGGAGTGTAGGATCTTGGCCTTCTTTTTAGGTCTCTCTTGTTAAATCTCCTTCATCATATTCTCCCAATTGAGAGGTTGTGAAGGTGTTACTATTCTTTTCTGTAGGTCTAATTTTAGCCAAGTGGGAGCACATGGAGCAGTAGTCATCACAGTGGAAGAAGAGGCAATAGTAGTGCTAGAAGGTGTTTCCACATTCACTTGGGGTTGGGAATCAACCCTTAGTTCCTCTTGTTGTTCTTGCACCACATGCATCTGCACAAGCTTTTCAGCTTCTTCCCTATCTTTCTATTCCTGTACCTTCTTATCTTCTTCTTCCTCCAATCGATGTCTCTCCACCCTTTCCCTTTCCAATCTTTCCTTTTCTAATTTGTCCTTCTCTATTCTTTCCTTTTCTAGTTTTTCCTTCTCTAGAGCCTCTACTCTTTCTTTCTCTAATCTTTTTGCCTCTAAAGCCTTACGCTTTTCTTCCTTTTCGTTTTCTTCTTGTTGCTTTTGTATCATTTTTGTAGCATCCTTTTCCTTTTGCAATCACTCTGCTTCTTATTCTTTTCGGTGAGCTTCCTTAGCTAGCTTCAATTTAGCAACCAAGACCTCTTTCTCCCTCTGGTTTTATCGCCTTCTCTTCCTCAAGGTCAAGAATCTTTTGTATTAACTCTAACTTATCATTTTCTTCTTTAACCTTGAGTTCATGTTCTTGTTGCCTTTTCCCTCTCTCTACTTCATTAGCTACTGCCTTAGCTTCAATTTATTGTTGTTGTAGTATGGAATCAATTTGTGTCTTGGCACCCATTAAATTTTGTTTTTCTATTTCTTTAGCTTTTTCCTCAGCATTATTTCTAACTTCTTCAAACAATGCCCATTGCTCCTCTTGTTTCATTACCTATTCAACATCCTCTTCTAGAGGCATATTCTCTTGCACATGCTTTTCTAACATAGTCTCATCTGAATCTATCCCAACATCATGAATTTCCTCTCCACTCCTTTTCCCTTTGTAGTTTCAGCCATACTATGAAGAGCCCTCTTTCGAACTTCTTCACTCTACTTCTTTGCAAGTGGGACTTGTGTGGAAGATTCACCTAATGTAGATACTGAAACAATAGATCCAACTTGAGCCTCTCCTTCCTGTATTTCCACTTCATCACCTGTTGCTTCAAGTTCTATCTCTTCGATGTCTAGAGGAAAGAACTCCAAAGGCTCTTTAGGAGGTGTCTTTCTTTTTAGTCTTTTATACCCCTTCCCATTTTTAGGAGATGGTCCTTGAGGAGCTTTGGTTCTTAACATCAACCAATGAACACTTTGATCCAAGAATGTTCTACCTTTTTTCTTTATGTCAATAGTTTCTTCACTATTCCAATCAACCAGATCCAAGCTTTTAGTTCCTATGTTCAAAGCTTCATAAGATGGATCCAATACAACTCCATCATCCACCAATGTGTCACGAATGTCATTTTTGACTCCAAGTTCTGGCATGAGTGAGACATATAACCTCTCATAATTCTTTTCCCTCAAATCATATTCATCTTGTCGGTCACTCCAGAAATCTTCTAACAAATTGAAATGCTTTTCAAACAAGAAGGTAACAAGGCATGCATCTTCCCTTTAGGGTCAAAATACTTATGAGTTGTATATAAACCCAACTTCAATTGTATCAGCTCACTGTAGACTACCTTTTCCCCTACCAAATGCTAATAGCTATACTCACCCAACTTCATGGGAAACTTGTGACATCCTGTATTATGTTTTAAACCAAATTGAGCATTAACTCCAAGAGCCTGATATACAAACTCCATTAGTACTATCCTGTTATTGCAACACCTTGGAAGCAAATGTGGATGGCCCTCAAAATCAGCAAGCCTAAAGTATGTATACCTGGGGTATGGAATGTACCAACATACCCATTCAACAATGAATGCCATGGCTTCTTGACTCATCCTGTACCCTGCATCTCCATTTAGTTGGTTAATGACTACATATATGAATGCATCATAAACTCTTCTGAATTGAGTCTCAGCAACTTGTAGAGATAACTAGTTATAGATTTCCCATACTTTCTTTTGTCTATCGAAGGCTCCCATTATCCCTACTCTATATAAACCTGGGAAGATACCCAACCTTCTTGATGCATATACAATGTAAGAAGTCATAAAGAAACATTTAGTCTCCCTTATGCTTATCAGTTGACTATGAATAGAATTTGACACAATCATCAGCCAATCAAACTATTGGGCTCCATTAAGGATTGTCTAGATCAAGGGAAACATCCACTCCTTGAAAAAAAATGTATCCCTCTTCCCAAAATCCCTAGACAACATCATTATTAAATCTAATATCTCTTTGTAGAAATCTACCCTCTTTGGCTGGTCTACAAGCTTGGTTAGAGACTTCTTCTCTGTCTTCAACCACTTTTTCTTCAAATGAGATTTATTGGATTCTTTAAACTTACTATATTTCTCCAAGGCTTCTGCCTCATCCAAATGCACCTAGTTCTTAGGATCCAGGACATTAAATATACTTTGAAATGCTTGAGGAGTGAGATCAATAATAACATTGTTTTGTGAGTCCATGCATTGTTTGGTAGTAAGATTGTAAGCACTGGCTTCTCTCAAGGTTAACTTCGGGCATTGGATTGATAAAGAAAACACAATGATATGGGCCAAGCCAAAATCAAGAATCCTCTTGGTTCTAGGCATCACATCCTCATTGAATATTTCAGTATATGCCTCCTCAAAGTTGTACTGGCCCAAGTTTGTGTCGGTGATGTCTGCCAATCTAATTCTACTTTGCTCACCTTCACAACAGGACTCCTATGATTATACCTAAGGGTATAAGGGAACTCTTTTGGCTTCATCTTTGTGGGTTTAGGTACTGCCTTTGAGAAGCTTCCCCTGATGTTCCCGACATCCTCTTAGTTTTCCTGCAACAAAATCTCTAACTAGATCCTTTAATGAATCCTCTCAAAAACATGTCTTTAAAATCATACCTTTCAAACATTCATTAGAGGTGGAACTAGGCAGCAAACATCTTAAATAACCTTCCTTTAACATACTGCCTAGCTTGGGGAAAAAATTGTTATTGTTATTGTACTAATAAGAAGCAGGCTCAGAGTCGAAAGTGAAATAGTGATCGAAACCAAAACCAGAATGGAAACTGATTAGGTTTCCTTTAGATTTTTCTGCTTTCATATTCCTTCTCGATTTCGCTTCCGCTTTTGACAAGTAAACATTTTTGTGAAGTAAAGCTTCTTATGATAAGCAGAGTCAGAGATGGGATGGAAATGGAATCAATACCTTTTGGAAAACATGATTTTCAAGTTCAAGATCAATTCTGATCCCACTTTCGCCTAGGTTGACCATGACATCATAAACGACTTTATCAATTCAATGCAGAACTTCATGAGTTTAAACTAGGTCATTTTCAAAACGAAATGGGGCTAACATACAATTCAATAGAACCATCCCCATATGACCAAGGGTGATTGTTATTTTAGGGCATCATATTTAATCACCTAATTAAGGCATTATAGAGATGCAGTTAAACCCTAATCTAGAAAACATGATAAAACTAGGGCACAAATTTAACCCCCCCTAATTTAACCAAATGAAATGCGCAATAAAATCCTAAGTAAAACTAGATTCTACCAACCCTAACTCACTGTAAAAATCTAGATTAATCTACCTCACTATGAAAAACCCTAATTAAATCTACACATTTAAAACCTAATGCAGCACAACGCGATCACAACAAAACGTGAAAGTGAACATTCCCTAACCCACTATAAAACTAGAAACACAAGCATAAAAACAAAATCAAGAACAACAAATAAATAAAGAAAGAAAACAAACACACCATCCTATTGAGATGACAAACTTGCCCAAAGATCTAAATCCAACAAAACAAACAGAAAACACAAAAGCGAATAAATAAAAGAAATGAGAATAGGAACCCTACCTCGAACGCAAAAGCTGGCTAACCTTCTAAATTGATTCGCAAGCAATTATCTTCTCCTCCTTCAATTGATTCACTTAGATGAACTCCACAGCTGCTCTATTTCACTACTTGATTTATCTAACAATGATAATAATAATGCTATTAATCCTTAATCAAGGTCAGATTTGGATTCCTTACCTACACATAGCAGTTGTCATTAATGCATTAAATGGAGTTAAGCGGAGTAGGAACTGGAGAAGAACAAACACTTCACTAAAGTGCGACTTCAGTAAAAAGTCAATGACCAAGAAAAGGCGGTGGTGGAAGCGGAATGGAAATTGATTCAAATACTTACAAAATTTCCCAACTTCATTCCCGTTCTGGTTCCGGTTCTGCCAACAAAGCAGAAAACAAAACCAAATGCAAATAAGTAAAATAAAAGACTGACATAGTAAAACATAACACAAGGACCTAGACTAAAACCAAAGTTTGAAAAAGCGGAGGCAGAGACGGAATGGATTTTGATTTTGCAATTTCCAATAAACACCAAGTTAATGTTCACTCTGGTTCCGATTCTGATAAAGACAAAACAAAAGGTCAAAAGAAAGACTATCGGGACGGGGGACGAAATGAGTTTTGAAAGAAGTTTCAAAACCCGATTTGGTTTCGGCTCCGATTCCAACAGACTAAACCAAAATAAAACAAAGTGTTGGAATCAAACAACTCAAATCTTTTTTTGAAAAACAAAAAAAGATAAAAACACAAAGGGGGACCCATTTTGACCAAGGCAAAAGATGGGGTGTTTATGCAAGGCATAGCAGAAATATTTTTCAAAAATGCTTAGAATGTTGTAAAATCAAGATTGGGGCCCAAAAACCTAGGTGGAACTCATATTCCCAAGGTGGCATATGAGTCCCACGTCACTAAGTATAGGCCACAAAACCTAAAAACACCTGAATTGTGATTGGTTGTTGGTTTATGTCAGGATTATCCTTGGAAAGATGCATTAATTAAGGCTTGTGGATGAAAAATAAGGCCAAATAAGGCATAAAGAAGCTTAGTTATTTAATAAAACCCTAGAAAAGTGTGAAACTATGTTACAACACTTTAGAACACCTAAAATAAGGCACTATTAAGTACATTTAGTTTACAAAGGCCTAAAACTTAATGTGAAGGTGTAAATAAATATACTTTACAACACTAAATTAAGGAAAAATTAGGCCTATTCAACTTAAAAGAGCCCTAAATCCAATGTCAATTTTGAGAACACATTACAACACTAGATAAAGGCATCATTAGGTCTAGTTTAATGTTAATCATTCTAAGATAAAGTGTGAAAATGTAAATGATGACATTTTTCGACACTATATTTAGTCACCACTTTAGTGAGAAGAGGAACTTGCTTCAAATAGACATTAAAGTATACATTCAAGAGGGGTCCAAGTGTACCAATGTAGATGGTCAAGGATAAAAAAGACAAAATGAGGTGGTCAAGCCCCCAGGATCTAAGATTCTATGTCCAACTGACATAAACACAAAAGGACACACACAAGATGTATGATATGCAACATCAAGATACACAAACATGCAATGTCAATGACTAAAAGAAAGAAAAACAAGAAAAATAAAAAGAGGTGGATCAAACCTTGAGCATTTGTCCAAAAAAATTTGGATTAGATCTAGGATATATATTTGTCCAAAAATACATAGTCACTCTAAGGCAATATAAATCTATGTTGTCCGTTGGGTGAGTATCTAAAGAGGTGAGACACATAAACACACAGTCGATATGCACTCACACTCACTCACAATTGTCGTTGCACAAAAATATTGACCTATTACTACCTGATACAACCGCCAGAGTTAACAAATCCATGGGAGGCGGTTAATCCATGTCACAAATCCCGAGGGGAGCCTTAACCAGCTGCCAACAATCTCCCCTCAACATTACCCGAGGGGATTCGAACCTGGCACCTTTGGATTTGATACCAATTTTTGGTCCCATAGTTTTCGTTGCACCAAAATATTTACCTGTTAATGCCTGATACAACTGCCAGAGTTAACAGATCCACAAGAGGCGGTTAATCCATGTCACGAATCTCAAGGGGAGCATTGATCAACTTCCAACAAAGTCATGCCTCAAATCAGATTCCCATCCAACCATACCAAAGCTATACATCTTGATAAATTTAATAAGGTGACTTGAAACAATGTAATTTGAGCTTCATGAGGCAAGCAAAGCTTCATATGCTTAAAACTCATGAACAAATAGGATGGCTCCACAGGCATGCAAAGTGTATTATGCAAGGTGGCCATATAACAATTGTTGTAAATGTGAAATAGTGTAAGGTATGTTCAAAGGGATTTTTCTTAGTTCATGTAAGGTCTATTCTTAGGGAACATCATGCCTAATGTTTCCAATAGAGTATAATTCAAAGAAATATCATGCTCTTGGAGTAAATCAAACCCAATGATACCACCAAGAAAAAGGATGCATCGCAAGAAGAAAGAAAATTACACAATGAAATGTGAGTTTCGATGTAATATCACACGAGAGTCAACTTAAGGAATTCCGTCCACATCCCAAGACTACTCTTATATATACATGAAATCTGATCAATTATCCAAAAGAGACAATGATAAGTTAAATATGAGGACAAGGTTTGCTAACCCCCATGCCCTCACTTAGTGCAGGACAAGGGTAAGATAAAAAAACATGCTAGAGTTAAAATCAGTATCAATTAGAGGCATTAGGTGCTCCCTCATAAGGAAGACCACCACACTCCTTAAGATGTTGATTTTTCACTTAAAGACTTACATTCATTACTAGAATCACCATGAACTCTATGATATGCACAAAATGAATTCTAGTAGTAAAATTTATTTTACGTTTGTGGAGGGAGAGATATCAAGTGATCTTGTAAGAGTCTCGACAAGATACTCTTCATAAAAAGTATAAGATGTTCCTCTATTTTGTGACAAATATATCTCTTTCTTAGTACAGGATGTCATACGTACCCAAGACTCTTTAGATTGTGAGATTTTGTACTCTCCTTTATGGGAGGGTGTAAAATCTATCAAATTCAGATCATTGGTGTTTTGCATGATGAAATTGATGTTAAGCGAGGATTTAATTGTTTCTTTCATTTCTTTCAAAGGATAATAATCAATACCACTAGTTTCTATCAGTTCAAGGTGCATTAATGTTAAAGTTGGCTTAGAAGGATGTTTTGTAATAGTGTTGATATTAAGTGAAATCTTGTTTGTGTCTTTCGATGGACAATAACCAAGACCACTAGTTTTTTCTTGCATATAAGGCTCTATATGGACATGGATACCTTGTTCTCTAGCACCACATCCTTTTCCACTATATCCAAGTTGTTTCATTAGTTCATATCCTTTTTTGTAAATCTTTTTCATTTCTTTAGGATTTGGTGGTCGTTCATAATCAGCTTCACCAAAAAAATTCATGTATGTTGTCTTTTCTTGTAAAGTGGTTGAGGTGGATACTTTTGAAGGGTCTTCCAAATTTTGTGTTGACATTACCACTTTTTCTTTTCCCTTTTAGAATCTTTGTTTATGATTTTGTATTCTCCCATGAGTGTTTGTTTGAAGTCCATGGAAGCCCAATCATCTTCTAATAGCTTCATGACTTCCTCAATGTTCTTTTCTTTGTCTTTATGGTGCATGTGTTCTACTTGTGTAGTTGGTGTCAATATTTTGAAAGGATTTTCCTTACTTTTCTCAATGTTCAAACAACTATTTGTTTCAGGGTTAGCTTTGAGTGTGTACACCATTACCGTATATGTATTTCATTTTATGATGAAGGGTAGAAGGCACCTCATTCATTGTATGAATCCATGGCCTTCCTAAGAGAAGATTATATGAAAGATCATGAGGCATAACATGGATCGGTTTTTCTAATGTGGCCTTTCCAGCTGTAATAGGAAAAGAGATCACACCAAGTAGTTGTTCTCCTACATTATCAAATCCCTTAATAGATAAAGAGTCAGGTTGAATTTTTGATTTATCCATGCCAAGATTATCCAAAAGGGTTACACTACATGAATTCAAGGCGAAGCCATTATCAAAAAGGTTTATTTTTATTCCCAACCTATTACAAATAGCTATTATCATGAAAATATCATTTTATTTTTTCACTTCTAAAGGAGAGAGCTCACTTTGGTGGGAAACCATGTTAGGATTTATTCCTTGAATCATGGTTGTTATGTCATTCAATTGCATATTAGAAGGGATAGGAACTTGTTGCAAAGAATTTTGAATCATGTTATGATAATGAGGGGAGGATTGAATAAGGTCCCATAATGATATCTTAGCAGGAGTATTCTTTAGTAGTTTGACAAAATCATACTCCTTTTCACCAGGAGGACCTGGAAAGATAGGGTTAGGAAGGATAGGATTAGGTAATGTGATGGATTTTGAAGGTGTTTATACTAGTTGTAGATTGTTTCTAGTGTTATATGCATGAGCAATGGTATTATAACTCAACTGTTGTGACACATTATTCTTAGGTGGGTAAAGGATAAGTTCGAGTTTGTTTTGAGTTGGAGGTTTGTGGGAAGGTGGTTAAAGGGTGAGTTGAGTTTGAATAATATTAATGTCCCTTAGTGAAGGAGAGTCTAATGTTACTTCATAATCTTCATCTAAGGAAGCTATATTGAACTCTTATCAATGTTATCATTTTCTTTCACCATGAAATCCTCCCTAGGAGGAGAGTTTTTAGGAGAACTACATGCTAGATGTTCATGACATTCAAAGGTTGGTTCTTCTAAAATGACTTCATCATAAGTAAGGGAGTCATAAATGGTTGATTTTTCTTGTTTATTTATGATGACATTATCTTATTCGATAATTTTTTCCTTGGGGGAAGAGAGGAAACTAAGATTCTTGTGGCTCGTATTGCTTTGATCTTGTAATATCAAAATTTCTTCTTTACCAATAGTAGAGATGTTAGGAGAAGTTCCAATTTCATTGTTATGCTTATCCATGATTCCATCCTTGTTTTCTAGGGTCTCATTCTCTTGTTCCATAACTTCTACCCTAGTAGAAGAGTTAAGAGGTTGGTAACATGTCATGATTATATTTTGTAAAGCAACTTCATCGCCAATAGGAGAGGCATCAAGGGAAGGATAACTATCATTGTTATGCCTATGAATGATTGAACCCTTTTGTTCAAATAGATATTTCCAAATTTTAGGGACATTAGGAATGATAGAAATAATTCCATAACTTTCAATCATTGGATCTTCTAACACCAGCATGTCTTCCTCACAAATGTGATTTTCATGGTCGTTCTTGATTGTATTCTCTTTCTTTAAAGAATTGTTATAAGTAGTAGAGGTGTTGGGGAGGAATGTGAACTAAGTATTAAAGTGGTGGCCATGATTTCATCTTTTGTTGTTATAATATCTTCCCAAGGGGGATGAGGATAAGGAATTAGGAGAAGAAAAACTATGATTGTCATGGGTGTCTATGCTTGTTTCTTTTATCACATCACTCCCACAAATAGGAGAGATAAGAGGGGGATCAATGAAAAAAAAAAATCCTGCAATACTTAACAAGATCTGAAAATAGAACATGAAGTATGATAACTATAGATTTTTTCAATGAAAACATGATATAATGATTGTCCTACAAATTTGAAATGTAGGAATGATAAAGCAATGCGAAAAGATAGTGCAATTTTTTTAGATTTTGAACATGATAATTGACTATGAAATCTTGTAAATGTAAATTTGAAATAAATAAATGCATAAATGAACCTAATTAAGCTAGATCTAAATGAAATTAATGTAATAGAAACTCAACAAATTGAAATAGATAACTAATGGCAGCAAACAAAAGTGTAGAAACAAGGTTTTCAATACCGTAAAAGGTAGTTTGAGGCCTGATCTGGGACTAATTCGCCCAAAGGGGCATATGAGTCCTATTCAGGGTTTTGCAAGGGTTCAAATGCTAGAAAATATGCAACACAAAAATCTTAGAAAGTAGGAAAAATAACCTATATTGGGACTAAATCACCCAGACTGGTGAATCAGTCTCGAATTAGGGTTTTTGTACCATTTTTAGCAAATTATGTGCAAATGTTGTGTTTTATAGTTAGGATGATGTCTAGAGTGAGTGTAAACCTAGACTTCAAATGAAATTTAATGATCTAAGATGCAAAAACGCAACCTATATGCACTTTCACTAATGCAAGACTTAGAAACCCTATATGCAAATCAACTAATGCAAAACCCTAATTCAAAGTCATTTCAAACTAGATCTAGGATGATGATGCACTCCAAATTAGAAAATAGGTGTTCACATTGGGTTCAAAAAAATTAGTACACCCCACCTTTCAGGAATGGAGCACAAAGGTAGGGTTCTTATTTCATGCTTGTTACACTGAAGGAAACCTTAGAGATCTCAATCTAAAGATAGAAATGGGGAAATAGATCTTGCAATAATGTATCCTAGGGTTTTAATAGAGACAATAAGAGGGTTCAACACCAAGATAGGGCTTGGAAAGATAAGTAATGAATGTAATATGCAAAGTACCATGCAAAACCTAACGAAATGACCTAGGAAATGAAACTTAAAATCAAGATATCAAATTGGAAATGAACAAAGGTGCACCTATAAGAGTGATGAGGTCAAAAAAAGTTCCAAACCCTGAAAAATTATTGCTTGATTCCCATTAGGACTCATACACCAATCTAGGTGATTTAGTCCCATACTGGGTTTTTTGTGCCAAAACTAGAATCTGACAGTGCTTAATTTGAATCTCTTGAAACCTAGAAAATGGCAGTACTAGGACTCATACATCCAAGGTGGTGTATTAGTCCCAATATTATTTTTTAAAGGGTTAAGACCTAAATCTTCTCTCCTAACTCTTCTCTTTCTATCACAGTTTTCTTCCATGTCTACAACAAATATTTACAACCTATAGGAGAATTTTCGTGATCTCACAAACAAGGACACGACTAGGACAATTTTCTTTAATCTTGTAACTCAATCTTCAAAGATCCTCCAAGCTCGAAGACACCTAGATCTGAAATCACGCATGTAGAGAGAGAGAAACTTGTTTATTGTTAGATAATAGGTATTTTCCTTAGTCAAACTCCTTTTAGGTAATTAAACCAAATGATGATATAATGAAATAAGGACATGAAACATGAAACATGAGTAATAATACCTTCAATGATGTCTTGTAAATAAAAAATCTAACATGAAATGGCCATTAAGGGTGTCGATCTAGATCTTGAAATAAGTGTATCTAACAATGCTTAACCTTGAATCTTAAATGCAACATCACAACACTAGCTCAACATCATGCTTAATTCTTGATAACCTTGACATGATGATGGATCTTGAATTGCTACAACAATTGATGAATACTTTTTCCCTTGAATGCTTTAAATATGCTCTTGAATACTATTGTGAAGTCTTGTAAGCTCTTGAAGGCTCTTGTAAACTCAAGTTTGCTATAATGTATTATCTCTTGAAAGTATTAGGTGAAAATGACTGAAATAACCTTGTTTTTGTACTTATTTATGCCAAAATTCCTAAAATTATAACACTACAAGCCGACATGAGATCTAGAAGGAAAAAATCCCATCAAGAATTTGAATTAAATTTTATTTTGGGATACATGGGACTCATGTTCCACAAGTGGCATATGAGTCCCATTAGGCTTAACTATGGGATAAATATTTCAAAAATGCTTAGAATGATTTAAAATCAGGATCGGGGCCCAAAAACCTAGCTGGGAATCACACACCCAAGGAGGAGTATGAGTCATATATCACTAAATCTAGGACACGCAACCTAAAAACACCTGATTTATGTTTGGTTGTTGTTTTATGTCAGGATTATCTTTAGAAAGATGCATTAATTAAGGCTTGTGGATGCAAAATAAGGCCAAATAAGGCATAAAGAAACCCAAATATTTAATAAAACCCTAGAAAAGTGTGAAATTTTGTTACAAAACTTTAAAAAACCTAAAATAAGGCACCATTAAGTTCATGTAGTTTACAAGGGCCCAAAAATTAATGTGAAGGTGTAAATAAATACACGTTACAACATTAAATTAAGGAAACATTAGGTCTATTTAGCTTAAAAGAGCCCCATATCCAATGTGAATGTGGAGAACACATTACAACACTAGATCAAGGCATCAATAGGTCTGTTTTAATGTTAATCATTCCCAAATTAAGTGTGAAAATGTAAACAACGACAGTTTTTGACACTACAAGCATTATAGAGCATTTAAGAGAATTCAAGAAGGAATTCAAAGGTAGATTTGAGGAAGTTATTGCAGCAATCAAGATATCAATCATCATGTCAAATTCATGCATGTTGTTGAGCTAATGTGTTGATGTAGCATTGAAGATCAAATCAAGCATATTAAAGGCATTGTTTCTAATCAAGTGTTGTGATCAATATCTACATTCATTGAGGCCACTTCCTTGCTAAAGTTTATATTTTCAATCCAGGGTTTCGACAAGGTTTTCTAAGTTGTTACATCACATTGTTGTTCATTCATCATTCCTTTATGCATTGTTTCATTTCAAGGTTTAATTACTTGTAGACACTGAAAAATGTCTTGAATGATATGATACACTCGAATCAAGTATACTAACACCACTTCATCTTGAAATCCATCCTCTTTTCACTTAATTAATTAAATTAACCTAGCTAATTAATTAATTGTATCATTTGCATCTATTAACCTAATTAATTTAATTGGGTTGATTCATCCCCTTTCATGCTAACAGTTAGTCTCATTAAATTAAATAAATCAAAATATTTAATTTAATCCCTAAATCTTCTTATTTAATTAAATAACCCTAAGTTATTTAATTAAATGTCATTCCACCTTTCCCCCATTCATTAAATCAATTTATTTAACGAATATCATCTAAATTATTCTAATCTCCTAATTCCATAATTAACATTATTTAATTGTCAATTATCTTAATTAATCTAATTCCCCCACTTGCAAGGGAATATTCCTCCTTTGCACATTCCTCCAAAAGGAATATTCCAAAGGATAATTCCTTCCCTTTTTTGCACAATTAAACTTTTATTTAATTAACTAATTATTCTTTTTCCTCCACCCATGAGAATATTCCAAAGAATATTCTCTCTCCTCACTAATTTGAAAAAGAGAACATTCCTACAAAGCTTCATGTGCAAGCTAACTTGTGACTTCTTGTACAAGTTAATTTGTGACCTCTTGTACATGTCAAAAGTGTGTTTGTTTGAAGGAATGATAACCCTTTATTAAAATCTCATCTTTCTTTCTCATCCATTTATGAGAATCCGTGATCCATGCCCCCAACTTCTTCCATCCGTGACTATTGATTAGCATTTTTTATCTCAACCCTCCATTTGTCATTTGCCTTCCCATAAATAGCCCACTATTTGGAGACAAATGGGTCCATCTTTTAACATCAGAGTTATGCTATTAAAATCACTCACACTCACACTCATATTTAGTATACATTTAGCATCTTTTAGTTCATTTTAATTGCATTAACTAGCTTGAGCTTCCATGATCACATAATGCATCTATTTAGCTTGTTTATTAATTAGGTTTTTGAATCTTTTAGTTTAGAATCTATTTTGAATTAGATTAGCATTAGCATATCTTCATCATTTAGCATAAAAATAATGTTAAACTAGCTTGAATCATGCTCATTTAGATTAAAATCATGTTTTCATACACATCACACAATGGATTCACTAGTTTTCTTCAATAAAATTGGGTGAAATAAAGCTCATTTATCCACACGATTGGGAAAGGGTTGTTGTTCCACATCAACAAAACACCACTCCCACAATATGATATGTTTCAGATGGACTAGAGTAGGCATTTTGAAGCTTTCATAGTTTAATATGCTTAGTTTTTGATAGATGTTTAGTTTGATTTGCATTTGATTGGTCTTCTTGAGATTGATGTTAGTGGCTTTGTTATGGTTTGATTCTTCATGGATCAAGCATAATCGATCTATACTAATCTATCGGTCACATTCTAGCACTAGAAGGACGGCATAACCGATCAAATTTAATCAATTTCTATCTTGAATTCCATTTTTTTAATTTTTACAAGATTCAATGATGCCCAAAATAATTTTAACAACACCTTTTCTAGCCATCTCCATACAAAAACACTATCAGAATTAGAAACAATGACACCTATTTAATATCCTGATGCTAATTAAACTAAACAGTGACACTAATAATTTTTAGAGGTATCAAAATTCACAAGTTATGACGCTCCAAAATAGTGATGCTATCGTCATCACCGATTTTCCATAGAGTGACGCCCAAATTCACCAGAGCAAAGCCCAAATGACTTATAGTAATGCTATCATGAATAGCAATGCCCTTCTCTAGTAAGAAAAAGAGTGATCAATTTTTAGCATGTGCTTTAATTTTTTTTACTTCATCTGATCACTAACATGCCTCTAACTTTGTTATGGTTTTTAGGCTAACTAGGTTTTATAGGTTGGATGATAAAATTTGAAGTGAAGTTCAAGCATCCTTTTCTTAAATCTTATAATTGTAACAAGCATTTGATACTTTTAGGGAAAGTATAACCCATTCACTATTCTTTTCATTTTATGGTTTAGCACCACACTAATTTTCCATTGAGTTTTAAAAAGAATGCTTAAACAAGACTAAAATTAAACCCTCATTTCATCATTTTACTTTGGATTTAAAATTGAACAAAACAACTTAACACTTCGTTTGGTGCATAAAATCAATTCATCTTAGCTTTAGGGGTTAAAATTAATGAGTGTTTGTTGTGTTTTGTGATTTACAACTTTTTTATTGAATGTGTATGCACTTCTCTCACACCACTTGGAAATCTTGAGAAATAAAAATATTCCTTGACATTTTGTATAATCACCCACATCTTTCATTTTGGATTAAAAATGAACCCCATGCTAGTGTAGAGAAAAGGTGTGGTGTGTGTTCTCTCCTTGTTTCATGCAAACTGGGAGATAGAACTAAAAATATTTTTCCTTGCATTTTTTTATCTTTAGAGGGCCTACCTCCCCACTTCCAAAGGAGGGAATGACCCAAGCAGTCATGAGCTAAATCCAAGCTCTTTCAAGTCACTATATAAAAATGTTTTTGTGATGAAAGTCATAAACAATAGGTGTGGAAGTGTCATACTGAAAAGTGTCACCCTTAGTATCTATGTGATACGTTAAAATCTCTTCTTAGGAAGAGACTGGGAGGCCTCTTGATTGAAATAATCTTGAACTAATCTTGTTGTGTGTATGGCCACCTTGAACAAAAATTCTTACTAAGACCATTGTTTAGAAGCCAAAAGCCTTTATGCGTGTTGGTGTATGAATAGTCATTCTGAAGCTGCCCCACATTTTACCATTCAATTGTTGAAAAATAAAAATCCTTAGGATCTCCAAATCTTTAGGATTTTTAGATTTAGTGGTCTCGAAAAGTGTGTGTTCTGGAGGGGAGCTAGTATCACCAAATCTCTAGTTGTTCGCATTGTCTTAGTGTTTGGAGAAATCCAAGTGGGGATTCAACAAGTAGTATCTTTTGAGCCCAAGATGGTAAATGCTTCTAGTCAGTTTAATACTTTGCTTGGCTCCGAAACATTACAAACAAACATTCACAATCTTCCTCAAAATTTCAAACCCTTTGGTCTAAGTATGGATACCTTTTGAAATAGCCTTGATATTAATGTTCGTCCTAAGGATTTCTATCCTTAGATATTTCTAAAAATCTTGACTTATATCTCAATCCATACTTTCAAAAGTTAACATAGGCAACTATGGCTTGAATTTCATCCTTTTCACAAAATGGATATTATGAAATTTATGATGTTTTTGACATAAACACTTAGTTTAAAAACATAATCAAGCCAAGTGTTTGTGGTAAAATGAATTCACTTAAGCAAGATAAACTTGACAAATTGAACCCCACATGACCATTTGGAGACAGATTGCTCTCATCGAACAACCCAATCTTACACTTACTATTATTCAACCAAACTTTGAACTCATTAAAGGAGAACAAAATGATATCATTAGTAGTTTGATAACCTTCACTTTTGAAAAAAAAGGAAAACTATCCCAATGGAGAAACACAAAAAATATCATAGGCGAAGAAGAGGGACAAGCTAATATTGAGGCTGGAAGGCCCATATTACAACCACCTAGATGGCAATAAATATCCTCTTTTCTTCTATAAACTTGAACTTTTCTAAATGATCTTATGCAAAATAAAAATCCCCAAGAGAAGGTATATAGTTTATCATTTCAAAATTAGGCATCTTACTCCAAAACCTCTCAAAAAATGCTTTCTAAGACTTCACCAAAGTAGAATGAAGTTGGTATACCACTTCTACAAACATGTTTCAAGGAACAATCTAGACTTGTATATGTTCTTTCTTTGCCAAAACCTTGGTCTTTTTCATGATAGTGAACCTATCTAAAACATTGGGTCTTTAGGATTTGAAAACTTTAGAGGTCTAGCATGTTTCTCATTACCTTGGTCTTATCAAACAAAGGTTCACTTTAGGTCATTATTGGGTCAAAAATTTCATTCATCCTTCACTTCACCAAACTTTGCAAAAAAATTGAATACACCAGCAATTTTTGACATAAAACATCTATCATACCAACCCCTAACTTAGCTACTTTGTATGTGAAATGAATCCTTTTCCATGCATTTGGTCCAGTTAGTTATCATCTTTGAGCTAGTTTATCTTGAAGCTCACGAGTCTACCCTAAATATTTCCAAGTTCATCAACATCTTAAATATCCAAACATCTAAACATCAAACTTAAGTCATAAGTATTTTCCTAAAACATTTGCAAAGATCACTTTTCATATCATCCACCTTTTCATCTTTGATTATCATCATTGCTTCAAAAATACTTAGAGTGATCCTTTTACCTAGATTTGAATCAACTATAGAGTTCAAACATTACAAATCTCAACACAACTCTCTCAGAGGTGACCCAAAATGTATGGTAAAGAAACAATCACAACACAAGAGAATCATCGAGAAAACTAAAGTCACATTTACCTGAAGTGATCCAAATCCTCTAGAATTTGATCCAAGAAGTCAAGTTACCCCATCGCAACAACCCTCATCTCCATCAAGGCCATATGAGATAGAAGACATAACCAGTAGTCCATTTGGACTTACTAGGGAATAAATCATGGAGCGTCAAGCCTTATAAAACATAACTCCCAATTCCCCATCTTTTGTTGAAAAATCATTGAAATAAGGCTTGAATTCATCTACTATTCCAACAACTCCATCCCTAGAGTTGAATCAAACATCAATACCAACTATTGCAACTAGTCTTTCTCAAGACTTTGGCCATAGTCTTCCATTTTAAAGTAGCACACTTGTGGGTACCCTCGATACCAATCCTCAATCCCAAATAACCTTTTGGACACCAATATTTGGTTCTCCCCTCATTCCTGAGGATCCCAAATAGCCATGTAAACCACTTACACTTCATTAGCCCACAACCACCTTAACATATTGGGGACACCCATCATCATCCATACCATGAGTATCACAAGTGTGCCTAACATCATGTAGAGTAGTGTGGACCCAATATCACATATAGATCCAAAAGGGAAAGGAAATACCCTCATGAAAAATTAACCTTTTATGCAACATGGAATATCTTCATCCAATCCACCCGTTGATACATCAAACATAGTGGTTGCCCAGAATACATCTATTCCATCCATCATCAATCCACATCAAAGAAATCCCTTGATCACAAACCCCATCAACCAAGGTATTACCTTCACCACATCTCAAACCCAAGGAAATCTCCAAAACATCAGTCAAGGGAACCCTTTCAATCAATGAACCCAAGGTCCTAATGTTCCCATAACATCGTAAAATTTAACGATGTCAATCTCATATTTTTTGTTCCTCCCCCAATTCATGTAAAATTAAATTGGACATCAAACTTATGTTCCTCTATTTCAATCCACTATCTTACAAGGAATGTTAAACCAAGGGAACCCCTAACCTCTCATTAGCAACCTGCTACCCATTCAAAACATCACCACTCAAAATCCATAAGAAATGTCCCAACAACCAACTAATCCTACATTACAAGCACATGCCCTAGCTTTATAGCAAGCACAACAAGATTATTACCAAGCTATCCAATAGTAGCAACAATAGAAAGTAGCCCTAGTAGTACGACACCAATAGAAACAATAGAAAGTATAATTAGTAGCACAACAACAACATAAATAATATCAAGCAACCTTAGTATCACAAAAAACAACACGTGGCCTTAGCAGCACAACGAGCAACCCAATAACAAAAGCAACAACAACAAGAAGCCTTAGTAGCATAGAAATCAGCACAACAACAACAAGAAGTAGCCTTAGGACAACAACAACTTCAAACACATCAAGCAACCTTAGTAGCACAAAAACAACCGAAGGTCCACTAGCAAGCCCTACTGGTGCAACTTCAACAACAAACCCTAGTAGCTCAACAACAACAATAAGCCTTAGTATCTTGGAAGTATACCCAAAAACAACATTAACAACCCCATCAAATATTCTGCTATAATCCTTAGTATAACATCATCAACACAAACATGTTAGGAACATATACATCAACACCTCAATCCCCTTCACGGAATCTCTCACCACCATACACCCCATATAATACTTTATCATATCAGAATCCCACATACAACCCATTCGTCATCCCAACATATGTTACTCCACCAAACCCGCAAGATGATCTAGCATCACAACTTAAAAGCACTGTCACAAGAAATGCAGGACCTTCGGATGGCCAAGACAAAGAAACTCCATACAGAGAATCTATGTCCATATCCATTCAATCAAACCATCGCAATGGTGCCATTTCCTCCCGATTTTGAAATCCCCAAATTTGATAAGTACAAATGGAGAGGAAGTCCTATGGACCATTTCAAATAATTCAACGTCATGTGTATGGAGGTAGCCTACAATGATTCTTATTTAATGCACCTCTTTCCTCGAAGTTTAACAGGTTCTTCCATGGATTGGTTTTCTCAAATGTGTCTTGGTATCAAAACTTTTCAAGAAATTACCGATAGATTCATCAATCACTTCTCCTTTAATCTTGACATGGATGTAAGCCTAGAAGAATTTTAGACTCTCAGATAAAAGAAAGGAGAATTTTTCGCTAATTTCTTACAATGATGGAGACAAAGAGCTAGTAAAAGCAAGTGGCCTCTTCTTGATGAACAACAAGTGGGGATCATCATAGCAAACCTATATCCGGATCTATTCTTCCACTTAAAGATGCAATGTATCACCACCTAATGGTGAGCTTTTCCCTAGAGCCATTAACATCGAAAGAGTTGTAATATCATAAGGAAATAGTCAAGCTTACAAAGACAATTGGCCATCAACTAGTTCAAATGAAAAGCCTCGTGTATGGGCTAAAAATAAAAACATAGCAAATGATGGTGTAGTAGATGCTAAGGTAGTACTAAGTGCCCCTAGGCCAAACAACAATCAAGTTTCTAACATTCAACCAACTATGTAGAAAAAAACAAGAACAACTATCCAAAATGCAAGTACACATAGTTATCGGAGCCCATCAAGACCATCATGAAGAAGTTGGTAGAGTCACACCTGATAACCCTTCCCAAATTTGAAAAATACAAAGAACTACAAGATAAACTACCTTGGTACAATGAAAAATATTTTTGTGACTTTCACAAAATCAAAGGACACAAAATGGAAAATAGCATGCAACTCAAAAATATTATCTAGGATCTTATAGAAAGTGACACCATATCTATGGAAATACCAGTTGGTAACCAAAATCTTAAGATATACAAAAACCTCACACCAGATCATAGCAAAGGTAACAACAATTGGAATCAAAAATATTACACAAACATGCAACATACCTATTCCAATGTGGTCACTTCCTATGATAGAATCATTACTATCATCACCATTAGAGGGTCTAGTGCAGAGTGCGGAGTCACCACACGATGTGGAAAAGTCACCATCTAAGGAGTCCCATCTTAATCTAGGGCATAGCCTATTTTTCCAATATAAAATCCTATCAAGTATAATCTCCTAGACAAACTTAAGAAGACCCATGCACAGATATCAATCTTAGAACTATTGAGGCTATCCCCCACACATAGGGAAATATTAGAGAAGGCTTTGTTAGAATCATCCGTCCCTGAGGATATAGATACCGATCAATTTCAAGCTATGGTAGGACACATCACTAATATTCTCCTCACCTTCTCGAAACAATACCTACCATCATAGCCATCTCATAACACCGCTTTACACCTCGAGGTCATCATTCATAAGAGCAAGGTTAAAAGGGTCTTAGTCGATGGATGTGTTGGTTTGAAAATTTTTACCCTTCAGTTGACCAAGAATGTGGGATACTCAAAGGATATTGTTGAGAAATAAAAGAGTACCACAATCAGGGCATATGACAACCAAGAGTAGGTATCACAAGGCATCATTGCACTACCCATCCAAGTGGACCCCCTGATCGCATAAACTAAATTCCAAGTGTTATATCTTGACCTTCCCTTGACCTTCCCTAAAACATTCAACTTTGTTGACCTTGGATCCATGCAGTAAAAATTATAGCTTCAACCTACCATCAGTGTGTAAAGTTTCCTTTCGTGGAAAGATAATTAACTATCCATGGAGATCCTAAGCCTTTTTACTACTACAAGAATCTTAAGACCAATTTCTATAAGACTCCCCAAATACCCAAGAATGATGAAGGACCTACACCATCTACCTCATTGATTGACCCATCATCCCTTGCATCTACCTCAGAACCTAGAACAAAAATGATAAATTGGGACAAAATGATAATGGTATTCTAGAACCCATCGTTCCTAAGAAACGACTAAATAATCTTGGCCTAGGTAATACTAATAGAAAGGTCACCCTTATTGGAAAATGTACTTCCACTAAACAAGATGAGGCTTCCTCTTGGTTGCCTACATCACGTGATATGACCCTATAAAATTTCCACCTTGATGTTGTCGACCTATTTGAGAACAACCCTCTCTTCATGATATCCATAACATCATGTGCTCTGAGCAATCAACCAAATGAAATCTGCCTAGTATACATACAACTCATTGACTTGGAACAACAAACACCATCAATTCTTGATTTATTCAAAAAAGATGAAGTCATCTAAGAATTCATGGGACTCTGTGATAACTTACTATGGGAAGATCACAAGGAAGGTTTTTACATAGAGCTAGACATAGGGGCGTACTATGGGGAGACGATTGAATTTTTCAGTTGCAAAATTGATGAAATCCAGCTAACATGTAGATCTTTGAGTAAAACCACACGGTGGTACTCTCTGATCCCAAAATAGTAAAAAGAAAGGATGAGGGATTCAATCTCCCCCTTAGTGCAATACATCAAGATAAATTAGTCATGCTAGCAAAAAAGGCCACTCTAGTAAATGTGGGAACAAAAGAATCACCCAAGATCACTTTCTATGTTGAACCCTTGTTTGATGAAGAACAAAAAAGCCTAGCGACATTCCTAAAAGAGAAAAGAACCAAATTTGTATGGTCATACACTGATATGTTGGGTCTTTATCCAGAAGTGGTTGTGCATCACTTAGGAGTCTATCCTAAAGCCAAGCCAGTGAAGCAAAAATTAAGGAAGATGCACCCTCAGATATCACTCTCAGTGAAACTTGAGTTACAAAAGCTTCTTGATGATGGATTCACCTATTCGATAGATTATCCTAAGTGGGTTTCAATCCTGATACTAGTCTCCAAACCCACTAGGGGCATCAAAATATTCATTGATTTCAAAGACTTAAACAAGACATGCCTAAAGGATGATTTCCCTCTTCCTAACATCGACCTCATCATAGACTTAACAACTAGGCATGCAATGTTATCACTCATGGATGGTTTCTCAGGCTACAATTAGATCATGATCTCCATGGAGGATTAATAAAAAACTACATTTACTTGTCCATGGGGAACTTATTGTTGGAACATGATGCCATTTGGGTTAAAGAATGCAGGAGCAACCTATGAAAGAGTAATGATGCTCATCTTCCATGAAATGATCCATAAAATAGTTGAAGATTATCTAGATGATATTTTGGAAAAATAAAAGAAAATAAATGAGCACATACAAGTCTTAGAACCCATATGTGACAGACTTGAAGAATACAAAGTAAGGATAAATCCAAAAACTGTGTCTTTGGGGTTACATCAGGGAAACTTCTTGGCTATATCATTTGACAAAGAGGGATAGAAATTGATCCAACAAAGGTAAAATCCATCCTAGACATGGAACCACCGCAAACACTAAAGCATATAAGAGGATTACAAGGAAGATTACGGTCCATAATAAGGTTCATAGTGCAACTATCAAATGAAATCCACACTTTTTAACATCTTCTCCATAAAGGAATAACTTATAAGTGGGATGAGAAGTATGATAAATATTTCCAATAGTTGAATGCCTACTTATTGACACCTCCAGTACTCATGCCATCGATACTGAACAAACCATTGATCCTGTATATCTCAGCAACAATAACAACATTAGGTGCTCTTCTAGCACATGATGAAAATGGAAAGGAAAGGGCTAGGGTGATCCCACAATGCTAGTTTACAATTTCTGGGAGATTCTATTTTTTATTGAAATCACATATTTTTAGAAAATATAATGATTTAAGCCTTAAAATGTTCCATTTGAGGGATTCCAATTTGAGAGGTTTTGATCAAACCAACTTAGATCAAAATCCATTGGATATAACCCACTAGTTTTAAACCATACCTATAACAGAGTCTCCTTTACAGCTATCAAAATGCTGATGAAAAAACCACTTTTGATTTACCTTTTGGGGGATCAAATGAATTCATTTAAAATTAATATTTTTTATGTATGTAGTCCTTATTATAAGCTTCCCAAAAAGTATAATTTTAAATAAATTTAATTTTATTATTATATATATTTATTTCTTGTGAATGTAGGTTTTTCATCGAAAATCAAGCTCTCTATTCTGCACATGCAGAAAAACAATAGATTATCAAAAAAAAATTTGAAAAATATCAATGCACTAGATATTGAAATCCTTGATCCAACAAAAAAAATTGAATTTAGATACATACAAATTTTTTTATGTTGGATGCAGTCTGCCTATATCTAAATTTAAATTGGTTTGACTTCAAAACTTGATTAAGGAAAAATAATTTAATAAAACACTATGAAACCAAATGAAGGTGCTAGATATTGCAGTTATAAATCTAAATTCAAAAAAGAAAAAATTATCCTTCATGGAAAAAGAGTTATGTTGTATACGGTGAGCATCACTCCTTAAAACTAGTGTTTACTAAAATAAAGTAGTTTGTGAAGGAGATGGAAAATAAAATGCAATTTGATTCCAAAAATTTTGAAAAAATATATTTAGAATCTACAAACAAAATGTCACAAATCACTATTGTGTATCATCTCCAAATTCCTCACAGTTTAGCCACTATAGGTTCCTGAAAGTGGAGATTTAGTTAGAAAAAATTAGTTTAGTGTCTAGTTTGGCCAAAAATTGTAAAGCAATATTGTGGGATCACTCGCTATCTATTACATGACTAGGACCTTGGTGGGATATGAAATAAACTATTCACCCATTGAGAAAGAATGCTTAACAATATTTTTTGCTTCACAAAATTTTAGACATTACATGTTGTCACATAAAATCAAACTTATTGTAAAGATCAACCCATTGAAATACCTATTATCCAAAGCAACTCTCACGGGGTAGATAGCCAAATGGGTAATGATATTAACTCAATTTGACATAGAGTATGTGGAGTGCAAGAAAATCAAAGGAAAAGTGACAAAAAACCAACTAGCTAATGCACCTATCTATGCTAAGAACCCCTTGATATCTAAGTTCCCTAATGAATCAATGTTCCTTGTCAATCTCACAAACTGGTAGAAAATGTACTTTAATGAATCGTTCACCCAACATGGATCAAGAGCAGGTATTCTTTTCATCATCCCTCAAGGTGATTGCATTCCAAATTTATACAGACTATCATTCCCATGTACTAACAACATTGTTGAGTATGAAGCCCTATATATAGGTCTAAGGATAGAAGTTCAATGGAAGATACAAGAGATGAACATCTATAGAGGCTCACAATTGGTTATCAACCAAGTCAATGATGACTACCAAACTAAGGATGATGAGCTCACTCCTTACAAGAAGATGGTAGAAAGTATCAAGGATGTTTTCATAGATATAACTTTTGAGCAGATTCCTCACATGAAAAATAGAGCAACATATGCCATGGAAACAATTGGATCACTATTTGGCATGTTGAACAACATAGTCCAATGCAAAGTCTTTGTAGAACAACTTCTCATACCAACTTTTGAAATTCTTGAATCTAAATTCATGTGTCATTGTTGGTCCTAGATCCCTATGGTACAATGACATATTTACCTACCTTAGTAGAGGAACCCTCCCATTCGATATCACCTCCAACCTTAAAAACACCTATGTCAAGAAGGCATCTTGATTCGTGATCCTAGGTGATACCATTTATAGTTGGAGCATTGAAGGGACATTACTATGATGTCTTAACCAAGAGGAAGCCTTGATTGCTTTAACGGAAGTACACGATGGTATATGTAGTTCCCATTCTAGTGGTATGACTTTAGCTAAGAAAGTGTTGAGGATGGGGTACTACTAGCTAACCATCAAAAGAGAAGCTCATTAGTATGTGCAAAAATGTGTCCAGTGTCAACAACATGAAGATCTGATTCATGCTCCATCTCAGGAATTGCAACCAATGATCATGCCCTGGCCTTTCTCATAGTGGGGGCTTGACCTCATAAGAAAAATTACTCCAACCTCATCCAATGGACACAAGTTTATCATAACAGCCACTGAGTACTTTACCAAGTGGGTTGAAGCCATTCCTATGACCTACATAATGGAGAAGAAAATCGACAAATCTATCTTGAATCACCTCATATGCTTTTATGGTGTTCCACAAACCCTTATCTTAGACAATTGAACACCCCTCAAGAACTAGGATGTGAAAGAGCTATGTCAAAGACTCAACATCCAACATCAATTCTCTACCTGGTATTACCCCAGAGCAATGGCCAAGTTGAGGCTACAAAAAAGACTATTTTGAAGATCCTAAAGAAAATAGTCAATGAAGCTAGTCATGACTAGCATCTATAGTTAAATCCCGCTTGCTAGGCATATCAAACCAATATCCACATGCCAATAGGTGTAACCCCTTTCTCCCTAGTCTACAAATCAGAAGCTATCCTACCTATTGAGGTTGATCTCCCCTTATTGTGAGTGTCATTGCAGAATCTGATCACCGATGAAGAATATAGAATATTGCGACTAAATGAGCTAGAATTACTGGATGGGCGTCATCTTAATGCTCTTAATCACTTACAAGTATATCAAAACCAATTAAAATAGAATTATAACAAGATAGAATGTCGATCTTTCTAGGTAGGGGATCTTGTCTTAATGTAGAATCAAAATAATCTTCCAGATTGAGATAGTAAATGAAAGTTTGAGCATAACTGGTTGGGTCCCTTTATCATCACAACAAGCTATAGATCAGGAGCATACCAATTATCAACACCTGAAGGTGAACCCTTTTAGGAACCAACCAACAACTTGCATCTTAAAAAAATTTATGCCTAGTATTGAAGGGTATAATTTTGGAAATACAAAAAAAAAAAAGAAAAATGATCAAAATCCAAACAAACGAGAAAAAGGATTGAAAAAAGTAAAGAAAAAACTCGTCCTCTAGTGAAAACCACTTTGGTGGCACTTTGGGAAAGTACCTTTGTGAAAACCTGACAAACAGGTGCCTCGTATAAATAAATCACCTCCATATATTTTTTGGCTCTTTATACTATCATTCTTTGCACCACCATCTATCTATCGCCTTATTTATTCTATCGCTCATCTATGTCCTTATCATACCTTGATATTGTGAAGTATCGCATCCCCTTAATACTACTTGGCATCTTCCAAAGGTCGGTTTCTCTTGTTTATATTGAGGTAGGCTATCATATCACATTGGGGGCAATTCGTTATAGATCAAATTAGGTTCTTGTATATCTTGAGCTTATTGGAAATATTATCGAAAATCCCAAAAAAAATCATAAAATTTCCATCAAAAAACCAAATACATTTACAAAATCTTGTACAGATAAAATCAAAAAACATTCAAAAAATTTGTAGTCAAAACCCAAAACTTCCAAAACACATCAAAAAACCAAAAATATGATCTTGTTGAACTATAGGTCTTTGAGCTTGAATGTAGGCAAGGCCATCATTGGCGTGCCTCTGAGACACCCTAGGTCAGTCTTTAGGAGTCGATCATAATAAATTGACATTCCATCAAATTTTAATATCTCATCTTCAATAAGTTGAGTCAGTCAAACTATGTGGTCTCTGCATGTATAACATAGGCACTTGTCTCATCTTTGATCAGCCCTTGACACCCCTAGGGTAGGTATTTTAGGTTAGGTTCTTGGTCAAAACTTATAAAATCCGTAAACATTCAGATTTTGGAAAACCCCAAAACATTGGAAAATATTAGAAAATCCCAAAACATCCAAACATCGGAAAAGCCTTAAAGATTTGAAAATTGAAAATCCAAAAACATTAGAAAAACCTAAAATAGCTTCAAATATCTTGGAAAACTCTAAACAACCTCAAATAATTAAAAAACCAAAAACATCCACATAAACTTTCAAAAACACCAAAAATAACCTCAAGATATTTTAAAATAACAAAAATATTGAAATATTCCAAAAAACCCAAAACCATCCACCCCATTTTGCTTTCACCTACAATAAACTTCATCCATAATAAATTGAGCATCACCTTCAACCTTTGGTAAAATGAATAGAAAACAAGTATATAAAATCTAGAAGGCTTAATCTAGGTTAAAAGCACCTTATTTAGTGGATAATTTTTTCGCTATTGAAGTTTATTATACAACAACAGATCCTTTAACTACTATGTTTGTGAAGCGATGGGAAAATTATCCCTCTACCTTAACTGAAGCCTATGTTGAAGCCGTAAGTGTAAATTTAGAAATGAAACACCTCATAAGTGGATCGTTTGCAAATGGCAGAAATGGATTGAATAATTATCCTATCTGGAGTGTGAATGTAGTCTCTTTAAATCATCCAATGACTCCTAATGCTTTTTCGTCAGTCGTCCAGAATGGGACATTTCCTTCGAATACTTTATTTCAACCAAGAAATAGTCAAGATTTAGTCCCTCACCCTGGTCCAGCTATCGCAGAGCTGCATCCTAATGGAAATTATTTCTTCTCACAAACTCAGGAAATTCAAAATGCTAGAACTCTAGATGATAAGGAAGAAAATAGAGAAATCACAACTCAACTCAAAAGATTAACCATAGAGGTTACACAATTAAGAAATCAAAACTTTGATTCTCAAAACAACAATCACAATTCACAAAACTGAGTGTATAACGCTCCTAGACCTTGGAACACATGACTAGATAATGGAGGGATATCCACACCTTTGGATAAAACTAATCATTCTGATGATAGATCCACATCAAAGGTGAAATTAGCTGACCTTGCGATGAATAATTGGTAAAGAATTCACAATAAAAATGCTCACGCTGAAGTGGGCTATCCATAGTTTAAAACTGCTTCAGATATTTTTTTGGTTGCTACACATTACAGCGAATAGTGTAACTCACATTCTCCTGGGGGAAATTAGTTGGTTCCAGTAGGATAAAATTCCACTTTGTTTCTTGAAATTTATGAATGTGTCATGTCACCTACTCTTGTCAAGAATTATACTCGTGAATATGAATGAGATAGTTTGACCATGACTTTAGAAACATATATGTTTCCTAATCAAGATGAAAATGAACCAAAGGATGAAGTTGATAAAATTCATGCTTTTCAACAATATCAGAAAGGACATAGCTATAGCCTGAGTAGTAACACAAATAGTGGAAGTAAATTCAATGGGCCATTGACCACGTCAATTTTGTCTAACTTTAATACTCCACCTGATGATAAATCAAGCAATACCCTAGGGTTACCTAAGGTAACCTCTCATTACAATTCATCAAATGTTTCACGAAGTAAAAAGGTAGATTCTATTGATCAAAAAAACTTGACTAAATATTTAGTGGAATAAATCAAAAAGGTGAAAATCAACCTTTCTTTGTTAGAATTGCTCAAAGCACGTGTGATCAAGAAAGCTTTCTTAAACACTTTAGAATATCTTCCAAAAGAAATAAAATTTAAGGAATCTCATATGAAAGATAGTTCTATTAAGGTAAAAGACAAGAGCATTGTTCCTCTGGAAGATGTGCAAGTATCCTTTTATAAAGGAAAACTAGAATACCCACCATTTTTACTCACATTGAAAATATTTGGTAAGAAAAACCACAATTGTTTAGTAGACTCTAGAGCATCTACTAATGTGATGCCTTTGTCAATATTTCAAATGCTAGGGTTAAATCCAAAAATTTCTTCAAAGAAAATTACTCAACTTGACAAATTTAAAGTAAATGTATTAAGGGAGTTAACCAATATTCACATGTAGCTAGCGTCAAATCCCAGGATTCAGTATTATATAGATATTCAAGTCATCAAGATACCTAATACCTATGGCATGTTATTGAGTAGGGATTTGTCAAAGACTCTGAATGGATATATGGCTATGGATTTCTCACATATGTGGGTTACCATGGAAAGGATTTCCTAATCAAATTGATGTAGAACCAAGGGTTTATAAAATTCAAAGCTCATAATTTAAAATAGAGGAAGTATTTACATGCAATGCTGAAAAGAATAATTAGATAACTCCTAGAATTGATGTTTTAATTGAATCGGATTGTGATTATTCAAAAGAAGAAAATAGTCATTATGATAAATTTTGGAAAAATATTGTTACAAAAGCTTGAAAGAATGGTAAAACTGAAATCTCGCTAAAAATCTTTTTAGTGCAGGATTGGTGCAGGTTGCATAATTTTGCACATTTAGAAGATAGTTGCACGATGTGCTTGGAAATAATCCATAAAATTGCGAACTAGTACTGCCTAGAACATGATAAGATTGAAAGGTTTGAACCAAAGATAAACGAAGAAAAATTCCAAGTTACATAGATCGAAAAGGCCAATTTGATGACTTAAAAATGGTAAGTGTCAAGCTATGAATGATCAAGCCTGGAATCTTAAGTTTGATAGATCCAAATTGAAACAAGGAATTGGAATTGGAGTTGAACTTGTCAACCTATAAGGTAAGTATTTTCTTGTTGCTTATCGATTGCAATTTCGGTATACTAACAACATGGAAGAATAAGAAGCCCTTATTCATGGCTTGATGCTTGATATCAAGAAGAAAGTCAAAATTCTTAAGGTGTTTGGTGATTTTGAATTGTTAGTCAAACAAGTGTGAAAGCATTACATTTTTCATTACAAGAAATTGTCCATTTATTGACATAGAGTATGGGATTTAATAGAATATTTTGACGCTTTCAACATTACTCACATTTTGAGAAGATTTAATCAAAGGGCCGATGCTTTGGCTACTACTGCCAATGATTTAAAACATCTAGATGCCTTAAATTTGAGGAGATTTACAATTCAACTAGTACAATTACCTTCGGTTCCTAATAATGTTACAAATTTATAGGTGTTTCAAGATGATCGGCATATATTGGAATTCATTACTATCTCTGGTATCTTCGAAGCAAAAATATTTGAATAAATAGATTGCCTAGATAGTGAAATTCAAGACGAAGAATTAGCTCAAGCTAAAGATAATAATATTTCAAAAAGGATAATTGAGTTGTAAGGACTGTTTGATTTTCTTCAAAGTGATGGAGGGAAATCTGAGTTATACAATTTGCATACTAAAGAAGATCCTAAGAATGTGCTTATAGGAAGGGTTTGTACTGACTAGAAGAGAAGAGAAATATCACTCAAGCTCTAAGAGATTGCTAGAAGGTTATATCATGGACTTTTGAAGATTTGAAAACCTATGATACTTCCATCATCATACATATAATACCACTAAAGCCTGATGTAAAGCCTTTTGGATAAAGACAATGACTAGTAAATGCACTCTTAGATTCATTAATACAAAAGGAAGTCCAAAATCTTCTCTCAGCTGGAATAATATTTCCTATCAAAAATTCTACTTGGGTGGAAAATTTGGTACCCATAAGGAACAAGAATGAAGACATAAACTATGTGTAGATTTCTAAAATCTTAACAAGGCATCTAAAAAAGATAATTATCCACTACCTTCACTAGAAGGAGTGTTAAAAATCATAAATGGTTCATAGATGATGTCCTTTTTGGATGGATTCTCTAGATATAATCAAGTAATGGTAGTGAATGAAGATCGGATGAAGACAACATTCACCATGAATTGGGGAACTTTTTCTTACAGGAGGATGTCATTTGGACTGATAAATGTCAGAGCTACATTTCAGAGAGCCATGGATTATTCTTTTCGAGATTTGATAGGAAAATGTATTATCATCTACATGGATGACCTCACAATATTTTTCAAAGAATAGAGGGGATCATGTTCAAGATCTCAGAGAAATATTACAAAAGTGTGAAACTCATAGAGTTTCACTAAATCCTAAGAAATGTATTTTTAGGGTGACCAAAGGTATTTTGATAGACCTAGACAGAGTGAGTGTTTTTCTCAAGTTACAACACCCGGGAAGTAGAAAATAATTGAAATCATATTTCGATAAGATCAATTTCATTCAAAAATTTATCACTGGATTTTTCAAGATAGTAAAACCTCTCAATGATATATTGAAGAAAGATGCAAAAATAGATTGGAAAAATGAGGCTAAGCTTTCCTTTGAGAGTATAAAAGCTGCAATTATGGAAGCACCAGTATTGGTAAGTCCAGTTATGTTAAAACAAATTATATTTAGTCATTTCCTTTTGGTCATACTTGTGCAATATTACTACCACAAAAGGGTGGGAATAAAGAAGAAAAGCCAATTTCTTTTATGAGTGCTCCATTTAAAGAAGTGGAGAAATGATACACAAATTTCAAGAGACAAACCTTTGCTTTGGTCAGAGCAGTTCGAAAAATTTAGGCATTACATTCTAAGAAGTATAGTCAAAGCTATTGTCTCGGATGCTACAGTTAAAATGTTGTTAACACAAAGCAAGCTCAGAGAAAGGAGATTCAAATGGGTTATGATTTTACAAGAGTTTGATTTAGAAATTATACTCATGAAAATGGTTCAGGGACATGCTTTGGTCAAATCTATTGTAGAAATAGATCGACAAATTTCTAGCCAATAGTATACTTTGACATGTAAAAGACCAAGAAGATTGGTATTCAAATATATGGAATTATTTCGTCAGCCATACTTTCCCCGATCATATGCAAAGAAACTAGAGAAGAGCTCTTAACATAAAATCACAAAGCTATATGATCAAAGGAGGATCTCTATTCAAAATAAATCATGAAGGAATCTATTTGATATGTCTAAATATAATAGAAGCGAACGAAGTGTTGCAGGAATTGCATGATAAGTTTGGAACAACTCATGGAGCACCTTTAGCTACTGCACATCTAATTTTGAGAGCTAGTTATTACTAGCAAATGATTTTTAAAGATACATATCAACATGTGAAACATTGTCATACATGTCAGACTACAGTAGACAAAGGAAGATTCAATGCTCATCCATTACAACCGGCAATGGAGATACACCCTTTTTCACAATGGGGGCTAGATTTCATTGGTACTATCAATCATCCATCATTCATAGGTCACAAGTTTATATTAACTACTATAGATTATTGAAATAGATGGATTGAAGCATGTCCTAACAAACAATGCACCACCGAGGTGGTAATCTAATTTTTGGAGGAAAAAATTATTACTAGGTTTGGAGTACTATACGTACTGGTATGTGATAATGGCCCCACTTTTTCTTCATTAAATTTTTCCAATTGGGCATTTGAATATGATATAACATTAAAATTTTCATCTAGCTATTATCCATAGGTAAATGGATTAGCAGAGTCATCAAAGAAAAATATGCTTGATATAATAAAAAAATTGGTTGAAAAGAATCCTATAGAATGGCATTGTTTATTTAAATTTATCCTTTGGGTAGATTGTTCTAGGATGAAATCCATGCTGGGTAGATTGTACTAGGATTGTACTAGATTATACCTAGTTTATGGGGTAGATCCTATATTGCCGATAAATTTAAAAATCCCTACTTGGAAATTCGCTCAAGAATACTTTAGATTAGATGATCAAACTAAAGCTCGATTGTTGCAATTAATGCATTTGGATGAAAAACACACCCAAGCTATATATCATTTTGCTAGGCATCAATCTATGGCAAAAATATGGTTTGATAAAAGGGATAGATTAAAAAAATTTAGAATATTTGACTTAGTCCTATACTGGAACAAAGACCATAAATGTAAAGGTGAGCATAGTAAGTTTGAAAAAATATGAGCAAGACCGTATCAAGTTTCTAAAATTTTAGGTTATAGTAACTACAAGCTCAAAACCTTGACTGGTGGAGATGTCTCATTGCCTGACAATGGGAAATTTCTAAAGCATTATTTCCAGTCATTGTTTTGTAAATAGTTTTTTTTAGTTAGTTTTGTTGTTTCTTTTTAAATAGTCATTTGTTACTTTTTTTTGTTTACTTTTTTTTTGGGTTTTGCGTTGTTAGTCTATACAATAGTTATCAAATTATGAAGGTGAACAAGGTAATAGAACATAAATTCTAGAAATTCAATCTATCCTTTGATCAAAGTAGTCATTTAATTATAAACAATTGGGGAATTATTTGGTTCTTTCTACTCTAGTTAGCATAAATCATTCAATTGATGTTGAGATACAAACGCACACATATCTTAAATCATTCTACTGAAATTTGGGATAGTAGTTATTTGCATTGAGTGAAAAATGAAAAGGCTACCTTTTCTACCACTGTAATTCCCAACCTAATAGCAAGCTTCATTGCTTGCAAGTTGAAATGAGCTATCATTGAAATATCAAAATAAAAGAGAAAATTTGAAATAAACTATAAAAGAAATATAAAAAAAAGAAATCAACTCTTTAGGCTATCAAAATATTTTTACTAGGGCTATGGACACTTGGCTGACAGTAGAGCTATTTTTGGGGGAATTACAGAGATAACTTTGTCAAGGCTATAGACGCCTGACTGACAATAAGGCTCTATCCATGGTTGGCTTAAAAGGGGATCACCAAATTATGCAAGTCAATGCAAGTAATTGCTATGCTCTAAGTTTGTTGTAGAAGAAATAATCAATTGCACACATGTGAGCTCAATAACACTTAATATCGTATGCTAGTTGAAGTGGAATTGGAATGTCGAAATGACGATCTGATTGTTTATAATTAGAAGACTAAAAAAAGTTGGAGCATGGTTTTTAGGTCCAAAATTGACTTTCTATTGTTTTGTTTTGTTTTGTTAGTTGCTAGTTGTTGTGTAATCTCACAACATGCCCCATTTTTCCCCTTGGAAAAATGCGGACCCCCTTTTTTTCTTTCCTCTCGCTTTTGATTGCTTTGGCATTGTTCTAGGGGTTGGTAAAATTGCAAATTTCATTTTTAATCTGGTTGGTCTTTGTTTAAGTCCTTGTTCTTTCTCGGATTAGGTTTCATGGTCATTTCATGATGTTTTATCAGTTTATTAGAAACTAGAATCCTAAAGTTGTTGTGGTTATGTCAAGGATGGTGTATCTTTGATCGGTCTTAGTCTCGTTTGGTAAGTTATCACTCAGAGGTTATTCCTGGTGGTCACATTTTCCTACATCAAATGGTCCAATGGTTTCTTTTTGTTTTCTTTAGCCGAAGTTCAAAAACTATAGGTTTGGTTATGAAAAGTTTGAATCACTCTTGATCTTTCTTGAGCTCGGTTCTTGATTCCTCTCTTTCCTCTCAGTTTTCTCTAAAGCTTAGGTAAGTGTCCCAGTTCCCAATAATCTTTCCAAGATTTGACACCAGAGGTTATCAATCCCGGTGATTGTAAATGATGGTGTATCTTAAAGGCCCTTACCTCGTAAAAATAAAAGTGACACAAGAGTGCCATGTAAGCTTTTTGTGCCAACTTTTCCTCTACTAGTGAGTTCACATAGAAACCTAGGTGTTTGTAATTTGAACCCTAATGTTCCATGATTACACATTTTTTCAATAAATTAATGCATTGCAATAGGTAATTAATGAAGGTGGTGAACTACACACGCGTACTTGGTATCACCTTGAGCATGCAGTTACTTCTATATCACTCTACTTTGCATCATGCTGAAAACTTGCAAAGGACATTGAACAAACAAAATAAATAATGTGGCATGCAAGGAAAAGTAATTTTCAAGAAACTAAGAACATATCTACCAAGGGTTTCAAGGTTGCATTCTGAAAAGATTGTCATCATTAGCAAAACCGGGTATGCCTTGAATAACAGAAATTTTGTGAATCATTTTCATGCATGAATGTCTCGACAAAATGGTATTTCCCTTTGAAAACTAAAATTTTGATTATTTTGATTTTAATTTAATCGAAAAGTGAATTAAAAAATTTATGAACTGTTAAAAAAATGATTAAATTTAACCCTAACTCACACACAAGGCACACATTTGAAAATGTAGAATACACCAATGAAAATGAGTACTTCTAAAGCAAAACCAAAAGATTAATTCAAATATTGCAATTCACAAGCTATACCAATCAATTGGATAGTTAATGATACTCATATGGGATGGTCTTCTGATGTTAAATTCCTCACACGAGCACAACAAGAAAATTCTTCTCAGTGTACAAGGAATGTTATAGCAAGTGGGTTAATTTTAGCAAGAGGGTTTCCACTAGCAATGGAGGCCCCTGAATCAGTTATGGAGTGTATGAACCATTATGGCCCTAACAAAAGAGTGATTGAGAAGGAGGGAAGAACTTATGTAGATCTCTCTAAGAAAGGAATGATATACACATTTGGGCTTCCTACATTTACTCAAATGTACCACATTGATATGAAGGTGCAAACCAAAACCTACCTAAGTGTTGAAAAACATAGCAGAGAAATTATGAACACACAATGGTGCCAAGAGATGATTACAAAGCAGAATAAACCAATTTTAAGCCCTATGTTCAACCTAGTTCAAGATATTATAACTATGCTAAGTAGGATAGTTGGATTGTGAGATGCCAATAAATTTGAACAATGGATGTTTTTAATTATATCCAAATTGATGAAAGGCCATATGCCAATTCATTGGGGAAGATTTAATAGTGACAGATTCCATGATCAAATAAGGGATTTTCCAAAGTCCAAATGTTTTTATATGTCTTCATATGTGATTTATTCCCGTTCCTTAAGGGAAAACAAGCAAGGGTTGAAAAGGATTGGTACTATGGGAAAAGAAGTAGGAAAAAAATTAATATATGCTCATTTACCTCAAATTACTATCTATGGATACAAGGAGCATTACAGGAGAGTTAATGATGTGTTTTTCATGAAGCTGGTCAAAAAAATGGAAGGTGACAAAGCTAAAAGATTATCTTTGGAAGCACAAAGTGTTATTAGACCTATTGGAGGCTAGTGCATTTAGTTTCCAACTTTCATCTACATTAGGGAGGAAGAGTTTGATGGAAATCCTTTCATGCTACCTAGGTACCCTTCAGATAAAATGGTGTTGCTAGAATTGGTAAGAAAACTAAAGTCGTCCCAAGCTCTTTATAGTACAGCTCATAAAAAGGATTATTTCAAATTTCCTATTGTAATAGGGAACTACAAATGCAGTGCAATTAGAGTAGCTAGTTTGTGTGAAGAATAATTGAAAATGTATAATTTGGAATAATTTCCACTCCAAAGGAAGTATTATGACCTAGAAGGGAATATTTCCAAGAATATAGTTGGTTATCATGCTCATGTCTTGCATCTAGAAGATTATTGGTTAAAATGTGAAGACAAGCATAGAGTAAGAAAGAGAAAAAATGAAACATTGTCATTAGAATCTATGTGAATTGTCAAGATTCATGATATTCCAGATCAGATGGAGGAAGATGATGGTGAAGTAATGAGTAAGGCTTACAATGAAAATAGTGTCTATCATGAACGTATTCCAAACCCGGATTATAGAGATGAAGAAATAACATCAATGGATGAATTCTTTGCATCGGTTCTACTATAGAATCAACAATGGATAAAATTTTCTTTGTAAAGTTTTAAGAGAGAAAGGAATAAAACCCACATACTCACAAGATAAAAGAAAGAAACGAAGAGAAGAAAATGAGTTCGAGTGTAGCTAACCTACTAAGAGAAAGAGGAAATTTGGTAAACACATTGAAGAAAGAACCCCTGAGGCTCGAAGCCAAGGATTTTCATTTAAACCAGCTGGTAAAAATAAGGATGATGAATCAGTCAAGGCTCAATCAAAAGTAAAACCAAAAGTGGAATCTTCTTCCATACCAAAACCAAGGACCAAGCCTACTACTGATGAAGGGGTTGGGATAACAAAAAATGTTGGTACATAGACAAGGTCTACATCTCATAGAGTTGTAGCATTATTCACTTTTCCCCCTTCAATTAATATGGCTACTATCAAGCAATCACCAGGGAAATCTCCTCTGGTTTTGGATGAAGCTAAAATTAAGGAAAAAATGGATAACTTTGGTTGCATGTGTGAACAAGTAAAAGGAATGAAGTCTAAACACAAACCCATTGTTCAACTAGTCATGGAAGAAATTCTAGAGACATTGTTAATTCCTATAAATGTTAAAGAAGAAGAATTCATAAAACAAACACTTGCTTTAGAAATGGGGAACCTTGATGTTCTTGAAATGGAAATAGGGGAGACTATAGGACAAAATCCTCTTCAAGGTTCAATCAAAAGTAAAACCAAAAGTGGCATCATCTTCCATAGAAAAACTAAGGATGAAGCCTATTACTAATGAAGGGGTGGCGATAATAGAAAATACTAGTACACAAATAAGGCTTGTATCTCAGAGATCTGCAACATTATTCACTTCTCCCTCTTCAGTTAATATGGGTACTATGAAACAAGCACTAGGGAAAACTCATGCAGTTTTGGATGAAGTTTCTAAGGTGAATGAAGCTAAAATTAATGAACATATGGATAAGTTGGGTGACATGTGGGGAGTAAAAGAAAAAAATTCTAAAGATAAACCCATGGTACAACCAGTGGTTGAAGAAATTCAAGATACAGGGCCAATTCCTATAAATGTTGAAGAAGAAGAATTCATAAAAGGAACACTCACTTCAGAAGCAAGGAATCTTGATGTTCTTGAAATGGAAACAAGAGAGACTATAGGAGAAAATACTACCAATGATATGGTTTTTGAAATACCTTTGATTCCCATCCTTTGCTTGGGAATGATCTAAATGACAATGAGCAACCATAGGTCTCTAATAAATCAAGGGAGGACCAAGTTGAGATTAAAAATGAAGAACCTTCACAAGTTTTAGGTGATAAGGTTAGAGATGAATAAAATCCTATTGTGATAGGATATGAAGAAGGTGATGTCCTAGGAATGAATGTTGAACACCTGGTTGGACAGGAAAAACACAAGTCTTGAAATTGAAGAGACAATGTTGAATCCCAATAATCAAAATTCTATGCTAGAAAATACTGAACATGTTCCTATTTCAAAGGACATAACAGATAAAGTTAAAGATGTAAGAGAAGAAGTTCCTAAACATACTAAAATCTAGTAATGGAGAAATCTTACCAAAGTAGAATGAGATGAAGATGTACCTGATTGTTTAATCAAATAATTAACTTCCCCATTGGAAGTGGAACTGGCACCTCTAGATCTTAAAAGTTTTATGCAAGAAGTGGCGACTCCTAAGCCTAGGTGGAGAGTTGAAACGAAACATGTCATACAAAAGAATTCATATGGAGGTAGAACAGTCCATATAGCTACCCCTGTAGAAAATAAAAATAGACTTGAGATAATTCCTAAGTGAAAGGATGTTGTGAATGCGGAAGAAACTTCCTACACTAATCTAAGTAGGAGATAATAGAAAAACTTGCATTTTAACACCTTTAAATAGTTGCACTAATGAGAAACACATAGGAAAGGAAGCATAGAACAACTTGTTTAAGTTTAGATCAAAGAGAATTTTGGCAGCATAATGGTATGAGAAAAACAAAGAATAGAAGAAAGAAAAAATAGAAGGGACACCGATATACATGGGAAAAACCCTTTCAGGTAAAAAACTCCACCCTACAAAAGCATAGTACCAATGTATTACTTCAAAAGAGATTTACAATACACTCCAAGAACAATGCTACTTCAACATATGCTTCACACCAAACATCTGTTTAGGAGTCAAACCATTTTCCCTTCAATACCTGCAAATAAACTATGCATTCTACAATGCAAGGCATCCTATTTATAGGAGATACAAAGCTTTGAGAAGCTTCTAGAAGAGTTTAGGTGTCTAAACCCATGTGGAAAAAATAACTGATGCCATAAGCATGATTTGGACACCCGTACAACATTCTCTTATATTTCTTACAATTGTCATAACATGCCAAACTTCTCTTCCAAGCTTGGGCACCTAAGTCATGCTTCTAGTGTGTTATGAAAAATTCCTTTAAAATGTCATATAACATGTGCCATAAAATTTTGTCACACTTTCAACACATTCAACAAACAAAGAATAAGTCAAACATGAATTTCACACTTATTCTTTCACACACTTTTGTCATAGCCCACTAAGGCACCACACTTTCTCCATGCAAAATATACCTTATGATGCATCATAATATATGTCATAAGATGACACCACTTGTCCTAGGTCCATGAATCCAAGATGGGATTCCTACCTCCACATGTGATGAAGATGTGTCATACAGTCACCTCTGATGGGGATTCCACCCAACCAATGGGTCCCACTTAATGACATGACATTGTAGTCAACTAATTAAAACAAATAAATACAATAATACATTAAATAATTCAATGTTAGGACTCTAAGGTTGAAACACCTTATTTCGAACACTCTCCCACTTGTTGAGGACTTGTCAAGATTCAAATTAAATTAACGACTCAGGGCCCCAAGGCCCATAGATTCGGAACACCATCTAAAATTTTCTATGTCCACTAGTTTTGTCAATGCATCTGCAACATTCATCAAAGTTTCAACCTTCTCTAGGTTCACCTTTCCATATTCTATCATATCATGAACAAAGTGATATTGTACATCAATGTGCTTTGTTCTAGCATGAAAGGCATGATTCTTTGCTAAGCATATCACAGTTTGATTATCACAACAAACAGTAATGTGTCCTACATCTAAACCAATATCAAAATACAATCTCTTAAGCCAAATGGGTTCTTTACAAGCATGAGTGGCTATCATATACTCCACTTCTTTCTTGGAAAAAGTTAATACAGCCTGTCGCTTACTCATCCAGCTTATAACACCACCAAACATCATAAATACATCACCACTGGTGGATCTTCTATTCTCAATTTCACCTACCCAATCTGAATCCACAAATCCTTGAATGCTCACAGAATGCTAAGGTTGAGTAGGATAACCATGAAAGCACAAGGCATACTCAAAAGTACCTCATAAGTATCTAAACACTCTCTTAACCACATCCCAATGCACCTGTCCAGGATTGGCCATGAAATGGCTAGGGACTCCCACTACATGGGAAATGTTTGGTCTCATACACACCATTGCATACATTAGACTACCAACTGCACTTGCATATGGTACTCTAGTCATGTCTTCCATCTTAGTAGCAGATGTTGGACAATCATTTATAGAAAGCTTCATCCCTTGCATCACAAGAACAACTAATTGTTTGCAATCTACCATACTAAATCTCTCCAACACTAAGTTCACATACTTGCATTGGCTTAACCAAATCTTTTTGTTAGCTTTGTCTCTTATGATTTCCATTCCCAAAATGTACCTAGCTGAACCTAGGTCTTTCATTTCAAATTGTGCTGAGAACTAAAACTTCAAATTTGAAATCATACTTTTACCATTCCCAATAAACAACATATTATCTATGTATAAAACAATAATGAGAATGCAACCACTATTAGTTTTAAAATATACACAATGGTCAGATTTAGATCTTTGAAACCCCAATAACAACACATAAGTATCAAACTTTTGATACCACATTCTAGGAGACTGTTTCAAACCATAAGGAGACTTCTTCAGTTTGCAAACCAAATTTTCTTTACCTTTTACAATGAAGTGCTTTGGCTATGAAATGTATATCTCTCCCTCCAAATCACCATAAAGAAATGTTGTCTTCACATCCATTTACTCTACTTCTAAATTTTGTGTTGTTGCAAGTGATAACAGAAGTTAGATAGATGTTAGCTTTGCTACATGAGAGAATATCGCCCCATAATCAATTGCCTCTACCTAAGAGAATCCCTTAGCAACCAACTATGCCTTATACTTCTCAATACTGCCATCAAGACCACACTTTTTATTGAAAACCCATTTACAACTAACAATTTTATGTTCAGTAGGCAAAGATACTAGATCCCAAGTCTTATTTTTATTTAATGAAGCCATCTCCTCATCCATGGCTTGCATCCACGAATATGAATCATTCATGCCTATTGCCTCTCTCACAATTCTAGGATCATCAGTATTAGTAATCAAGGAAAAAATGCAACTAGAATCCAAAAATGAATAACCAAACCTTTCCAGTTGCTACCTTTCTCATGTAGACCTCATCAAAGGCTGAGGTTGAGGTTCTTCTTCTTTAGAACTTTCAAAGCTGCTTGAGCTCTCCTCGTCAGTAGGTCCATCAAGAGTACGTAGTTCTTCCTTCTCCAGAGTAGGTGGAAACTGAAATACCTCCTTCTTTTGTTTCTCCTCTTTTTCTAGTTGTAGCTCAATAGAGGAAGGATTCATCTCTTTGAAGATCACACTTCTCCTATTGAGAATTTTTTGTGCTTTTGGATCCCAAAGCTTATACCCTTTTACACTGACACCATAGCCAATAAAGATGAGCTTAACAAATTTGTTCTCCAACTTAGACCTCTTCTCAATTGGAACATGAGCATAAGCTTCACAACCAAATACTCTAAGATGTCTCATCGAAGGATTCTTTCTAGACCATGCCTCCATGGGTGTCTTTTCAACAAGCACTGATGTAGGACATCTATTTGTCAAATAACATACAGTGGTTGTAGCTTCAGCCCAATTTTTTTTTTCAAGGTTAGCACCACTCAACATACTCCTAGCCCTTTCCATCAACATTTGGTTCATCCTCTCTACAACTCAATTTTTTTGTGGAGTGTAGGGAGTAGCCTTATGACTCTCAATCCCGTGCTCTTTACAAAATTTGTCAAAATCTATTGAACAAAACTGACCACCATTATCATTTCTCAAACACTTAATCTTCCTACTAGTTTAATTTTATACCAAGGCCTTAAAATCCTTAAACTAACTAAAGACTTTAGCTTTACTTCTAAGGAAATAAACAAATGTCCTTCTATTGTAATCATCTATGAAAGAAATAAAATATACATCTTTTGAAAATGAAGGAACATTTACAGGACCAAACACATTTGATTGCACATAGCCCAAGACCCCAGAAGACTTATGAGAACTAGAGTAAAAAGAAACATGGTGTTATTTACCGTAGACACAATGTTCGCAAAAGTCAAACTCAAGATTACAATAATCAAGGCCTTCAACAAGGCTCTTCCTTTTTAGGGTTTTAAGACCCTTCTCATCAATGTGACCAAGTCGTTGGTGCCATAACATTGTCTTCACTATGGGAAGCTTTGTTTCCATGGAATGAGCACCCTTAGGTACACAAAATTCATGACCATCAGATGTAGCTACAACACACTTATTCTCTACATGATTTGATGGTGAGATGAAGAATCTAGAGGTCTCTTCTTTGGTACATCAGAAGAACTATTACATTGAAATGAACATGCATCTAGCTAGTACAAAGTGTCCATATGAACACCCTTAGCCAAAACCATAGCTCCTATTGTCATATTGCATCCTCCACTAGAGAAAACAACTTGCACTCCAGAATCATTCAATCTACTTACAGAAAGTAAGTTTCATGCCAAACTCAGGATATGCAAGACACCATCAATCCCCTTCACTCTTCCATTAGGGAATCTGATCTTGACTCTTCCACAACCAAAAATTGCAAGATAATAATCATCTCCTAGGTACACCTTTCCACAATTTTATTCTTCATGCTTCGAGAACCACTCTCTGTGAGAGGTCAAGTGGAAAGATGCACCCGAATCTATCAACCAAACATCATCTAATCCATGGACTGCCAAGGCTACAATAAAAGCTTCTCCATCATCTTGGGATGATTTCTCAGATTAAAAATCGGAGAAAGACTTATTTTTCTTCTTCTCCTCCTTCTTGCAATCTTTTCGAATGTGACCAAACTCGCCACAATTCCAGAATCTTGCCTTGGAATTCTTGCGAGGAGACTTAGATCTCCCTGGAGAATTTTACTTAGAATTTTTCTCTTTCTTCTTTCCTTTCTCCTTTGTTCTACCAGGAACAAAAAGGGCCTCCTTAGCCATCTCATAATACTTTCTTTGTATATCTTTAGATAACAACGAAGCAACCACCTCATCCATCTTGAAGGTGGTGTATGTGCTTACAATAGCCATCACTAGGTGATCCCATGCGTTTGGAAATGAACACAATAGGAGCATGCAATGGTCTTGATCCTCAATCTTGTCTCCAATGGAGCCTAGTTGAGCAACTAGCATATTAAAAGCATTTAGATGATCCACAATGGATCCTCTATCTTCCATCTTTAGAGAGTACATCTTATTTATTAGGAAAAACATGTTTACCAAAGACTTTGCCTAATAAACATCTCCAAGTTTCTTCCATAAAGAAGCATTAGTCTTTTCCTCATGAACATTCAGGAGAATGGAATCAGCCAAAGAGATTCTAATCAAACCCTTGGATTTCTGATCTGAGAGATCCCAATCTTCTTGTTTCATTGTTGTCGGTTTGGTTTCTAAAACTATAACCCATAGGTCATGATCTACAAGCATGTCTTCCATCTTCATCTTCCAAAGCTCAAAGTTTCCTCTTAAAATTTTCCATCTTGATCCTTCCAGATGTGTTTGCCATCTCTTCCCGCAACAAAGCTCACAAAACACCCTTATGCAAGACACCCACTGAATTAAAGATCAGTACAAAAAACCCTTCTAACCTAACAAATGAATCGAGGTTGGCCAAGCTCTGATACCAATTGAAAAGAAGTCATTAACGCAGATGCAACTTCCTACACTAATCTAAGCAGGAGTGAATAGAAAAACTTACATTTTAACACCTTTAGACAGTTGCATTAATGTGAAACACATAGGAAAGGGGCTGATGCAAGAAGTTGGGTCCACAAAAAGTTCAAAAAGTGGAAGTGTTTTTGTTGTTTTTCATAATTTGTCACACTTGGACTAAAAATTTGAGGCACTTACACAATGAATTTTTTTAAAAATCAGTAATATGAAATTTTGAATTTTGAATCTAGTTTCTAAATATGTAAAATTTTCAAATACCCAAATTGTAGAAATTAAATTTTGATAGGGATCTATAAAAACCACTTTTTAAAAGTCCCTTTTTTTTTACCATACCATGCACGTGTACGGACACCACTTTTTGATCCAAATAAAAGTATTTTGCTAATTGCTTTTGAGGAAAGAGAGCTAACAACATGAAGATTGATGAGGAATTTTTTTTGTAATTTTTTGTTAAATATTTTTTTTTTAATTAAATTTTTATTGGCCTTAATTGTTGTTTTTAAAAATCAACGTGTACAGACAACATAATTTGACCTAAACTAAACATTTTTTGAAACTTTTTTTTTTCATTCTGTAAAGAATTGTCTAAAGATTGATGTCATATAATTTTTTTTACAAGAAACTTCACCAAAAAAAGTTATTAAAAAACCAAAAAAGTCTGATATTTCATGTTTAAGGACTAGTTTGCTTTGAAATTAATTTAAAAATATCAAATATAATCCAATATTAATAAGAATTATATATTTGGAAAGTAGAAATCGTGTTTTGTAATGGGTTTTTTTTTTATAGATTGATTCAGAAAAAAAATTGATCAACCATACTGTCAAATATGGACATTCTCCTTCAATCTGCCTTAGTTTTTTAGTTGCAGGTCAAAGGCTAAGGCTCGGATTGCCAAGCCTTTCCCAAGCCTAAAACCAAGGCTGCAAGTGGGTTGGAGATTCAAGTTTTTAATAACGCGTACGCGCTACAAAATGCATATGCGCTCTTTATTTGTTTGATTATTTTAAAAAAAAAAAAACTTTTTAGAAACGCATACGCGTTTCTAAAAAGAAAAATGCTTACGCATTTTAAAACGCGTATGCATTTTAAAATGCGTATGCGTTTCTAAAAAGTATTTTTTTAAAATAAATGACTTGTATGCACTCAAAAACGCGTATGCATTTTATAACGTGTACGCGTTTTATAACGCATACGCATTTTTTTAGGCTCGAGTACCCAATGCATAACGCATACACATTTTTTAATAATGCGTACGCGTTTTTTAATAACGCATACGCGTTTTCTGCGAGATTTTTTTTTTGGCTGAAACTTCCCCTCTTCGTGGACCCAACTTCTTGCACCTACCCAAAGGAAACATAGAACAACTTGATTAAGTTTAGATCTAAGATAATTTTAGCAACATAATGGTATGAGAAAAATAAAGAATAGAAGCAAGATAGACAAAATAGAAGGGACATCGATATACGTAGGGAAAACCCTTTCAAGTAAATAACCCCACCCTCCAAAAGCACAGTACCAATGTATTACTTCAAAAGAGAGCTACAATACACTCCAAGAACAATGCTACTTCAACGGATGCTTCACACCAAACATCTATTTAGGATTCAAACCATTTTCCCTTCAATACTTGCAAACAAACTATGCATTCTACAATGCAAGGCATCCTATTTATAGGAGATAGAAGCTTTGAGAAGCTTGTAGAAGAGTTTAGGCATCCAAACCCATGTGGAAAAAATAACTCATGCCATAAGCATGATTTTGACACATGTACAACATTCTCTTACATTTCTTATAATTGTCCTAACATGCCATACTTCTCTCCCAAGCTTGGGTGCCTAAGTCATGCTTCTAGTGTGTTATGAAAAATTCCTTAAAAATGTCATATAACATGTGCCATAAAAGTTTTTCACACTTTCAAAAAATTCGACAATCAAATAATAAGTCAAACATGAATTTCACACTTATTCTTTCACACACTTTTGTCATACCCCACTAAGCCACCACACTTTCTCCATGCAAAAATACCTTATGTTGCGTCATAGAATGTGTCATAAGATGACACCAATTTTCCTAGGTCCATGTTTCCAAGATGGGATGCCTACCTTCACATGTGACGAAGATATGTCATACAGTCACCTCTAATAGGGATACCACCCAGCCAGTGGGTCCCACTTAATGACATGATATTGTAGGAAATTAATTAAAAAAAATAAATACAATAATACATTAAATAATTCAATGTTAGGACTCTAAGGTTGAAACACCTTATTCCCAAAACTAAGGAGTACAAGATAACAAGTATCAATGTTAGGCACTCATCCTGGATGCAAGAATTGGAAGAAATGAAGATTAATTTAGAAACAACTATTGCCAAGGTACAAAAAAAAGAAACAAAAGAAAAGAGAGTCGAAAGAATGGGTTGCTAGCCTAGAGAATTTTGTAAAATAATTAGCCCAATCTGTTCATAGATAGACTAAATTGCCTCAGAATCCAGTACTTATGTCACAAAGAAAATGTGGATGCAATTATAATGATTTTCCATAGGATGAATTTATTTGAGTGATGGATTGAGTATTGGGTAAGGCAAGGAGAAGAACTCATTACATATGCGATTGGGAAATACAAGGAAGTACATTGTTGGATTGAAAAATTCAAAAGTTTGGAAGGAGAATGTAGATTTCGCCAGGAATACGTTGGTTCTTAGAAGCAAAATGTGGAAACTCTCATGCAAAAAAATGTCCGAGAATTCATAAGAGAAAATATAATTTCAAAACAAGTTCCATTATGTGAAAAATAGAAGAAATAGTTAAGTTGGGAAGGTGACACTTTAGTACAATGTATAGAAGGATTTGAGAATGTCACTGCGAAACGTAGTAAGCTGAATGATAAAGATCAAGATTTTATTGAAGTGTTAGCACATCAAGATTGTGGTTCTTGGACACTGGGACAAGAGGGTAAAGAAGCAACAGCTTTCAAGGAATGGATTGAGAGAATAAATAAAGACCCTGTTCATTTGTTGGAAGGCATTATAGAGAATAAATAAAGGAATGCCAATATACTCTGGATATCAGAAGATCACACTAGGCTCAAGTTTAGTTGGAAGGAATTATAGGGAATTTCAAAAGAGTGAATGCATCAGATATTAAGTTCTTTCTGAGAATATCAACTAAGGAAGAAAGAAGAAAGGTTCTCAAAACTAGAGCTCTAAAAGATATAATGAGGTACCAAATATTGAATACCAGAGGTGTCACAAAGACATTTCTTTGAAGTTGATTTTGCAGGTTGTTCCCAATCCCAATAAAAGTTTCCTATCTAGTATTCTAAAGAATGTTGATAGTCTTGTTTTATGCAGAGTGTTGTACACTGGAATTTGAGGTTGAAGGGTGTTGCTGCTAAAGAACTCGAAGCCTTGATTTCGTCTAGAAGATTTTGATGACAACTACCATATGCCATGTGCTACATTTTGATTTTCTATTCTTGATTCTCTTGATAGACTCTAAGTTTGAACTCTTAGGGCCTTGTTCCTATAAAATTTTGTTTACTTCTTTACTTTTATTTCAAGTTCATAATTTGCAGATGTCGGAAGAGCCAAAATTTCTCTAAGTTTTATTCTTTTTTCCTATTTTTTGAATCATTCTGGTCTAAAATCTTGAATGTACCTAGACCTTAATCAATATCAAAGCCAATTTGATAGTTACCTATATCATGTATCTTTGTAGCTGGTTTTGTTAGTTCATCTAAACAAGACTGTGTGTTGTGCTATTTAAGGGTGCATGCATAACCTACTCAGTGTCCAAACAAAAATTCCTTCTTTAAAAGCTCACACCATTTTATACCTAGCTATGAAGCAATCTAGTGAAGTATAAAGTGATTTCCTTTGATTTTATTATATCTTGGGGCATGCGTGGAGAATAACTAAGAGAAATTTTATTTTTCAGTATTTTGATGTTTTATTTTAGATTATATGTTTAAATTTCTAAAAATGTTCCAAAAAAGAGATGAATAAATGGATATTTATTGAAAAAATTTCATTTTCTATGAATTTGTTGAATGCTTAAAGCTAAATCTACTTAAGTGATAGCAAAAATTGTTTGATGTTCATGAAATTTTATTGCAAATCTTTTGATTTCATGAGATTATTTTATGATCGAACTAGAAATCTTGATCCTAATGCTCATGATTCTTAATGAAACTAGAGATAAGCATATACCCCTTGAGATTAACAATATTATCACATCATACCCTGAAGTGAACCTAGTATGGTCAAACCTGACTACTAGAGACTTGGGATTGAGCTAAGTCAACCTTTTCCAATTACATGGACACACCCTAAGGTTTCCCTGGTTAAATCTTTCAAGAAGATAGGTTCTTTGTGGTTTTCTTGTGAGGACTTTATCTGCATTGTTGTTATGCATGCCATCATCATCAACAATAAGCATAAACATCTACATTATCCATCCATACATCCACATGCATACATTATCAACTCATAAAATTGCATAGAAAAATGCACAAAAATAAATGAATACATATCATTTGCATAATCATAACATCTACATATCATATCATCCATCACATAACATATCGTGAAAAGATACTAAAAAATAATATAACCTTGCATCTAATCCATTTCATTAAATCTCATATCATCACATCACATATACCATTGCATATTGAATAAGCATAAATAAAATAATTACATCCATACATGATCATAATATATAAGACTATCACATAATATCAACATCAAGTGCATCCATACATTCATAAAGTATTAAATAAAATGAACACATCACATCATATGGAATCTATATCATATATATATCAAAAAAATGACTGTCATAATACAATATATGAATCAGTGTATGTATATCGATAAAAAATACAATATCCATAAGGCTATCAAAAAGGAGCCTGTAGATACCTAAAATTAGTTTACGCCTGTGAGTACATAATCGATATAATTTTCTATAGTCTGTGGTTATGATTAAATAATTTCAATTATTTAATTACCTTTCTAATACATATTTCCCCTATTAATTAAATATCCTTTTTTTAATTAATTCATTAATTCATTATCACCCTTTATTCAACTTGATTAATTAAATAAATCATATTTATTTAATTATGTTGTGAACTAATTAATTCTTCCCCTTTTATCTATCAATTAAATAATTTATTATTTATTTACCCCTTTATCATACTTTGTCAACTATAATTAAATATCTTTATTTAATTATTCATTTAACTCCCTTTTCAACTATAATTAAATATTTATTATTTAATTATTCAATTCCACCCTTTTCGAAAGTTAAATTAAATAAATTATCTTTATTTATTTAATTAAATCTTTTATTTTCGAATATTGAATTAAATTAACATTTAATTCATATTTAATTATTTGTCACATTCTTCTGTCAATCAGTTATCTAATTGTCCATTTACCTTCTGACTTGAGATCTATTTTTAGTTCTCCAGTTATCTTTGAATTTAACTGCTGATCATCTTTGCAGGAAGACTCTCCATCACAACTAGTCGATTAACTAGTTCTAACTCATTTGCATGTATGCATCTATTAATTAAATATCTTTTATTTAATTAGTTAATTTAATTATGCATTCGAATTCCTCATCTTCGAGTTCTAACTTTGTCTTTGACATTCAAAGTCTATTTCTTCTATTTTCGAAGATTCTTAACAGAAGATTAAGATCTTGTTCTATTTTTAGTCTTTCCTGACTCATGTTCTAACTCACATTCTATCTAAGATAGAACTCACATCGCATGGCATTCATCAATCTCGTCCGTCGATCTCTCTTTCAATTTTAGCCGATCGTTCGAAAACACAAAATTTATAAAATGTCCTGTCATAATCATTATTCCTCCTCCCAAAATCATTATACACTTTTGAGAAGAAGCAATCTTCGATATTTTGCTGAGACACTCGATGAAGTTATGCTTGCATTCAAACACACAAATATCTGAGGGCAAGAATAACAAGACAACAAAATGGAGAAGGGCAATTGAGATAAATCGAGGAAGTATTTGCATATTCGGTGAGATCATTCTAGTTTTATTAGTTTAGATTAATCATGATTACTTATCATTCTTTGTTTTTTTATTTAGATTAGAATTGATGTTTAATCTTGTGTAGCTTTAGCATCCACAATTCTGAAAAATCTGAGTTACATTTGGTGAACCCGATGTGAATCCACTTCAAAATCTGCACATCTTTCTATTTTTTCATTTTCTATTTTTTCGTTTTCCATAGGTTTTCCGTCTAGTGAACCGCATCTGTCAAAAATAGTGAAACAACTATCATTACGAACTGCATCTGTCACACCATAAACCACATCCACCTGTCAATCTTCGTATCTGCCAGTCAATCGCCGCATCCGTCTATCAACAAATTACTGAACCGCATCAGACACTCCATTAACCGCATCCGCCTGTCACCAGCAGAATCGCATCTATGGGTCTGAAAGCCGCATCTAGCTGGTAAATTTTTTTCATTTTTTTATCGATTTCCGTGCATCCATATTTTCATTTTTCACTTTTTAGGTGATTTGGATTTTCGCTAATGTTTGTTACAGTTGTGTCAAGGTGGAATAACAAGTGTTTGCAGGATGAAGCATAGAAGACATTACAAAATCCAAAGAAAAACAATGAACTACTGACAAATTTGCATGCAGGACCTAATTCTTTTGTCTTTTTACCAAGCTTTTCATTTGATAGATAGATAATCATCATGTGGAATAAAATGAACTTCTGTTTGGTAGTGTAAATAATCTTGTTTGGGCTTAATAATTTACCAGTGTTTTTCGTGTCTGCATTGTTAGTTTAGAACCCCACGATTTAGTACACCGAAGTATCCTCTCCCCTTGTGCAGTCATGTGATCCTGGGTGTAAGAGAAATGGTTGCTGACTCTAGAACTTGGGCCTATCTTGGTGGGAAAAAGTACTCACCCCAAGATGACTCAGACCGATAGCATGCTAAAGAAAAGCGACTTCCAGCTAGTATATAAAAGTGGATTCTTGGGGAAAGCCCAAGAATCATGCACACTATTCCGACAAGATGGACAGAAATGGACTCTCGCCGATGTTAGATAGTGTGCCATGAATGGAATGCCCTTATTAAACACCTTGTTGTAGAGTTACCAAAATTCTATCTATTTGCTAGCGCAGCAGGTGTATAACCTGTGAAGCTGTCTTACAAATTTATGGTTCTTGTGTTGAGGTGACATGTATGCCATGGGAGTTTCATGGGTACAGTAGCTTGGCTGCCCCGTCTAAGTGAGTGTCATGGATGGGAGCCAGTGGGGTCAAGCTACTAGTCATCCACCTTGAATGTGCGTAGCTAGAGAAATCCAAGTAAGAATTCAGCAAATACTGTCCTAAAAGCCTAGGTTGTACATGTTTTCAAGTCTTAACAGTCCTTACATCACAAAAATGGAAGATACATTGATTGTTGTGTTTGCTCTTTGCTGTATTCGTCAAAATCTTGATCAAACAAACAAATTCATTCAAACAACTTTCGGGAAAATTTTAATTATCAGAAACCAGAGTCGCATTTGTTAGTTTAATCACCACATGTGTCATAGTGAGTCACATTTGATAGGGGAAACGTCGCATCTGGCTGTCAAAATAGTCATTTTACACAGCTGCATATAACGAGTTGCAACTGTTACATTCTGAGTCGCATGTGTGCATGCAAACCGCATCTGTTAGTTCAAAAACCGCATGTGTCCTATTAAGTCGCATCTGTCAGTTGAAAAATTGCATCTATTATAAAAACCGCATCTGTCAGAGGAAAAACCAAAACTGTTAGGTGAACCGCATTTTCCTATCAACAGAAAAATTTCAAAAATTGTGAGCTGAGTCTGAAATATCTTTGTCACTATTTGCTTTAGGTTTTTAGGATCAACCTTGGATTAGAAACTGGTTAAATTTTCTCAAAAACCTTCCATCATTAGGCGTCATATACGTCCTAGTTTACCATCATTAGGAGTCATATACGTCTTAGCTACCGTCATTAGGTGTCATATACATCTTGGTCACAGTAAACGTCTTAGTCATAATCATCATAATTTGCATGCATATAGGTACTCCCTAGGAAATTGCAAATCACGGAAAACATAACTTTCCTTGTCTTTGGAAAATTCACATTGTCATACTATCCTTGTCATACGTTTAGGTTCCATCATCAGGAACAAACTTTTGCATGCATTTATTCCATTAGGTGGTAGGTTATAGCTGTCTTAGACTCATTTGTCATCATTAGTCCACTTAGAATTTTTGCATATTGTTCGTCTAGTCATACATCATTTAGATCTTTAGTAACATCCTTATTATCAAAAAAATCCAAAAACATAGACATAGGTCATATCAGTTTTTAGGCATAGTCTACATTACCCATTTTGAGCAAACTTTTTCATGGTCGAAACAAGGTCCAAAAATAAATACAAAGCAATGACAGACCCCGACGAATTCATCAATCCATTCGGAAACCAACAGTCAGGAAGCAAACGTCCACACAAGCCTTTACTTGAAAAACATGTCACTAGGGACACACATGGGGAGATTTACATAGAAGACGTAGATACAGTAGTTCAAGATCCTAAGTTTGCATCCTTCATGGATGAGTGTTTGCTAAACAATCCACAACGCTACTTAGCAAAATTTCTAGTAAAAGGTGCCACTCTACCTCTAGGATTTGATGTCCATTCTTTGAAAACACAGTCAACTCAACCAACACAAACATCGTCAATTGTAAACACAACTCCTTTTAACATAACACAAGGTTTACAATTCACTTCGGGAGCAACTTCCTCTAACCCCTTTGGCACCAACACGACTGGTAAGAGAACCAAGGTTGGCGGAAATATACCTATACCAAGTTAGACAATTCAGATAGGGAGCATTCCTATTCCAAATCAGACAATTCAGATAGGAAGCATTCCTATACAAAATCAAACCATTCAGACAAGGCATATCCCTATCCCAAATCAGAATATTTTGACAGGATATATCCCCTCGCCCAATCATAACCCGTCACAAAACATGGCATATTAGTACATCTATATTGATCCAAATAACACAAACACCATGTCCTTGACACAAGTCAACATGCTTCAAAACCAAATGCAAACTCTACAACAAAAGATGGACGACATGTCTATGTTAGGCAAACGAACTATATCAGCACAAGACCTATGTCCATGCCCATTTGACAAAGCACTCTATATGACACCTTTCCCCCATGGATACATTATACCAAATTTGCCTAAGTATAATGGGAGGAAGAATCCTATAGAACATATCATATGACCCCACTTACTTGAATCACCTATTTCCACAAACCCTCATAGGGATAGCATTGGAATGGTTTTCCAAATTGCCATATGGTATACGATCCTGGGTGGAATTGGCTGAAAAGTTTGTTGAACATTTTTCCTTTAACATAGACAATGAAGTAACCATAGCAACCTTGTGCCACATGACACAAGAAGATGGCGAGACATTTATCACTTTCTTCTAGAGATGGAGGAGTCTGGCTAGCCGTTGTCCTATCGAAATACCTGAAAAACAAAAGGTCACTATCTTCCTTGAAAACATCAACCCCAAATTGAGAGGTGAATTATGGGAACACTATTGTACTTCATTTATTGACTTGGTATAAAAGGGGATCATCCTTGAAAAGGGCCTTATTGACAAAGGAAAAATCAAAGTACCAGGCAAGAGCCCGATTGTCCAACAAAAAAATGTGTCGAATGATAGAAACAGGTTCTAGTCTAGGAGCAATAATGTCATGAATGACGGCATAGTTGATGCTAAGCACATACATAATGGACTGGTTATCACACTTAGAGGATACAATCAACAAGTGGACATGACGAACAGTCCTAGTCAAATGGCTAACTATGTCCAGTACTCACAACAAAGACCACAACAAAGGAGATTTCCAACGCGAGAATTTACACCTTTAGGGCAACCAATTGAGGTAGTCTTCAAATAATTAGTCAAACATAATCTTATCAAACCATTGGAACCAAGAGAGTATGATCTTGTACAATTCAAACCTTCATGGTGGGTCGATGATGCTTTCTTTGACTATCATCGAATGAAAGGGTACAACCTCCAACAATGTCGCCAATTAAAGAACATCATACAATTCTTTGTTGAAAACGGAACTATAGAGGTTGGTGGGCCGAAAAAAAATAAGAACAGTGATCATAAGGTCTTCACGGACCCCTTACATGACCACACAAAAGGGAAAGCCTCCAGTTCGGGACCCTAGAATAATCCATCAGCCAACTATAACAATACCAAGTATGACTATGGTAAAGGAAAGATCATAAACCACCTTCGAGCCACAAATGAGAATGCCAATACTTTCTCCATCAAGAAGCATCCAGAATGTAATATAACCACACGCAGAACTAAGATTACTATTCCTGGTCCTTCTTCTGAGCCATCTATGCAAAGTTCCAAGTTCAAGTACAAGCTTCTTGATCAATTAAGTAAAACCCCCACGCAAATATCTATCTTGGAATTGTTGACCTTCTCACCTCAACATCGGTCCATTCTTGACAAAGCTCTACAAAATAAAATTGTTCCTGCAGATTTAGATGTCAATTGTTTCAAAGAGATGGTGGGATATTTGACCAACTCGCATCATGCTACATTTTCACAACAAGACTACTCAACTAAAAAGTCAGATCACAATGACCCCTTACATCTTGAAGTCTTAGTCCATCAAAACAAAGTTTGACGAGTCTTGGTAGACAGAGGAGCAGTTTTGAACCTGTGTACCCTTAAATTGGTTAAGGCATTAGGATTCTCGGAAGACTATGTAGATACCTCTAAGAGTATAGTCATCAAGGCTTATGATGATGAGGAAAGATCATCAAAAGGAGTTGTCACACTCCCTATTTGAATTGGCCCAGCAATCATGAACACTAGCTTCCAAGTCTTGGATCTCACCCTTCCATACAACTTGTTGTTAGGTAGACCTTGGATACACACAATGAAAGTGGTACCTTCAACATACCACCAGTGTCTCAAGTTCCCCTATAATGGCACAAAGATCACCATTGATGGTGATCCAGATCCTTTCCAGTATTGTACAAACCTAAGGGATCTTCCACACTGACAAGTGCTTGTTAATCAACAGGTTTCATCATCCACTCTATCCCAATACGTTGACCCATCATGTCTCACTAAGTCCATTTCATTCAAACCACCATCATCCACTCCAAAACTCGAGATCCAAGACAAGGGTTGTGGTGAATATAATATAAAGGTATCATACTATGTTACTGAACTAATTCCACCTAAGGCATATGGCCTACCCATGGCAGATAGAAGACAGTCAATGGTCACATTTCATGTTCCCCCTACAACGACATTGACAAAATGGGGAGAGTTAAGTGAAGAGATTGTGGATCAAGCTGATTCTTGGTTGTATCAAGAAGAACATGAATACCCCTCCCCATCTATTCAAATAGCCAAGGACCAATATGGAAAAGGATTTAAGATAATGCAAAATGAAGGCTATGATGGGCACAGTGGGTTAGGACTATGTCAAAATGGAAGGACAAAACCGATTATTGTCTACCCACGATCGAAGTATCTAGGGCTAGGGTGTGAACCGCTTAGAATTGGGTTTCCTAGTACCTCATCAACGTTTCAAGAGGAAGTGAATGATTACCCAGACATCAAGACATCTCATGCACCACTTCTCCTAGTTTGTGACCAACCCTGAGTTTACGACAAACCCCATGTTTCCGATACACCTCCAGTCTATGATGAATCCCCTTACTCAAGTGATGGTGAATGGGAGTCCCTCTCATCTACTAGTACTATGAACATAGATGCCTTATTTGGAGAGTTGGACCTCAATGTGAAACCTGTACCGAAACAGTCTAGTCCTCGTCCTAACACTTGTACAAAGCAGAATGGCAAGAGAACTATTATTGGGAAACCCTTGATCTTGCATCTTGGGCACCTGACAAGCCATCTTTTGATGAATCTGCCCTCACCATTGTCCCACAATAGAATATACCTATCCCTAGGAAGAAAAACAAAAAGGATTTAGTCCAAAACTTCTACGACCATGTCAACTATTCCATATTCAGCTTGTTAGCAGCTACCCTGACAAACTCCGATGATGACATGCCCCTTGTATATCTCGAACTTATTGACTGGGATCAACAAGGTACACCTATCATAGACATATTCGAGAACGATGAAGCAATTGCTGAGCTCATGGGACTTAGAGAAGGTATACCTAGAGGGGATCATAAGGTAGGTTTTACCATAGACTTGGATGATAAAGCATATTTTAGGGAGTCTATTTACACCTCTAGTCACAAAAATTAAAATGAAAATGAAAATAAAAATGATGAGTCCTTAGGTGAAAACCGAAAGGCGCCTTTGGACCAAGAAAAAGTCAAAATAAAGGACGTATCCAAGGGCGAAAACCTCTTTGAGGCACCCGAGGATAGAGGTTTAAATATTCTCCCCATTGCACAAGAAAATTCACCCATGCTAGTGGAAGAAGGTGTTGCAATCAACATAGGTACAGAAGAGAATCCTCGAATAGTATATTTTGCAGCTTCTTTGATAGAAATAGAACAACATGAATTCAAGGACTTCTTCAAAAAGAGACAAGTAAATTTCACATGGTCATATGTTGACATGCCTGGGTTGGACCTAGACCTGATATTGCATCATTTACCACTCCAGCCAGGTATTAAACTAGTCAAACAGGAACTAAGGAAGATGCATCCCCAAATTGCTCTTTTGGTCAAGGTAGAACTTAAGAAACTACTGGACGTGGGATTCATAAGGACAATAGACTATGCAGATTGGATATCGAATCTTGTACCAGTGACTAAGTCAACTGGGGGCATTCGTATTTGCACTAAATTTAGCGACATGAACAAGGCATGTCCTAAAGATGACTTCCCGTTGCCAAATATCGACATGATAGTAGACCATACTGCAGGATATGAGATGCTATCCCTCATGGATGGTTTCTCTGGATACAACTAGATAAAGGTAGCACCTAAAGATCAACATAAGACAAATTTCACGTGTCCATGGGGCACATACTATTGGAATGCTATCCCATTTGGCCTTAAGAATGCAGGAGCCACTTACCAATGAGCAATGACCATGATTTTTCATGACTTTGTACATACAGTCATGGAAGATTATGTAGATGATATAATAGTGAAGTTAGAAGCAAGGGAAGATCATTTGAAAGTGTTAGACAAGATATTCCAGAGGTTAGAAAACTACAATGCCAAGCTAAATCCGAAGAAGTGTGTCTTTGGAGTGAAATCAGGGAAACTGATAGGGTATATCATCTCTCGAAGAGGCATTGAAGTAGATCTGGAAAAGGTAAGAGCAATCATAGAAATGCCTCCTCCAACCAGCATTGGTCAACTCAGAACCCTACAAGGGAGATTACAGTCCATTAGGCATTTCATAATACAACTGGCAGATAAAATACATCCATTTCAGCATTTACTCAAAAAAGAAGTGCCATTTGTGTGGACACCTAAATGTCAAGAGGCCTTCCAAAAAATCAAGGACTATTTGCTTACTCCACCAATCCTAATGCCACCTACAGAGGGGAAACCATTGATACTTTACATCTTAGCAACTCAGTCGGCATTAGGGGCTCTTCTCGCACAACAAGATGATCAAGGTCACGAGAGAGCGGTTTATTATATCAGTCGAACCTTAGTGGGCTATGAATTGAATTACAGTAACATAGAACATGCCTATCTTGTAGTCATCTTTGCTACCCAAAAACTTAGGCACTATATGCTCAATTGACAAACCATGTTGATTGCAAAAATTGATCCACTTAAATGCATCCTAAGTAAGGCAGCTTTAGCAGGCCGATTGGCTAAATGGGTTATGATACTTAGCGAGTATGATATTCAATATGTCAAAAGGAAGGCAATAAGAGGATAGGTCATTACAGATCAACTGGAAGACGCACCTATAAAGGAAGATCATCCATTAGGAGCAGATTTTCCAGATGAATTTCTCTTCAACCTTGAGGTTAAAACTGAGTGGAAACTGTACTTTGATGGATCACATACAAATCGTGGTTTAGAGGCTGGTATCTTATTTGTCACACCTCAAGGTGATACCATTCCTAAATCATTCAGGATTGCATTACCTTGTACCGATAATATAGCAGAATATGAAGCCTTAGTGACAGGTTTAAAAATGGTAGCTCAATGGAACATTAAGAGCCTACATGTCTTTGGCGACTCTCAACTGGTAATCTGACAGGTGAATGATGATTACGAGACTAAGGATGAGAAGCTTGCACCTTACAAGAGGATGGTTGGCAGTTTCAAACAGTATTTCAATGACATAACTTTTCAACAAATACCACGTATCCAAAATAGAGCTGCAGATGCAATGGTAACCATGGGTTCTTTGTTGGATATCCCAAGTAATGTGCCTAAGTTCAAGTTTCTAGTTGAACAACTTTTGATCCCTACTTATGATGTCCCTGATACTACGATAGTGGGTACCATTGTTGGTCCTACGTCTCCTTGGTATAAAGACATATTCGATTACCTCACTGACCAAACCCTACCTCAAGATTTTTCCAATAACCAACGTCGAACCTTCATCCAAAAGTCAGCTAAGTACACCATCATCGGAGAAACCTTGTATAGACGTACCTCAGATAATGCCCTAATGAGATGTCTCGATGTTGAGGAAGCACAAACAACTTAGCAAGCGGTACATGAGGGTATATGCAGATCTCATTCGAGTGGTCCCACTCTAGCCCATAAGATTATGAGATTAGGTTACTATTGGCCTACTATGGAGAAAGATTCATACGTCTTTGTAAAGAAGTGTAGACAATGTCAAATACATGGAGACTTGATAAGAGCACTAGTACAGGAGCTTCGTCCAATTACTTCACCATGGCCTTTCACCCAATGGAGACTTGACCTCATAGGTAAGATACACCCTTCATCATCCAATGGTCACAAATTCATCATAACTGCTACCGAATACTTCATGAAATGGATAGAAGCCATCCCCATGACATACATAACCGACACACAAATATCTAAGTTTATCCTAAACTATATCATTTGTCGGTATGGTGTGCCTCAATCCATAATCATAGATAATGGCCGCCCATTCAAGAACCAAGAAGTGCGCCATTTATGTGAAGAATTCTAAATCAAACACCATTTTTCCACCCCATATTACCCACAAGGTAATGGCCAAGCTGAGGCGTCTAATAAAACTATTGTTAAAATCCTTAAGAAGACTGTCAATGATGCTGGTCATGACTAGCACCTACAACTTAATTCTGCCTTATGGGCTTATTGCACAAGCATCCGTACTCCCACCGGTGCCACTCCATATTCACTCGTATTCGAGTCCAAAGCTATTTTACCTATTGAGGTCGAAATACCTTCTTTATGGATATCCTTGAAGGGTCATATCGATGATGAAGAATACCGTGTCTCTAGGTTACAAGAGCTAGAATTGTTGGATGAATGAAGACATAAAGCATTAGATCATTTACAAGCATATCAGAATCATCTTTGTCGTAGTTACAACATAAAGGTTCTCAATAGACACTTTGACATTGGTGACCTGGTATTAATGGAGAATCCTAAGAATCAAGTTGAACGCGAGAAACCAGGAAAGTTTGAACCTAGCTGGTTGGGACCATACATTGTCACAGAAGCCTTTGGATCAGGAGCGTACCAACTCTCTACTCCTGAAGGAGAACCGCTTTTGTCCCCTATCAACAGTCTACATCTAAAGAGGTTCTACGCTTAAGTCTCTGAGAATTTGTGTCTTAATCTGAAAAAATACAAAAAAATGAAAAAACAAAAAAAAAAATGGTTACCTTGATGAAAACCTGGCAAACAGGCATCTTTGTAACACCAAAAAAATTGAGAAAATCAAAAAAAAAAAAAGTAAAGAGAAATAAATTCGTCCACTAGTGAAAACCGCTTCGGTGGCACTATGGATAAGTACCATGGTGAAAACCTGGCAAATAGGCACCATGTGTAGTCAAGCTCGCTCTTCTGTCTACCATCATTCTAATCAGACTTTTTCACCATCACTCATAATAAATGGTTGTCCTATCCATCATTTGGAACGATTGACATCAAAGTCCATTCCGTCATATGATCCATTCCATCTTCCAAATCCTATTCCCGACTGGGGGAAAATCCTTGTTTTGTTCCCTAACACTTTGTACATAACGTCACACCATCGAAAATGTTCTGAAAAATCCCAAAAACATTAGAAAACTTCAAAAATCCAAAAAAATCAGAAAAATGTTAGAAAATCCCAAAAATAGAATCAAGTCAATCATGTCAAGTCAATCATGTCTAGTCCATCATGTCAAGTCAGTCATGTCTAGTCAATCATGTCAATTTGGTCATGTTAAGTCAATCGTAGACATAGTCGAACTACGTTGCCTCTGCGACTGGGACGTAGGCAAGGCCATCAATCAATGTGCCCCCGAGGCATTAGGTCTGTCAGTCTAGGTTTGTCATGTATCACACACATTTAAATCATGACTCTTTGTATATTCAAAGTCATTGGTCATGTCGAACTACGAGGTCTCTGTGTGTACAACATAGGCAAGGCTAATCAATTGATGAGCTCCCGAGACCACACTAGGTCAGTCCAATAGGGTTCATTCACAATCACTATCACACAAGTTGCATATCATAGTTTAAGGTATCGTCTCATGTCAAACACTGTCTACACACACACTTTTATCAGTCAAAGAATCAAAACAAGTCATGCATCAACAAGGCAAAATGTCTCAACAGTCATCAAGTCAATATCAAACACATTGTCAAAGCGATCAACCCATGTCTTAGCAAGATATGTCTTTCTTGTCAACAGACGTCATCAAATTGTCATAGTCTCATGTGGCTTGTCACCTCAACGTCATCAGACTCCAATGTCTTATACGGCACGTGTCTTACTGAAACTAGGCTTTGTCATGCCTTATACAGAAGTCACCAAGTCGAAACCAGACTAAACGTCTTATGCGGTATGTGTCATTCTCTCACATTACGCTATGTCAAACATCAACATCAAACAATCCCACAAGATCAAGTTTTGGTGAATACATTTATTTGGCTTTATGACTTTATATCTTATTTTGTCTTATCTTTTTATCGATTTGTGCATGATCCTATTACTAGCTTTCTCAAGGATGTCCCTTAAAGGATTTAGAGAAGCAACGACGTCTCAAGATTCTTTTTCTTTGGCTACTATCTGTCAACTATCTTTTTAACATTGGTTTTTGAGTCATGTTACTAGTTTCCTCAAGGATGTCCTATCAAGGATTTAGAGGAGCAATAACATCTCATGACCCATCTTTTATTTGTCTGTTGTCTATGGTTTTTCTTGACTAAACGACTGGGGCATCATGTCCTTAGTCTGAGTTAAGACACTCCTTGTCTACGACTGTCTATTTTTCATAGGTGGATAACTTTGTACACTATGGTCTATCTCATATCATAGTGTGTACTATCCATTTGTGTCATGTCCCACCCAATGATGATAACAAATCAAGTATAGCATATTTGGCAAAATATCGAAGGTTATATCTTTTTCTTAAATCGATCAACCATCATTATATCATTACATTGCATTTCACATCACGACATTAATTATTTCTTACTAACATTCTGAAGTCATTTTCATCCTAACATTTCTCTTCTTTGACATTCAGATAAAGTCCTATGACACGTTATAAAAAAAAAGAAACACATTAGATCATTTGCATTTACATCCATTCAATAAAAATTTCATATAGTACCTTTCATTTTCATTGCATTTCACATCATGGCATAATAGGCATTGCATCATCATAACATACATCATGTAAACATTGCATGTCCATATTACCATCATATATAAGCATCATGTAGAACATTGCATTCATTATCATAAGTAAAATAAGGCATCCATAACATCATCATTCAATGCATAACTCATAAACATATAGCAACATTCATTCATAACACATGTACATACATCATTTAAGAAACATAATCATGTAGAAATAAAATGCCATCCATAACATAAAATTGCATATCATGTAGAAGCCACCAAAATCATATATATATATAGCTCAAAAAGTGTGTCACAGTACAATGTCTGAATGTATCTATAAATAAAACATGAGCTCACAGGCTCTCTAATCAAAATACAACTATCTACATAAGTCCCTATCATCGTGTCCTGCTACCCTTGCTGTCACGAGGTGATGGTGGTGGGAAAACAGTCGAAGGTAGCCTCTGTGAGGTGGAAGGCCTATCATATGGACCCGGCCTCGATGGTCGTATCACCCCCTCAGTGCTCTGTGTCCTCTAACTCCGACTCTGACCTCTGCTCTGACTGCGTACCTCTGAAAATGTAGGAGCCCATCTCTCTGCTGGCACTGTGGCCTCATACAAATCCTTGTAATAAGTGGCTCTCTCCACCGATCTGACTAACTCTCGTACCATGCCATCAGATGAGGACCCACTACAAAGGCATCTAACTTCTGCGAACTGTTGCTCTATCTCATGCCTCTGTGCTATAGCCTGGTCTCTCTCCATGAGAGCACTATCCCTCTCTGTCCGTGCACTGTCCCTCTCTGCATAGGCACTGTCTCTGTCTGTGAAGAAACTATCTCTCTCTAGTCTCATCGCCTCAAACTCTGCAGTCATAAGTCTGAGTCTCTCCTCTAAAGCCTCCCTATCACTATCTCTAGGAGCATCCTCATCCTGTCTCCCCTCCACTATTTGATCTCAGAGCTCTCTCTCCTGCTCCTCCATAGGTGCCTCCTCCTCAACATCCTCCTCAACATCATCCTCTACATCATCCTCTCCATATCCTGCTAACACACCCAGAGGATCTAAGGCCATGTCTGCATCAGAATCCTCTACGATATCCTCTACTCCCACATCTACCTCTACACGCTCCTCAACCACTACCTCCGTTGCAGTGTGCTCACCCCCAGTCGGTACATCCACTCTCCCTCCGATATCTATCATTGGTACATTGACTACAACTGCCTCCTGCATAGGTGCATCTCCACCTGCCTGACCCCCTCTCCGTCCTCTCCATCCTCGTCTCCCGCCTCTACCTTCGCCTCTACCATCATCTCCATCACCTCTACCACTAACTCTACCAACTCTAGCACCTCCACCTCTCCGACATCCTCTAGGTCCTGTGACTCGTCTCTCGACTGGTGCTGGCTGGTCCGGATTTGTATAAGGAATTGGGCGATGCACTGCCCACCATGCCTCATAAGTAGCCGTGGTCCCTGGATCTGCTAATCCACCTCTCCATCCCCATTGTACTGGCTGAAGAGCCTGTATCTCTGTCTCCACTATAGTCACTGGAATCATGGGTCCCCACCATGGAACCTCTCTCGATGACCGAGCAAACTCTGCTCTACTCCGAGGCTCATCCTGAACCTCCCCAAACTATTTCAGCACTCTATCTAGCAGATGTCGCTTGATAATGTGCACACTCGAAATAGTCCTCCCAATGAGATACTGTGTCTGTCTGCAAAATGGAAAATGTATGTCCTCATCCACCCACTCCTCACAATCCATGTAAGGTCTCCATGTCAACTGATCAAGAGTATCCAAGGCGTGTCGCCAGTATCCTGTGTCACCCACATGGGTCTGTGTGATCTGCCCTGTATATCGAAACACATATGGGTGTCTCTCCTCTCTCTCTACTGTCATTGGAGGACGAAATATAGCTATCCTCTCAAAACCCCATATCATTAGCAATGTCGTCCCACAACTCAATGACTGTGCATCTCTATAAGCAATGTCGTGTAAATGAAAATATAGCATCTAGAGTAGACATGGACCCCATGCATATCTCGTCTCACTCTCCAACATACCAACCAACATAGCTCCCCATCCCACTGGAAAGCCATGTCCCCATCTGTCCGGAAGCACAATACCCCCAATCAATGTACATAGGATATGATCAATCTTATTGTATCTATCTGCTAACACTGGCCATCTAATCTCATAGTGCTTAATGCCGAGCCTACTAATGTCATCTACCTGATAAAACCATGCTAACTTTGTCAGTCCTCACTGGGTATCATACATGACCCGCTCACCCCTAATAGGCAATCTCAATATCCTGTACACATCCTCCAATGTGATAGTAGCCTCCCCCATCGGTAAATGGAATGACGATGTCTCTGAATGCCATCGCTCGCACAAAGCCGTCAACATCCCTCTGTTTGCCCAAATGGCAGGCATCGACAAATAGTCAAGTAGGCCTAGCTTCCATAGAAGCCGAATATCTGCAGAACTCAAACTGTCTCTCAAGGAAAATGTATCTGGTTGTGACTCCCGTGTATAGATAGTATCTATCACCACCTACAAGTTACCCATGATGTCAGTTTTTTTTTAAATTTTCCTTCAATTTTTTTTTGACAATTTTACTAGTCAAATGCGGCTCACTTTAATAGATGCGGTGCATTTTTGCAAATGCATTGCACAGAGTCTCATATGCAGTGCACATTGCATATGTGTCGCACATTCTCCATGTCACATTCCACTACTGCACATGTGGTTCACAAAAACCACATGCGGTGCACCTTGCACATGCGGTTCATTTTACAGTTTCTACTGCCCAACTACATATGCGTTTCATAAATACATATGCGGTTTACATATATAGTTGTGTCTATCCCTAATGCATTTGCGTTGCATAAATACACATGCGGTCATTCCCTAATCAGCCAAAACTAGCCTTGGCGATTTTTTG
>CM021100.1:451591056-451664235 GCA_007115665.2 Sequoiadendron giganteum
GCCCTAATTCCTATTTATACGTGGGTTAAAAGTGGCATTTCTTCAGTCCTTCTCTATTGGTTGCTTAGCCTTTCAACTTCCAATGACCCGTATTCATTTGAAACATCTCCGATTTCCCTCCCGTCAACTCCATAACATTTCTAACTATCATTTTGACATAATGGAAATTTTTCTTGATTTTTTTGAAACATTTACCAGGCCCTCTCTCTAGCTGATGTTTGGCCCTAGGATGTGCCCCACTCCTTTATGAGTAATTTGGCTATCTAAGTACATGTGGGACATTTCGATGGTAGTGCATCTGATAATAGGCCACCTTTATCACAACCTCTCCATAGAATTGGTAAAACACTATTCATTCCTAGGCTACAACTATCATAGTCTCTATCTATTGGCGCCACTTGATCACCTATGCTAATTTCATCATGATAGTCTACCTGAGTTGATGCTCTTTTTCCCTCTCAGTTTTTAATGTCACTATCTACTACCTGGCCTAGTCTCTCTTAGCAATAATGACCAAAATCCACTAATGAGTCTGATCTAGGCTCTCACCTATCACCACCTACAATTGTTGTTACAACTATTGAATCTGAGTATCATAGGGATATGGCCCAAAAAATGGTTGTTGTTGAGGTTTTTACTATATCGATGGTTGTTCTGGAGGCTTTTGATGCACTGGCAATGCACCTAGGACCTATCCATCCTATTGATATTGGCCATCTTGTCCATTTTGTCCTCTACTCATCATCTAGGTTCCCTTTGCCTTTTCCTTTGCCTGCATCCCTCCCTCTCGGTCTCCCTCAAGGAGGTATATCTACTAGATCTATCAATCGATGAGGGGGTATGAACCATGCATCATAATAAGGTGTCATCTATGTATCCACCTATCCCTGATCATAGGCCCATGGCCTAACAACCAAATGTTGAAAGCCTTCGACAACCTTGTGGGATGTGATCGTAGGTCCCCACACTATCTCCAGAGCTAACCTTGCAAAGATGGTGATGTAAGCATCATCATGCTTGTCCTGCCTCTCACAAAACTATCCAAAAACCCTATCAGGTAGGTACCTATCTATAATGGTATGCTCTCAGCCCTGCATGTACCGAGTCTATTGAGAAAAGAAAAGTTTTTGCACATCATCATACCATGTAGGCATTTGGAGCCATGGCTGCCATCATAAAACATCCATCTCATTGATCACTTTGCACCAATAAGGAATACCAAGCTACCCTATATGTTGCAAAGTGATGGAACCCCTGTATCTCTAGACAACAAGTTCATCTTGCTCTACATCTACCATCTAAATAATCGATCAAAGCACAATGAGGTGCTCCTAGACCTAAATGTGGATAAGAGTGACCCCTATACCAATAGCCCTACCATTGCAGTATACAAAATAATGCATATCATCATAAAGGGAGGCTAGCATCACTAGACCCCATACATACTAACACCTTTGAAACAAAATCTTGTGCCAAGCCAGATCCCATCCTAAACTAAATCCCTTGCTCCGTCGATCTAGAGCTACCACCCTTGACATAATAGTTGTAATGATCAGTTTGAAAGTTGACACCCAACCTCTGTACATCTTGAGGTCAATTTGGGAAGTGACTAGAACAATGTCCTCCTAATCAAGCACCGCGTGGCAAGCATCATAGCTAGCATCAACAACATATATCACACACTCACCATGAATTGATAAATGCAATATATGTCATACATCCTCTAGCATCATTGTCACATCACTACTAGGTAAGTAGAATGATGAGGTCTCACTATGCCATCATTCACACAACAATGTCATCATCACCAAATGTGTCTGGATGATGGGCATGTAAGCAACGTACCACAAGCCAATCTCTACCAAGTGCTTCTATTGCAACTTAGATAAATCACCAAGTCTGGATTAAATAATCAATCAGTGCTCATTAGACATCAAAGGCGAGATAACCTCTTGCACCCACAAAGCGTACGATATCAAAATTAAAAAAAAAATCTAGCTAAGTTTGTAGTTTTTATCCCACAAAATGACAATAGAGTCACTATTCACGATAGTGTTTCTATAATTCAAATTCCAAACTATGACTCTCAAAGCATTTAAAATTCAAATCACAACTTGTGTTGCTAAACACATATGCATCACAATTTGACCTTCGGAAAACCTTAACCCTAATTTTCAAATCTCAATTTATGTCACTATTTACATATGCATCACGATTTAAAATTGGAAACAATAGATCTAAATCATGAGCTGCATCACTAAACACATATGCATCACTAGAAATCAAAATACCATTGTCGGTTTTAGAAATAGTATCATCATATAGTGATGCCACCAAATTTCAAATTTCAAAATGCCTTAAATGTGCCTAAAAGTTAAATTTCAAATCAATTTTTGAATCACATATCGGTGGTCCTGCACTCGGAAGCCTTTAGTACTCATGAACCCTTTCGAAAATGTGTCGTGGGAGCACTCATTGTGCCATTTGATTAGAGGGTTAGAGCTCAATTTCCAGTAATCCTCTAAGGTGTGAATGCACAAATGAATTGAAAGTGACCCTTCCTCACCTATTTAAGCTTGCAAATTAGGGTTTTTGCCCTAATTTAATTTAACCATGAAGTTAAGGTTTTTCATCACTTTCACTAATTTTTCCAAATTGAACCATATTTTGCATCATTTTTTGTGTTTTTGGCATTTTTTTAATCCTAGAGCCTTTCTATACCCCTGAGGCAGCCTTTAACCTTTGTCGAGAAATCAACCCAAAATTCAAAATTTCCACCCAATTTATCAAGGGGGTAGGGAACTAGCTTATTCCTTCCACTAGGGCAGTAGTGGGGCATCTACAAAAAAATAAAATTGATTTAAGCAACAATTTTTAATCCGAAGACAGTCAATCTTTGAACAGAAGCAACATATACCTTGCTTGAAAGAGGGGAAAAATATAGACATTGAAAAATATCCTGAATGATATCATACACTCGGATCAGGTATACTAACACCTCTTCATCTTGAAACCCATCCTCTTTTCACTTAATTAATTAAATTATCATAGCTAATTAATTAATTGTATCATTTGCATCTATTAATCTAATTAATTTAATCAGGTTAATTCATCCCCTTTCATGCTAACATTTTGTCTCGTTAAATTAAATAACTCAAACTATTTAATTTAATCTCTAAATCTTCTTATTTAACTAAATGTCATTCCATCTTTCCCTCATTCATTAAATCATTTTATTTAATGAATATCATCTAAATTCTTCTAATCCCCTAATTGCATAATTAACATTGTTTAATTATCAATTATCTTAATTAATCTAATTCCCCCCCACTTGCAAGGGAATATTCCTCCTTTGCACATTCCTCCAAAAGAAATATTCTTCCCTTTTTTGCACAATTAAACTTTGTTTCAATTAACTAATTATTGTTTTTCCTCCACCCATGAGAATATTCCAAAGAATATTCTCTCTCCTCACTCATTTGAAAAAGGGAATATTCCTACAAAGCTTCATATGCAAGTTAACATGTGACTTCTTGTGCAAGTTAATTTGTGACCTCTTGTATAGGTTAAAAGTGTGTTTGTTTGAAGGAATGTTAACCCTTGATTAAAAATATCACCTTTCATTCTCATCCATTGATGAGAATCCATGATCCATGCCTCCAACTTCTTCCATCCTTGACCATTGATTAGCCTTTTTTTATCTCAACCCTCCATTTCTCATTTGCTTTCCTATAAGTAGGTCACTATTTGGAGACAAATAGATCCATCTTTTAACATTAGAGTTATGTTGTTAAAATCACTCACACTCGAACTCATATTTTAGTTTGTTTTAATTGCATTAATTAGCTTTAGCTTCCATTAATGGCTTCCATGATCACATAATGCATCCATTTAGCTTGTTTATTAATTAGGGTTTTGAATCTTTTAGTTTAGAATCCATTTAAAATTAGCTTAGCATTAGCATATCTTCATCATTTAGCATAAAAATCATGTTAATATAGCTTGCATCATGCTCATTGAGATTAAAATCATGTTTTCATACACATATCACAATGGTTTCACCAGTTTTCTTCAATAAAACTAGGTGAAATAAAGCTCATTTATCCATGGGATTGGGAAATGGTTGTTGTTCCACATCAACGCAACACCACTCCCACAATGGGATAGGTTTCAAATGGATTAGAGTAGGAACTTTGAAGCTTTCATAGTTTAATATGCTTAGTTTTTTATAAAAATTTAGTTTAATTTGCATCTAATTGATCTTGTTGAGATTGACATTGGTGGCTTTGGTATGCTTTGATTCTTCATGGATCAAGCATAATCAACATGTGCTAATCCTTCGATCACATTACTAAAATGGGTTTTGACCAAAGAAAACCCCTATTCTCTAACAAAACAACATTTTTCTTCTCCTTTGATGTGTGATTGCAAGATTTAGGTTGAAGATCAATTGGAAAGAAAAATTTGTCAAAGTTGCAAAGTTGTCAAAGTTGTCACCTTTCTTGCAAGATCATGAAAAGTCTTCCACATAATTTATTTCTAACTTTTGGGAGATAAACACCTATAATATAGGATTGCACACATTGAAGAACATAATTACTTATAAATTGATTTTCTAGAACCCTAGCTAGGACCCATTCGCCACTTGGCGAATGAGTCCTCAGTGAGGCTTGAAAAAGCACTTTTTGCAACTGGTACACAGTATTTAACCCTCTTAAAAATTTCCTTTTGATTTCTATATTGGTTAGGTTTGATTTATGATATTCATCCATGCATAATTGAATGAAATAACTAAGGAAAAGAGAGGTTAACCATCTTTATCACATTCTTGGTTTTCATCATCTCTTTTCCTTTATTTCATTTTGGTGAACCCAACTTTTTGAGCATTATAGTTTTTTGGAGTCTCTTTTCATCTTATATTAAATCTTTCACTCATTTTCATTGAATTAGATCTCATTTAGGGTGTTTAGTTTTGTTTAATAGAAAAATAGGGCTCACCAAAATGAATCAACAAGATGATGAACTACTAACTTTTTCTATAAAATGTGTAATTATGAGGGCCAAAATGCATAAATAACAATAAGAAACTAATCCTAACTATTATAGCAATGAAAAGGAAAGTTTCAAGAGGCTAGAATGATGTGTAACTTGCTGCAAGAAGGATGTTTTTAGGTTACAAAGGACTCATTCGCCTTTAGTGGCAAATGGGTCCCTGTTAGGGTTTCTAAAATTTAGATATGGGTTTTGTTCCTTGATTTCTACACTCTCATATTCTCAGTTATTAGATATTCAAACCTATAGAAAATTATGTATCCTTCTTTCCATGTTCTTGCAATATTAATGACAACTTTTACAACTTGACAACTTTGAAATTTTTTCTTCAAACTTCTTGTCCACTTGATCTTCAACCTATAAATCTGCAAACACACATTCAAGAGGGGAAAAACTTGTTGATTGTTAGTTAATAGTGGTTTTCCTAAGTCAAACCCATTTTAGGTAATTAAACCAAATGAAAAAATAATGAAATTGAATCATGAACATGAAATAATGGAATTTTGATACCTTGGAAGTTGTCTTGAAATGTAAATATGCAAACTAACATGAAGTGGCCATGAAGAATGTAGATCTTGATCTTGAATTAGATGCGGAATAATGCTTGAAATAGATCCTCAATGCTACAACCATAATTTTAGCTCAACAATGTGCTTGAATGCACTATTCCCTTGACATGATGATATGATCTTGAATTTCTATAGTAAACTCTTGATAATCTACCTTTGAATGCCCTTGAAAATGCTCTATAATGCTCTTGTAAAGAATTAGGATGCTCTCTTGAAATTATTAGAATAAACTATGTTAATTAACTTCATATTTATATTAAATCTAGAGATTAACCCCAAAATTCAAATAGTTCAACCTGGCACCATATGTAGGATTGAAAATCATTATGATCTTGCCACAATTAAATTCAAAAAGGGGTGTCCTATTTGAGGAGGACCCATTTTCCTTTAGAGGAAAATGGGTCCTAGCACAACTTTATAGGACCATGCTTCAGGGGGAAGAAATAACATCCAAAACCCATCTCAAAAATGAAAAGAAAGAGGTGTCTTATGTGGAGAGGACCCATTCGCCACTAAAGGTGAATAGGTCCTAGAACCATTTTCTAGGACCTTGAATTTTCTAAATTAAATGTTATGTAATATCATTATTAGGTGTTGGGATAGATCGTTTAGAAAGTGTCATTATTAAGGATTAAATTCAAATTAATGAGTCTAATTAATCTCAATTAACCACAATAAATTAATGAAACCCTAGATAAGTGTGAAAGTGTAATACAACACTTTACAACACCATAAATAAGGTACAATTTTAGTACATTTTGGTAAAAATTTCCCTAGATTCAATGTGAATGTGTACAACACATTATAACACTAAACCAAGGCATTATTAGGTTAATTTTATGTCAATTATTCCCAAATTAAGTGTGAAAAATGGTTACCTTTTTCTATAGTACAAGTTTGCATTCAAATTTGCATCTCATCTAGGGTTTAGGATTGCATTGTTTTCATTCTTTAAATCTGAAAAACACAAAAAAAAAATAATCTTGCAAATCATTTTCATCAAATAAATTTGCATTCAAAAATTGAAAACAAATTTTCATATCAAAATAGCTATTTTAGGTCATCATTTTGTCATAATTTGTTCTCAAATTTTATATTGCATTTATAGAAACATGAATGTGGAACTTACTGTAGCAAACTGAATCTTAAAACCACTAAAAAATACTTGAAAATTAGTATAAATTTGTTTCAAAAACCTAATCTATGACCCATTCGACATAGGGTGAATGAGTCCCTGATCAGGCCTTAATCTACATTTCTATAAATTAAAATCTTCAGTTTTATGCATTTGTTTGCTACTATTAAATCTCTATTTTAGTTTGTTGAGTTTTTGTTTCATCAATTTCATTAGATCTAGCTTAATTTGGTACATTTAATGCATCATGTGATTTTAAATTGCATTTAGAATATTTCATTTTTAGATTGTTGCATAGTGTAGTAAGAAAATTGCCTTGTTTAGAATCTGAAAATTGCATTTACACATTTTATTCGAGGTCATCACATTGCATTATAAGCCTCTTTCAATTTTGGGTTTACAAACTAATTTTGTGAAACCTATATGAGCTTTACAACTTTGTATTCTATTAGCAATACTATTGTGAGACATAGTTCAAGACTCATGGCATCCCACGATACATCATTCATTGTGGACCTTGGGCTTTCTAACTCTCTTTCTAATAGTGTTGCTAATCAACCCCCTATGGATAATACTATGCATACCTCATTTCCCATGACTTCTCTTCCTTCAAATGATGTGCATTATATTGCTAATATCCCACAAGACAACATAAGGAAGCTCGATGAAGAATTAGATATTTTACAAAACTTTATGAGAACCAAACCTATTGCTAGCAATGTCATTCCTCTCATAGGGAACTTAAGAGCAATGCTCAAACATAAATAAGGGATAGAATTCATGCTTTCATTGCTCCAAATCAATCAACGGAGTTTTCCTTTTCCTCAACCACCTTACTACACATCTCCTATGCATATGATAAAATTGCCAACAAATTTCAGTCACATTACAACTCCTAGCACATCCTCTTCTAAAAAAGGAAAGGGTTTATAGTTAGAAGAAGAAATTGGTGACAACATAGTAATCAAACCAAGGAAGAAGAAAGTGGTGACAACATAGTAATCAAACCAAGGAAGAAGAAACCATGAATGCATGATCATCAAAATATTAAGTTGCAACAATTGTATGAACCTCATGAATCTCTTTATAGCTCATTACAACTATCCAAAACTGAGACAATCTTCTATACTCTTTTACATTCATAATTGATCGAATTACCACCTAAACGTGAAAATTTGACCAAAAGATAATCTAATAAGAATGAACCATATTGTACTTATCATAGATTCTTTGGCCATCATACTGACAATTTTCATCCTTTAAAGAAAGTATTGAAGAAATTTGTACCCTCTAAGAATCAAACTTAGCTAAAAAGTATGCATCTTCCTCCTTGTCATGTAATAGTTGTAGGATCTTAGTATTCTCACTATTACATGTTCTACATTCATTAGAAATAATTTTATTGATCATAAAGAGCTCATTCTAATCACCTATCTCAGCTCATCCCTGTCTTGCACTTAGTGGGGGCAAGGTGTTAGTTAGCCTTGTCCTAGTTTAACACTTGATGTTGTCCCTTTGGTTAGTTTTTTGCCTTTTGTATATACCAACCAAGATTGGGATGTGGATAAACTACTATAGGTTAACTCACATGTGTCTTACTATTCTTTTTCATTGTTTTCCTTTTCATGTGATTACATATGCGTAATATGATCCCCCATGCTGTTTCATTTGATGTTTCTCTCTCTCTCTTTTTGTGCATTCCTCTATTTTTATCTGCATTCTTCTATATGTCATAAATTTTTTATCTTTTTCACTTGTCTTGTGTTTTCCTTTTGGGGATTATGCAAGGCATCGAGACATTTAAGTCTCTTCCATGTTGACTTGAAAGGTTTTTTCTTTCTTTTCACTCTTTTTATGTCATTCTTCCAGTTCTATGAGAATTTGCAGAATAATGATGTTTGTGAGCTCTATGACAACATTGTACTAAAGATATAATGACACCAAATTTATAAATACCTTATGTATTTTTAGGGACAACCTCTCCTTCCTTTTCATGATGTAGCTTTATTTTAGAAACATATGACTTGGCATAGGGTTTTCCAAGGAAAGCTCTCATGTCTTAGGAGTAATCATTGGCTATTTTAAAGTGATTTCTCACAACAATTGTGTTAGCAATCACTTTAAAGTGGGGGCATACATCGATAATATCTTTTGAAATTTTTTATATTTCATGGCATGATTTTTTCTTTATTGTGATGCTTCCTTTTCTTGGTGGTGTCACTGGGTTTGATGTCCTCCAAGAGTGTGCTATTTCTTATCATATGACTTTCGCTAAGTGGCTTCATGTGACAAGAGGCATCCCCTAAGTTGTAATTTTTTACTCTTGATTTATACTTTCTTTGAGATATTAGGCACGATGTTCCCTAAGAATAATACTTTACACAAACGAAGCAAGATCCCTTTGGAAAAAACCTATAGACAATGTTCATAAGTTTTTGGCATAACACAACCTATTGACCTTATGAAGCTTGAATGCAACCCTGATAAAGGCCACCTACCATAACACACCTTGCTTTCCTGTAGAGCCTTGCCTAGCATTGTGTTGCCTTATTCAATTTGTTAGGAGGATAACTTTGATATGGTATGGGAGCCTAATATGATTCTCTCATTTTCCACCCTTTTTAGGATACTCACCTAGTGGATGACCTAAGGTTCCACTACCCAAGAGTGAGTGTACGTGTTTCATTTGTATAGTGGACATTGAGTTCTACTTGTGAACTATGATTCGACAAATAGTTGAGATTTTTTCCACATCACACTGAAAAGTTGAGGATTGATACTTCCTCTTTTCTTTGACAAATAGTGGAGATGTGTTCCACATTGGATTGGACAGTCGAGGCTTGATCCTTCTCCATTTTCTTCTTTGTCTTTGATTTTATATCAGTGTATCTTTGTCATTGCTACATACATAAGTTTCTTGAATTTCTACTTTAGTGTGAGTTTGACATGGGGTCATACTCTACCTAAAGTGGGGGAAAAATGTAGAAATAAAAAAATTATCCATTTTTCCTTAGTTTCAAAAGAATTAAATTAAAATTAAAATGAACCTAATGTTTCCTTGATTTATTGTTGTAATGTGTTTTACACATTCATATTAAGTTTAGGGCCTTTTTAACTAAATATACTTAATGGTGCCTTATTTTTGGTGTTGTAAAGTGTATCTTTACACTTTCACATTAATCTAGGGCCTTATTAATTAATTGAGGTTAATTTGAACTTAATTGGCCCCTTTATTCAAATTCAAGCCTAATTAATTATAGATTATGAGGGATAAAACTTGACACTCTTAAATAATATTACGCAACACTTAATTTTACAATGTATGTGTCCTAGGCTAGTGACCTAGGACCCATTCACCACCTGGAAAATGGGTGCTCACTAGGTCCTAGGACCCCATTTTTACATAACATTTAACATCCCCCGAAGTTTGTCCTAGTTAAGTGTACTAGGACCCATTCACTAGGTGGTTAATGGGTCTTCACTTAATTTAGGACCCCCCCTTGGAATATGTTTTTTGTGGTATTTTAATATTTGAAATCCTAGATCTAATGTCGGCTTGTTTTATTTGAATTTAATGAATTATAGATATGATAAGTATAAATATAAGGTTATTTCACTATGCTTTCACCTAGAATTTCATGAGCAATAAGGAGAACTTTCACAACAGCATTATAGAGTATTCAAGAGAATTCAAGAAGGCATCCAAAGGAAGATTTGAAGAAGTTATTCCAACAATCCAGATATTAATCATCATGTCAAAGTCATGCATGTTTTTGAGCTAATGTGTTGATGTTGCATTGAAGATAAAATCAAACATATTCAAGGAATTGTTTCTAATCAAGTGTTGTGATCGGGATCTACATTCATTAAGGTTGCTTCCATGCTAAATTTTAGATTTACAATCCAAGGTTTCAAAAAGGTTTGGTGAGTTGTTACATCACATTATTGTTCATTCATAATTCCTTTATGCATTGTTTCATTTCAAGGTTTAATTACCAAAATGGGGTTTGACCAAGACAAACCCCTATTCTCTAACAAAACAACATGTTTCTTCTCCTTTGATGTGTGATTATAGGTTTTTTATTGAAGATCAATTAGAAAGAAAAAAGTTTTCAAAGTTGCAAAGTTGTCAAATTTGTCACCCTTCTTCCAAGATCATGAAAATTCTTCTATATAATTCATTTCCAACTTTGGGGAGCTAAACACCTAGGATCTAGGAGTGCAAACATTGAAGAACAAAACCTAGAAATTGATTTTCTAGAATCCTAGCTAGGATCAATTTTCCATTGGGCGAGTGAGTCCTTAGAGAGGCCCAAAAAAAGAACTTTTTGCAACTAGTACATGGTGTTTACCCTCTTAAAACCTGCCTTTCGATTGCTATATTGGTTAGGTTTGAAATTTTGATATTCATCTATTCATAAATGATTGAAATAAGTAAGGAAAAGAGAGGTTAACCATCTTGGTTACATTCTAGGTTTTCATCATCTTTTTTCCTTCATTTCAAGTAGCCTTACTAATTTTACTAGGATCTTTTATGACTAATGCCTGATGATCTTCTTTTCGGTTATCAATCTCTGCAAATACTTGATGATACCTACTTAGATCACCAACAATAGGTTCTGATACTATCGTATGTTGGCCTCCTGTAGCAACATTGTTTTGAAGACATCCTTGAGCATTATTACCCATACCTCCACAATTATAACAAGGACCCTTAGGTGGTGCTAGAGTCTGAAAACTTGGTTTACTTTATCTAACTTGACTACCACAAGAACCCTACTGAGAAAGAGCTATCCCAACAAACTATGATTGAGTTTTTTTATTTCCTTTATGTAATGGTGTTTGCCATGATCTAATCAAACCACCCTGAACTGATTTAGCTTTTTTACTATTGTTGATGTGGTGTTGATCTAGTGGAGAAAGAGATTATCCCTCCTCCACCCTTAGGTGGTCTTGATAAAGCTTTCAAAATTTTACAAATTTTAGTTGGCTCCATGAGAAAATTTGTCAAATTGTCACCTTTGTCCTTGATGGTCATATGTTAGGGTTTAGGGGTTTGTTACCATTGTTAAAACCATTAAACCCTTGCGTTATATTTCCATGTTGACCTGTTGTACCAGGTCATCGGTTGTCTTAGTTATGAATTATGGCATTGTGCCCATTGTCTTTTATTGGCCCCATTGCTTAGGCCTGTCGGTCATCAAGTTTTTGTGAAATTTTAAATGTTTTATGGTCGGCCTGAAATATTTCATCCTTCAAGACTTATGTCTTAATGCTTTAATTATTTGAGGGGTCATCACTCGTTACCTAGCCCATGGAACCTTCCTTATAAAAAACAATATGCACATGAAAAAATCCAAGCTATTGGATCTAATGACCGAAATACAAGCCCTTGCATGCATGTCGCACAGTGTTAAAAAAAAGAATTTTGGTTGGGTCATGTGGTGTACGCAATTGTGTTGCATGTCCTTCAATTCAAGTGGGAACCATTTCCCACTGTTAGCTTGATCTCCCATTGCAGAGGATCGATAGCTTGAATGTGTCGATGGGTCTTAATCTAAGCTATTGAGCACGTACCATGCAAAATATTAAATGGTTTTACCTAACACCTTGTGCGTTTTGTGTGAAGGCGATAGGTGGAATCTGTTGGTAGCATATGGAGGTTGGATGGGGCCCATGGGTGGTATACATGTACTCTAACTAGGGGAAGTATCATTGGCCAATGGATCTGCCATGCGACAGTATGGAATTTTCAAATGTTTTAGACTCAATATAAGTCGTTCAATAGGCCAATGCATTGGTGCATCGATGACTCATATTCAAAACAAAGAATTGGCCATGTAATGGCTAGCGAGGCTCTATAAATGGTGAGAATTAATGGTGAAATATCTTCGAAGGATATCAACCTAATCTCCATGCATGCAAAGGGCTACTTCCTGGGAATTATGATGAATCGTACACTGATTTCCATGTACTTGGGAATTAATAGTGGTAAAACAAATGCTAGTGAATAATCACTCACTCGCTCATGCTTCAATTGGAGCATTGATGATTGCTTCATCAATTTTCTCAAGAAATATGGGTGATGGCTTTTCATTTTCACCATAGCAATTAAGGTTTTGGAATTCTTCGTGCTTTTGTAGTAAGTAGTAGTTGCTCCTGTGAAGGTTGTGAGTTTGGGTGCGAAATGAGAAATTCGACTGCTTCTCCTTCGTATGTTTGTAGGTTTGCAAGGGTGAGTCTATGAAGATCTCTTGAAGAAGTGCAACAACACGAGTAGATTACCTTTCTAGGTGGTCTTATCCTAAAAAAGGAAGACATGAAGTCTATCCTAGGTGTTACTAGGTGCATCTCTCGGCTTAAGGGCCAAGTTGTAAGTGCAGAGGTGGCAGTGCTTGGCAAGGAGAGGAAGTCTATAGAATATGAGAAGGGATCAAAGACCAAGTTGAGGTATGGTCATGGCTCTCTAGGTCAATAGAATTCACCCATTTATGTCTCTGGTGATTTTGGTGATAGTGATGCAGAGATTGACTCTGACTATAGCTATTTCCTCATGGCTCTAACTAAGATGGTTGGTGTTAATGAAGAGGTCCTCGTGGTTTCTCCAATTATTATGGTGGCATCATGTAATGTTGTAGGCTCTGGTGTTGTGAAGTGTGATGATGAAGAAGAGGTGGTTGTTTCACCTCCCACTAAGGCGAAAACACAAAGTGGCTTTCTGTACTATGGTCGTGGTGCTGCTCTGGGTTCCGGGTGATGATGTGATTTTCTAGGTTTTCCATTTTTGTTGTGATATTGATGTTATTTATTTTTGGGGTTCGATGTGGATGACAAGACATTGATGGAATTTTTCTACAGGTATGGTGTGACCGACTGGTTACATGAGTTGTTACAAATTTTGATTCCCTTGTTCGATAAGTGATTACATCCAACCATCTGGGAATTTTGAAATGTAGATGAAATTGTGCTTTGAAATGAAATTTTGGTGAAATGTAACTGCAATGAGCCTGATGCTTGTCGCTCTCTTATGCTATAAAAGAGATTTCAAGGCTCATTGCAATGGTCATATGTCTGAGTCCAGAAGGTCTAGGTAGGGTATAGTGAAGGCATATAATGTAGAATTCTAGATGAATCTAGTGGTGAATTATCTTGGGTATAGGATATATGTGGAATAGTCTTAATAGTTTTATGCACATTACTGATATCGAAACAAATATAAAAAACTAAAGTATGTGCTCTCCTATGTATAGTTGTTATAAGCAATCAATGAAAATATCAAGTATAGTTTTAGTCATCTTCAATGGTTTATTTGAATGTATGATTCCTTTTCTTGCCTTAACTCAAAGAATTAATTAAAATTCTTTGAAAAGAGTTGTGGATCTATGATAATTTTCTAAGGATGTGGTAAGAAGTAATAGTTTAAGTACTGTGAGTTTTTGTGATGTAATGCATTACGAGAATGGTCCACTTATTTTTGGATTAAATGTTTTGCATATGATAGAGTATTTCATGTTTGACTCCTCTTGCCCAATTTGATGAGGCATTTTTTTATTTGTCAAGGATTCATATAATATAATGAAATCAAAAAATACCTACCTATGCATTCAAGGTTGGAACATTACTTAATTCAAATTTTATCCATTATGAGATGCAAATCTCATATAATACTTGTATTCCTAAGAAAATATGTGGTCATTTGTGTAAAGGTCAGCCAAACCTTTAATAAGTATCATGTGTTTACAAGTTAGTAGGAATATATATGTGTATCAAAGTGTTCTTACAATAGAGAGTATCAAATGAACACAAATAGGAACACCCTCATTGGTCTTACAGAACCTAAAGAGTAGGGGTAAATCCCTAAAAATCTTTACCTATCAGTTGGCCACTAACTTTGATAATTCTTGAACATGGAGATTGGCTACCTCTTAGGGACTTTTAAGGTTTAGCTAGAAAAACAAAACAACAAAAAAATGGCAACTCTGTTGGGGAAAACTCTAAGAAATTTATAAAGAAATAATCTCATGCATAGATTATAGCATCACAAAGTCGAGGATCTGTTGAATCTAAACATTTCATTCAGATATTGAATTTTTTTGTCTTGGAAAGGTTTTGATTGCAGCAAGATTCAAAAGATTTGTGAGTGAATCCGTTGTTGGAGAAGACTCAGAATGAGATTTACTCTTAAATGGACTTCATGCTTCTTGAAGTTTATTCCTCTATGAAAAGAGGCAGCGACTCTGTTTAAAGAATCAGTTGAATTGTGAAGAATGCTTCCAGATTTAAAAAATTTGTAGTCAGGGATAAAGGTTAACAATTGCTACAAAGTTTCCAAGTATTCTCATAAATATAAAGAGATCATTATTCTGTTTGAAAGAAGTTTATGAGAAATCATCAAGGCTTGAGATGATAAATGGTTCCCTATTAGATGAAATTGCATTAAGACGTAGAATAAATAGTAGTTCTTTCTATACTTCTAATGTGTAATATGTAAGATGATTTGAGAAGTATGCTTGTTTTTGAATTATGCCTTTGAGAAAGCTTGAAGTCATAATGTTTCAATCTGTGTTCTAGAATCATGGTTAAACTAGTAAATGATGTAACCAACAACCATGTATGAAGTTGATAACGATTGAATATGCATATAAGAGGATTTTCCTATGAAATAGTAAGTAAAAGTATGCAGGGCAGACAATCTTCACCAAGCCCTCAAAGGGATTTTTTTATTGAAAGGTATATGCCATTGGCTTTGAGTGGTATTAAGGGTTTTCCAAATCTGATTCCTAAAAATATTAGGAAATTTTTGCCAAAATTCACAAGGAAAAGTTCAAAATTAGCCTATAAACATTTGCAAACATTCATGGATGTGATGGGGGATTATGAGGTAAATCATGGGGATGTTGTCATGCAAATTTTTGTTTTCTATTTGAAGGATCATGCTAAGGATTGGTTCTCATATTTACTGGCCTTTTCTATAGTTTTATGGAATTAGTTTGGGATGGCCTTTGTTGAACAATTTGGTGAAAGAATAAATACAAGTCTGGTAAGAAAAAAATTTATAGACATCCATAAAGAGGAGGATGATTTGGTCCCTTCTTTTAATCTTATATTTTCCAAGATTATAAGGGAAATCCCTAAAAGTATAAATACAAATGATGTTGAATGTTTGGTTGTGTATTTGGGTGAATCTGACCAAAAGATGAGCTATATGTTAAGGGATAAAGAGCCCACAACACTATGCCAAGCATATCTGATTACTATGCATATTGAAAACAATTTGAAGTACTCAATGATGAAAGGATGTGGTAAGAATTAATAGTTTAAGTACCATGAGTTTTTGTGATGTAATGCATTATGAGAATGGTCCACTTATTTTTGGATTAAATGTTTTGCATATGACAGAGTATTTCATGTTTGACTCCTCTTGCCCAATTTGATGAGGCACTAGTTTATTTGTCAAGGATTCATATAATATAATGAAATCAGATAATACCTACCTATGGATTCAAGGTTGGAACATTACTTAATTGAAATTTTATCCATTCTGAGATGAAAATCTCATATAATACTTGTATTCCTAAGAAAATATGTGGTCATTTGTGTAAAGGTTAGTTGAACCTTTGATAAGTATTATGTATTTGTAAGTTAGTGGGAATACATCTGTGTATTGAAGTGTTCTTGTGATAGAGAGTATCAAATGAACACAAATGGGAACACCCTCCTTGGTCTTACAGAGCCTAAAGAGTAGGGGTAAATCCCTAAGAATCTTTACCCGTCAGTTGGCCACCAACTTTGATAATTCTTGAACATGGAGATTGGCTACCTCCTAGGGAGTTTCAAGGTTTAGCTGGAAAAACAAAATACCAACAGGTCCAAAAGAATGGAAATGGTTATAGTTTTGATGAGGTGGATTCTACTGATGATCATGATTCTTTGGTTGGATTTCCTCATTAATAAGAGCTTTCTCCACAACCTACCTCAAAGTAGAAGGTTTTGATAACTGTATAGGTTCAATAATGCCATGATTAAGGCCTCTGATAAAATATTTTACCATCAAATTTTCATCCTAAATATAATCAACATAATGCATCAACTCAAAAAAATAAAATCTTATACTAAGCTACTCTAAGTCCCCTCTATTTATTTTCATGGAACTCATCAATTCTTCATTATCAAAAATGATCATAAATATATCTTTTCTTAAATAGATCCAAGAAAACTTCCCAAGTAACATTATCAAGAGTCAAATTTCCCTTTCTCTCCTCCTAGCACCACCAAGTATCTGCATTTTGCAAATGCATTGATAATCTACCTTTGAGTGAAAAAAAAATTTAATGCTAATCAACTAGGTCTCTACCTTTGAACCATCAGAGTGTTGAGGTTGCAAAAGAATAGAATCATGAATGAGCTTATCTATATCAATGTGAGCATAAATCCTCAATCGAGTGTTATGAGGAGGAGGTCCATAGTTTTCTAGCTCACCCATTTCCTCCTTTGGTTGCTCTACTCTTTCCCTATTAGGGCTCCTATTGCGCTCCCAAGATATAGAATAATTTTTCATTTGCATGATGTTGATCCTGATAATTGGGTAAGGGAAGCCTATCCTAAATGAAATCCACCAAATGCTATAGGGTATGAAGTATTTTGGGCCCATGATCTCCACACTCCTCAGTATGCTCAAATATAGACAACATGGAAAGAGAGGTCTTCGCCGAGTTGGCATGCTACACATAGGAAACATTATTGTATAAATACCACTTTATTTTCACCAAAGCTCCCAAGTTTTTCAACCTAGTGCACTAATACCTATTTGTTGCCCTCCCAAGGAATAACCCATTACCTACTACAAATTAACATGAATTATGAGAAAAAGGAGTTGGTTTATGTACAATTATTTACGTATGATTCAAAATATGTTTAATGCTAGAGGTGCAATTCCAATCCACTATTTAAAAATGTCAGTTGCAAATAAGAAGAAATAATAATAAAAATTTTAGATTACATAATAATAATCTTATTTATTACATGTATACAATTACAAAAAGGAATAATGATAAACTAAGATTAATCATTAAAATATCAATCAAACTTTATCTCTAATAAAGACAAACTGACAATTTAGATGAGGTTATCTTTAACGATAACCACCAAAGGCAGCATAATTTTATTAATTTAAATATTTTAAATTCACTTGATTAGGGTTTGTGGCAATGGAAATTATACTCCCTTCTTGGAGATAGTACAATCCTTTGTCTAATCTGGACCTGTTTTAGTACCCTTACATTAAATACCCTTTAATTCATCATTAATAGGCCCCTAAGACCGTTTATTTTGGATCCTGAGGCTTATCTCAACTAAAAACCCAACAAAATCCACAAAAGCATAAAAACTCTAACAACCCACCCCAAAAATCTAGGGTGGGACTCATATGCCAACTTGGGCATATGAGTCCCCCTAGGTGGGACCCATACACCAAGAGTAGCATATGAGTCCCACATGGGCCCTTTTTAGGGTTTGAGCGAGAAATTCAAGTTTTTAATTCAAATTTTTGGTTGATGTTGGATTTTGAGATCTAAATAACATTAAATTAGGTGTAATGCCTATATAATAAAGCTTCTAAAGTTATTTTTGAATCTAAGCAATAATCTAGAGAGTAATTTCAAGATCCAACCATTCAAGTATTTCTCACAAGATCATTCAAGAGTCAATAATCAACAAAGTTGAAGCCTTGGAGCAGGATTATTGTGTTTTTGCAGGTGTTCAAGCTTGCTTTCATTCAAGATCTAGCACTTTCAAGGGTTGATTATGGTTTTCTACGGTGAATTATGATGGATTCTAGGTTGGGGAGATGAAACTAGCCATCAATCAAAGCCTAATGAATTGTTTCTTAAGTGATTCCATCCTCCATTATCACTCTACTTTCAACTTAAGGAAGGTACGTTCATTATTAGGGCTCATTTGGGGTGATTAGATATCTCCTAAAGTGAGTCATTCATCATTCAAGATTCATTCATGCATCTCATTCTTGCACATTATAATAGGGTTGCATTGCATTTTAGATTTCCTAATATTAGATACACTCAAGGTTAGGGTTTATGTTCATATTTACACTTAAGACCCATTGTTTCTATCAAAGTTTAATTACCAAACTAGGGGTTTGACTGAGGTAAACACCCATAAGAAAATCAACTCTATATTATATTTTGTAGGTATTTTTTATAGGTTCGGATCCGAAAATCAGTTTGGAAGGAAAGAGCAGAGATTGGAGCATAGATCTAAACTTTCAATTCTCAAAAAAGTGGAATGGGACTGATATGCCAGAACTAGCTTATGAGTCCCACTAGAGGAAAAATGTCATATTTTTGGATATCCTGAATATACATTGTCGAAAACCTATTCTAGACCAAAAACCCTAGTTTGGGACTGATACACCTTAACTGGTGTATGATTCCTAGTGTGCCCTACTTCTAGAAATTTTAGTGTTTTAGAGCTCATTCTAGGTCTTTACAGGTTACCAGGTAGACGCTTATGATCTTGCAACTTTCTATTTTGATTTACATTCATTTTTAGGTCATTTACTGAAGTCTTGCATTTCATTAGTCTTTCCAAGCCATATCTTGGTGGTGAACCCCTCTTTAGTTTATGATTAGACCCTAGGAAAATCCTATTGTAAGATCTCCTTCTCTCATCTTATAATTAGATAGAGGTCTCTAGGGTTTTCGTTAAATGGAATGATCGTGAAATGTGTTGTTCTATGTCCTAAACCATAAAGCAACATCACATTTTTCGATGTTTCATTTTGGTGAACCTACATTTAAAACATCTTAATTCTGATTGGGAGTGCATCATCATCTGAAATCTTCATTTTCATTTAGTTTACATATCATACAAACTAGAAAGCATAAAAAACACCTAATTTTTTTTAAAATTATGCCAAAAACCCTCACTAGGACTCATACACCCCTATGGGTGATTTACTCCAAATGCATATCTGAAACTACACTTTACAGTATTTATTTCTCTATTTTTGGGTTTTTGGTTGCTATAATTACATTTTTGTTTCAATTAGTAGAGATTTTGTTTCATGCATTTTGTTAGATCTAGCTTAATTTAGATTCATTGCAATTGTGGATAGAATTAGATCATCATAGTTTTCATTTTTAGCATTAGTTCAAAGTTGAATTATATTAGATTGCATTTAGGAATCATTAGAAAAGAAAAAAAAAAAACACCAACAACCAGATGAACCACTTGGAGAAAGAATAGTTATTTGACTATGTCAAAATCTCTTTTTCCATGTTAACCTAATCCTCGAGCCTTATAGTAGTGATGAATTTGAAATGTTATATGAAGCCCTTGAGGAATTCATCTCACAAATTTCATCCACTAATACTTGTTATGACATACAAACACCAAGAGATGTTAATGTGATTCAACCTCAACTTGTTCTTTACCAAACTTCGAACAAACTGCAAACTCTAAAAACAATTGTTTAGACCCTTGAACCACCTAAGAACAATTTTTCATAGCAATCGACTCATAATACCATTGCTCATACATATAACACTAGAAACAATCCACAACCAAAACAGCCAATTACAACACCTTTACCTTTGCCTAATCCCATCTTGCCTAGTGCTCCTCATTTTCCCTTGCATAATGGGAAGGAGTATGATATTGTTGAACAAATTAAGAATACTCCTACAAAGATATCCCTATGGAACCTAATTTAGAATTCACCCAATTATCACACCATGCTTCAAACAACCTTGCAACAAATAGTGATCCCCTCTAATACAAATGCAAATGATGTGGAAAATCTAATTCAAGGGATAAATGTGGTTAACATAGACATTACTTTTCACCAACATGAGCTACCTCCCTTGAAGATGAGAAAGAAACATGATGCCTTCATGGTAATAGCCAGATTCAATAGAACAAGAATAAAAAGAAACCTTGTCGATAATGGCTCCGCTCTTAATGTGTGTAGTGTGAATCTTCTAGTTATACTTGGCATGGATAAATCAAAAATTGAACTTGATCCCTTATCGATTCAAGGATTTGAAAATGTAGGAAAGAAACCTCTCAATCTGAATACTTTACCTATTATAGTTGGAAAGGCAACCTTATAAACTTGTATTCATGTTATACCTCATGACCTTTCATATAATCTTATTTTAGGAAGACCTTGGATTCATGAGATGCATGTGATGCCTTTGACTCCTCATCATTTGATGAAGTATGTCTATAATAATATAGTATACCAAGTTGAAATAGACCCCAAGCCTAAAAGTTGCTTACAAGTTGAAAAAGGAACAACAAGTCCTCTAAACACATTAATTCCAACATCAAACATATAACCTATCAAACAATTAAAGCAAGAGATGGAAACAGCGTCTAAGTTATTGGACAATGATTGGGGTTCCTTAGAGTTCACACCTTCATTTATGGGAGAATACACAATCACAAGTAAATAGTATGATAAACGAAAACAACCAATGGTAATTCCAACATAGAATTCAGAAGAAAACTCACAAGAATCTACCTCATCTACTATGGATAAAGAGACAAGCTATATGAATTTTTTTGATGAGATAGACTATCAACAACCACTAAATGTGAAAGAAATTGAAAGACTTTATGGAAAAGGCTATGAGTTCATGAAACAATTTGATTATAGCAGAAAAGGATGTGGAAAGAAAGAACAAGGCATTCGTGTTCCTTTAGAACCTAATACATAGGAAACAAAAAGTGGGTTGGGATATTGCCCTTCTAAGATCACGCAAATAATCAAAATATCCTCATTAAACATCAACACCATCATGTGTAATCCTAAAACAACTCTCACCTTGAATGATCTGGAATTGATTGATACAACTTGTGAAGCATCAATGGAGTTTTTCAAAGATGATGAATCCTTGAAATAAATTCTAGGAGTTTATGACAAACCAATTACTCCTCCTAAAAATAAATGGGTTACATGTTCTATGATTAGTACCAGGAAAAAAGATGGAGAAGAGGAAAGTAATGAGATTGGCAAGAACAATGTATAATACAACCTTGAATTTCTGAACCAAAATGCACTTCCTTTAGGAGATACTATGGACATGCCAATGGATATTAACAATGAAGAAAAAATGATTAAGATAGGAAAGTTCCTTGATGATGATGAACAAGAAGACCATGCAACTTTGCTTCATGAATTTCTCAAAATTTTTACTTAGAATATTTTGGATATGTTGGGAATTGACCCTAAGATTATAACACACAACATAGTCCTTATTAAAAATGCCAAAACTATTAGAAAAAAGATTTGAAAGATGAACCCTAAGATAGCCTTGTTGGTTAAGGCTGAAATTGAGAAGCTATTTGAAATTGGCTTTATACATCCTATAGATTATTCTCCTTGGATCTTGAACATTTTCACAGTCGCAAAATTAGACAATAGTATTACGATGTGCATGAACTTCCATGATTTGAATAAAGCATCTTTAAAATATGAGTTTCCCCTTCCCAATATCAACATGATAATAGATTCAACTACAAGACACAATTTTTTATCATTCATGGATGGATTTTTCGAATATTTATTAACACTCAAGATCAATAAAAAATAACATTTACAATAGCCTGGGGAACATTTTGTTGGGTAATGATGCCATTTGTATTAAAGAATGTAGGAGAAACATATCAACAATCTATGACATTAATATTTCATGATTACATACATAAGATTTTGGAGGACTATGTTGATGATATTCTATCCAAGTCTTTGACTTGTCAAAACAATGTGAATGTTCTTTGGGAGATCTTTGAGTGAATGTGAAAATACATGCGATTGATCCAAAAAAGTGTTTCTTTGGTGTACATAGTGGAATTTTTTTAGGTTTTATCGTATCTCACAGAGGCATTGAGGTGGATATGAAGAAAATTGATGCTATAGTTAACATGCCACCTCCTAGAAACAGTTCTCAATTATGCACTTTACAAGGAAGAATTCAGGTTATCTGATGTTTCATAGCATCCTTAGCAGATCGATCATTACCATTTACACATCTGCTTAAGAAAAATGTTGAATTTAACTAGAATAAGGATTGTAAATAGGCTTTTGAAAGATTAAAATATTACCTTGTCACTCCACCTTTTTTACAACCTTCTATGCATAACAAACCATTTATCCTTTATACGGTAGCATCGGCCCATGATCTCACAACATTGTTGGCTCAACAAGATGAAAATGGTAAAGAAAATTTTATTTATTATATTAGCCATACTTTGATTGATTATGAGAAACGATACACAATGATAGAGAAACAATGTTTGGCTCTTGTATTCACTACAAGTAAACTAAGACATTTCTTACAAAATTTTGAAATACACGTGATGACAAAATTTGATCCTTTAAGATATCTTTTCACTAAAACAAATTTATCAAGATGGTTAGCTAAGTGGGAGATGTTTTAAAATTATTTTCACCTTAAATTGTTTTTTTTAAAGCAATTAAAGGTCAAGCCCTGACCAACCAACTAGCTGATGCTCCTTCTTCTTTAGCATTACCTAATAATGATTCATTCCCTAACGATAATGTGTTGATAATTGAAACTAATACATGGGAGTTATATTTTGATGGATCTAAGTGTAAATTTGGCTTCAATGTGGGGTCATAATAATATTACCTATAGGAGATCCTATTCCCATGTCTTATTGCTTAAACTTCCTATGTATAAACAACATTGTCAAGTATGAAGCATTACTCACTAGGTTGTGTGTCACTTTAATTATGGGAGCTCGAGACATTAAGATATTTGGTGATTTGTAAATGGTTATTAAGCAAATAAACAGAACATATCAAATAAAGCATGACAAATTATTGAAATAAAAAGATCTTACAATGACTTTGTTAGACAAGTCTGACTCATACACCATTAACAACATCCCACAAAAATATAATTGACATGCAAATGCAATGGCGAGTGTGGATTCCCTTATATCTCCTCAAGATCCTTCAAAATATTTTATATATATTGTGCATATAGTTATGAAACCATCAATAGAAGATAAAATAGAAGTATTATCAACAACCATGGAAAAATTGAGTGAATGGTACTCTCTGATATTTAATCATTTAAAATATGGTACCTCTCTTGAGCCAACAACTAAGAACACTCAAGCTCGCCTTCGAACAAATGTGTTTAAGTATATAATTCTTGTTGATGTGTTGTATTGAAGTTCGTTTGATGATCTCTTACTTCCATGCCTTAAACAATCTGAAATCCCCATAGCACTTGACCAAGCTCATGTAGGTGCTTGTGGCGGTCACTTTGGAGGAAGAACATTTGTCCAAAAACTAACCCACATAGGATACTATGGGAGACATATGGAACAAGATTGTTGTGTATATGTTAAAAGATGTCATAAATATCAAGAATGTAGCAATTTGGTTCATGCTCCTACCTCTGAAATTCATGATCAAATTCCTATTTGGCCCTTTGTAGTTTGGGGTATGGATCTCATTGGAAAAATATCACCACCTTCCTCCATCAGACATACATTCATAGTCACTATGACAGATTACTTCACAAAGTGGGTAGAAGCAATTCTCCTTCATTCAACAATTGTCAATGTGATATGTCGTTTCATGTTGGAACACATTATTGCACGATTTGAACTTCCTTTCACGTTAGTTTCAGACAATGGGACACCATTTAAGAATAATGATGTGAAAAATTTCCTAGAAACATTTAACATACAACATCAATTTTCAACACCCTACTACCCACAATCTAATGGCCAAGTCGAATCAACTAATATAACCCTTGAACAAATCTTAAGGAAAATAGTAAGCAAACATAATATATATTAGCACACATAGCTAACATATGCAATATGGGCCTATCAGACGAATGTTAGATTATCCACGGGGACTACACTTTATAACCTCATCTATGGAACCAAGGAAATAATGCCCTTGGAGTTAGATATCCCTAAATTACAGATTTCTCTTAAGGGACTTATTGATGATAATACCTATAAATAAAAAATTTTACATCAGCTTGAAATTCTTGACAAATAGTGAATTAATGCTCTTGAGCACCTTTAGGCTTACTCTAGAAGGAAGCAATGTAGTTATAATGAAAATTTTATCCCTCGGTTATTCAATAAAGGTGATTTGGTGTTATATGAGAATTAACATAATGTTAATGCCACTCCGACTGAAAAAGGAAAATTCAGCCCTAATCGATTACGACCTTACATAGTTAGATAGTTATGGATCTGGAGCATACATGTTAATAGAAATGGATGGTACACCTCTTAAATAACCTATTAATGTCACACATTTATGTTGGTAAGTTATGTCTAATCTTATTGAATAGTGTGAATGATAAAGCATTGGTGTTAGAGTTAGTAGATGACCATCTATGCGCTTTTGCATTTCTTCGTTCTTGAATAACAATTACTTAAGTGTCTTGAATACTAAAGTAATTATTTAAATTATCTTTTAGGTGATTACTTTAGGTTTCATGTTATTCAAGATAATCTTGTATGTTGTGTTAGATTAGATCCTTATATGCATTTAATACTATTTAATTAGATCATAGGTGCATTTAATTTAGCTTAACATACTTAATCACAATGTCTCATCTAAAAGAAACTGAAATAGTTCTAATTAGATCACATAGAGCATGTTAAATTATGGAGACATTTATTAAATAGTCTTATACAAATATTATTTGATAAATCACATTACCATTTAACATTAAACACATAAGCAGAAATAATCAAACATAAAAGTGATCATAGATATATATCCAAGTTTCAGGTACATGTCATCAAATATACAACACTAGGGTCTATGATTATTAGATCCCTTAGAATATGGTGGTCACATCTATCTAGAGATAGACTATCAAGAGACAATGGCATGTGATCATGATCAAGAACTAGTAAGATCATCCAATGCATATTATAGATCATGTGCTCGCCCAATCACCTCTCGATGCTCCTATGCTAGGCAGTCTCTATCTCCTTGCAACCTCACTACCTTTACAAGGAGTCTCTCGACCCCTACTGGACCTTGAGATAACCATATCTCCTCATAGGAAGCCTTGGCTCAATTTGTACACCTAGTAGTGCCTTAATACACTACTCTTAGTCTGACATAAGGTTCAAACATCTCTAGGTCCCACTCCAAGATAGGTGGGGGCATGTAGTATGTAGCCTCATCTCTAAGAATGGGGGGCACTATCTTTGTAGTGACCTATCAGTAGAGTCTTTTAAATCTCTCACAACACCTATAAGATAGAAGTTATAAAGCTAATCAATACACATCTTGGTATGTATATATATGAAAACTAAAATTATAATCATTAAATCATAAATAAAATATCATTACCTAGGTCTCAAGCTGGATATGTAAAGGCAGCCTCATCTTGTGTAGGAGGCATGGAAGATGTGCTAGCCTCTTCATGCTCATGGGTGTTGGTGCATGGTGCAACTTTCAACTATGATCTGGTAACATGAATGGGAGATTGATCTCCCTACTTGTGGGAAACTGGACACTCACTCATTGGCTCCTCCTCCTCCTCTTCCTCGATCTCCTCCTCCCCCTCATAATTATAGTTTTATGTTCATTCGTATTCCTTGTCTATCTCATTTGTGAATAATTCGATAACCCTGAGTCTTGTATCCTCTGCTATATGTACCTCCTCATCCCTTTGATCCAGGAGTGGTCTTGTATAGCCCATTAGCTCATCCATGGTGAACACTGTTGCTAGTAATTCTATTTTCCACCACTCCTCATATATGTCTATAGTATCGATGTCATCGATGTTGAAGACTAGGGGCATGTCATAGTCACTATCATAGAAAAAAATAAAGATGACATCATTTGTGGTGAATCATCTAGTGTATCCTAGCCTCTGGGCACTCCACACCAATCACCTATAGAAGGGTCTTGCTACTGGCATTACTTGAATTTGACCAAACTATTGCATGACACGATCATAGTAGAATGGTCATACTACATTTCCATGTATACCCAGTAGAAATCTCTCTCTACATCCTCCTCAGGTGCCAAGACTCATCTGACCACTATGGTATCAATTGGTAATGTCTCCACATGATATCCTCCTGATCAAGGCAATCTAAACTAACTCTCCAATATAAAATATCTCCATCCTACCATGCTCATCTTAGAGGATAATTGAATGCATGGGAGTACTTGATGGTAGATACCAAAGGGAATCCTATCGGTTTGGTGCATGTGATATGCTCTAGATACCATACTATCCAACTCATGATGTGAAAACCTCCCAAGATCATAATATAAGTGTCAAGATGTTGCAGCCCCAAGTGTATATGGTCCTCTAGTGCTCCATCCATCTAATCATGTGGACTAGCCCTCCATCTAGGTGTGTTCCTCATCCATCAAGGATGAGTACTAGTGCTACTGTAAATATCATGATCAACCTCAAGAGTGAAGATCATGCATAGAGTAGCCACAATAGCTTGATACGTGGACCCATGATCTCCTCTCAAATGGTTTCATCCAAATAGTATTCCATATCAGCTCACATCTATACATATGATCGTTCCCATGCAAAGCGTATAGTCTCGTCATAGATGGGAACCTAAAGGGTGTGATGAACTTCCTCTAGGGTGATGGTCATCTCACCTGTAGGTAGATGAAATGTATAGGTGTTGGCATCCCATCTCTTAGCTAACGCCATCAACATGGCATCATGGTACCTCATGGGAGGCATGAGGTACACCCAATATAATCCAGTAAGCTATAATGTTTGAACATCCTCCTTTTATAGTGTCGATACTAGGTCTTGCATGCAATAAAAATGTCTACCACTGACATATTGTCGATACCAAGGTGGAATAATAAACAAAGGAGCAAAAATATGTCCTATAAGCATTCTAAAATCTTAAATCTATAAATCAACAGTCAAAAAGTGTGATAAAGTTGTTATAGTGTAAATTTCTAAAGGTACTAGACACTTTATTTCCCTTTTGAGACACTTCATGAAGAAACAAGACACTTTGCAACAAAAGGGGTCACTTTGCAAAAAAAGGGGACACTTTCCAAAAAAAAGGGATGATTTGCAAAATTTTCTTCTAGGGTCCTAAATCAACATAGAAATGCATAAAAAACATAAAATAAATGTGTAAGCATAAAGCTAAGGCAAAAAATCAACTCACCTAGTGTTGAAGGTCACCTCGTGCCACCTCTCACAATATATCGAGTCTCAGGGGCCTATACTCTTGTCAGCTCAGCATTTTCACCTACTCTTCCACAAAGTCAAACTGAAAGAAGGTAAAAGATAAAATAATTAGAAATTACTTCACTTTTAACTCTCATATATGTTAAAATTAGGGTTTTACTTTATTAGGGTTAAAAGTTATTTTCATTCAAAATAACATACAGGGGGCTAGCGAGCTTCATTTTTGATGTCATTTGTTGCATTAGAATCATGACTTTTCTTTCATTCTTATCTAATGTCTATCATTATGTGGTATGGTACTTGGTAATACCCAATGATATGACTTATCCAACTCAATGTAGTTAGATTGCTACCTTGATTCCACCTCCATAAAGCAAGAAAAATCAAGGGGGGCATACATCTACCCTCAAATTTGATTTTGTAAAGAATTTAGATAAAAAAATTTTTGAACAACTAATGAATTGGTGTTGCAGGATGTGGTTCCTAACATTTTGTTTTTGTAGATAGCTACATTGGGAGCTTCATTCATCCATGAATCCATATGAGTATCCTTTTATGAAACAAAATTTATTCTTCAGAGTCTGTTAGCTTGCATATGCATGTAGAGTCATATGGGCACTAAAGTGGGGGCTAAATGTGGTAACAAAAATTATACTCCCTTCTTGGAGATAGTACAATCCCTTGCCCAATTTGGACCTATTTTAGTACCCTTTCATTAAATACCCTTTAATTCATCATTAATAGGCCCCTAAGACCCTTTATTTCAGATCTCAAGGCTTATTTCAATGAAAAACCTAACAAAATCCACAAAATAATCAAATATTCTAACAACCCACCCTGAAAATCTAGGGTGGGACTCATACGCCAACTTGCATGTATGAGTCTCCCTAGGTGGGAACCATATGCCAAGAGTGGCGTATGAGTCCCACTTGGGCCCTTTTAGGGTTTGAGTAGGAAATTTAAGTTTTTAATTCAACTTTTTGGTTGATGATGGCTTTTCATATCTAAATAATGGTAAATTAGGTGTATTGACTATATAAGAAAGCTTCTAAAGGCATTTTTCAATCTAATAAATAATCTAGAGAGAAATTTCAAGATCCAAGCATTCAAGCATTCTTCACAAGAGAATTCAAGAGTCAATAATAAACAAAGTTGAAGCCTTGGAGAAAAATTATTGTGCTTTTTTAGGTCTTCAAGCTCACTTTCATTCAAGATCTAGCATTGTCAAGGGTTTATTATGGTTTTCTATGGTGAATTATGATGTATTCTAGGTTGGGGAGATGTAACTAGCCATCAAGCCAATCCTAATGACTTGTTTCCTAATTGATTCCATCCTCCATTATCACTCTACTTTCAGCCTAAGGAAGGTACATAAATTATTAGGGCTCATTTGAGGTGATTAGAGATCTCCTAAAGTGATTCATTCATCATTCAAGATTCATTCATGCATCTCATTCTCGCACATTAGAATAGGGTTGCATTCCATTTTAGATTTCCTAATCTTAGACATGTTGATGGGTGTTTTTTCACTTTCTCAAGACAGGCAGCTAGCACCCTTCATCCATTGTCTTTGTTTGGCTTGAAGAGGTTTACTATAGAGCTTACCTCTACCCCATCAATGCCTAACAATATCACCCACTTTCAAGTGTTTAATGATGATAAGCACACCCTCACTTTCATCACAAGGTATGATGTGTTTGCAACTCAAATCATTGATGAAGTGGAACCTGAGGAATTTGAATTAGACACAAAGGGAGTTATTAATCTTAGGATGATTTCTCTAATTTGTGTAACATCTTCCAAAAATGTAGAGACTTCAACATCTCACTGAACCCAAAGAAGTGTCTATTCAGGGTTACTGAAGGAAAACTGTTAGGATATGTGTTTTCAAAGAAAGGAATCTCCATTAAACCTGAATGAATCTGGGTCATATCAAAGATTCAACTCCCTGGCAACAAGAAATAATTGAAATATTTCTTCAAAAACATCAACTTCGTCAGGAAGTTCATCACAGACTTTGTTGAATGCTTAAACAAGATTCCAAAGTTGAATGGAAGCCTGAAGACAAGTAGGCTTTTGAAGAAATCAAGAGAGCTACTATTGATGCACCAGTACTAATTAGTCTAGACTATTTGAAGTCATTTTATATTTACTCATTTGCATCAGATCATTCTTGTTCCAACATGTTGACCCAGAAAGATGATGATGGGAGTGAGCATCCCATTGCATTCATGAGTGCTCCATTGAAAGATGCAGAGTTGTGGTACAACAATGTTGAAAAACAACCATATGCTTTGGTTAGAGGAGTCAATAAGTTTTGGCATTACATCTTAAGGAATAAAGTGTTCGCAATAGTCCCCAATCCAACAGTTAAGACCTTGTTAATGAAAAATTAATTGGGAGAACAAAGAGAAAAATGGGTCATGCTAATACAAGAATATGACATAGAGATTCATCCCATGAAGCTAGTCTGAGGAAAATCCCTCAATCAGACAATAGCAGAGATTGAGCCAGAGCTCATAGTGCATCAATACCACTTGGAGGACATCTCTACATAGGAATGGTATGATGATATTGTTTATTACCTATTGAACAACAAGTGCTTGTCACGGCTATCGAGAGTCCATAAACATGCTCTTAGATTAAAGAGTAGTAGCTATATGTTGCAAGGATCCATGCTATTATGGATTTCTGACCACTCCCGTGAAGTGGGTTTCCTTACTTCAACTTCGACTTGATTTAGAATGAGACCCTTCTTTGAAATCCCCTCACATTTATCTTAGGTCACACATGAAAAAACCCTCTAATTATTTTTGATGAGTTGCGCAATATTCATTATGAGGTTTCAGCAAGTGAAAAATCCTAAGTCTACTCTAGTGACCACTTTGATTCCAAACTCACTATAATCTTTAATGCTTACACAGTTGGGAAAAAGGAAAGGAATATCAAAAGAAAATATTAAAGAGAAAGAAGGAAAGTATCAAAACAAGCAACTGTGTGGGTGTGTGAGTAACTCTATTGGGGCTATGGACTCATGGATAGCAATAGACAAATGTTTGTGGGGTCACAACAGCAACTCCATCAGGGCTATGGACACCTGGCTGGTAGCAGAGCAATGTCCAGGTTACTTTTGAGTTCAGACAGCTTACGTAGCTTGCCTTGACTTATTGATTTCTATCAGTTATGGTCTCTGAAGGAAGGAAAGGAATGCACTTTGCACACACATCTGAGGTATTTTTGTGATTAGGTTCAACTAAGGATCACATCCTGCTTTAAGTCTCTAGTTCGTATAGGGAAAATGGATTTTAGTATGCAAAACTAGAGATTTTAGGTTCCAAATGAATCTTTACCCTTAGAACACTCAAAAGCGATCTCCTAGTGGAGTCACCATTTGTTGTGCCTACTGTACACACATCTCATTCAAAATAGGGACCCTCTCTTTCTTTCACCTACACCAAGTCATTTTTTCTTTGCCTCATTTTGCATGCCACTAATTTTCAACTTAAAGTGGTCTCGAACACTGAATTCATCATTCTTCAGTTGACAAAAAATTAGCACCCCAAAATTCTCTAAGTTTGTGGCTTTCCCAAAGGTTCCTTTGTGAGTCTCCATTGGTCTTTTTCCCTGGTGTCTACTAGGTCTCATGGGTCTGCAGTTGTGGGTCTCCCTCTACATGATGCCATCATATTTTCACTGTTCATACTATGGCAGACCTAGGAAGCCTACCCGCTTGGCAGGTCCTGCATCCTATCTTGTCGTCATCTCCCAGCCATTAGTCAGTGGTGAGGCTTTAGGGTCATTCTACATTGTGCGCTTTGTGCTACTCGTCGTTGATTCATCATTTCCCACACTCCAACCTCCCCATCGACTTTCATGCCCTATATATAATACGAGTCATAAATGGAGTTTTGCCTATAAATAGGTGGCTTGACCTGTCATTTTAACACTCACTAGTTCAAATTTCAAAGAGATAAAGTAGTGAATAGAGCTCCTGCACCTGCGCAAGCTACTCGTTGATGAAAATTTGAATCTCCACCGAAACCATGCATTAATTCCAAGTATGCTTGCCACCATGATCTTAAGGTGATTTTTTCTTTGTAAGCTAAGGCTTTTAAAATGGTGATTAAACCCTTGAAGAAAATGATTAAGCACTCGATGGCCATCTTGGCAGTCGGCTTCACACTAAAACATCCAAAATTTCCTCAAAATTCATTTGAAATAGCATCCCCAAATGACATGTGACTTTACCTTCTTGTCATTGCTCTTCATAGGGCATAAACCCCTTTGTGGCCCACATCCTCATCATTGCCTCAGTGGAAACTCGAACTATCAAAATTTAAATGAAAAAACCTAATTCCTTGCACCCTTACGGGTCTGGTCATGCGAGTCATCATTTACAGGTGGCCATGTCCTTGATGCCATTCCTAACAACCATCCTTCACCTACCACTTGCATCGCAGGCTCCACCTAGAACATTTCCACTGAATTCCAAAACGTTAAATTTATGCCATGCAAGCGATACCCCGCAGACCATTGTTTGCAACTTGCCCTCACCTAAAGGTCATTCTCTAATGGAAGAGCTACTTCGTCCTATCACATTGCCGATTTCACTCCCTTTGACATCATTCCATTTCAGTCCAAACATAAAAATTACCAAGTCATTACATCCTTATAGGTTGTTCCATGCGAACTACTGTCCATGGGTCGCCTTCACCTGAGTGTCCTTTGTTAACAGTGATGTTCCTTATGCTCGAAATGTGGATCCCACCCTCTTTGTCATTGTTTGATGTGAAAAAAACTAAGTATACTTTTGATGTGGGCTAGTCTCTGTGGGAGTCAGTTTGTGGAATGCTCGGACTCCTCCTTCATCGCTCCTTAACTTTCGATCAACCTCATCTATCCTCACTGGGGACTATGCCTAAGTTGCTACTTCTTGAAAACTTCAGTGAAAAATCTAAGTTGCTAGTGCCATGTGGGCTGCCACATGCGGACTGGTGCTCACCCTTAGCCATTTGATAATGGCAAGCCCTTAGCATCCACTTGGCACCACTTGCCAGTATCTCCCTCGAAGATCCCGACTTTACAAAAGACAATTCCTTCATCCGTGAAGCTTGTGGGTCCCGCAAAGCAAGTTTCCTTCTACGAAATTCCATGCCATGATTTTCATTCCTTAACATTAGGGTTTCAAGCATGCATCAAACCTTTGTTACTCGCATGCTTTGAACCCACAAAAGCTTAATGACCAATCAGATGACTTTAGGAGCCTCAAAATTGATTCCTATGTGTGCCAATTTGCCTTTTTTAAACTTTAACTGCCAAGCCTTGAATGCAAATTTTTTTATTTTGATGGCTATGTGCGGGTTTCCATGGCCCTAGCATCATCCTACTACCAATCCCTCCTGACAACTTCCAACTTAGGAAAACCTACAGGGTGCTGCCACAATAGTGGTTTACACTTTTTGGGAGATCCTGACTTTTGTTGAAATCATATATTTCTAGAAGATATAATGATTTAAGCCTTGAAAATTTCCATTCAAAGGAATCCAATTGAAGAGGGTTTGATCAAACCACATTAGAACAAGTCCCCTTGGATAGAACCCCACTAGTTTTAAACCATACCTATAATGAAGTCTCCTTTACACCTATCAAAATGCTGATAAAAAAACCACTTTTGATTTACCTTTTGGGGGATCAAATGATTTCATTTAAAATTTATTTTTTGTAAGTATGTAATCCTTATTATAAGCTTCCAAAAAGGTATAATTAAATTAAATTTGATTATTTTATTTATTGTTTATTTCTTGTGGAAAAATAGTAGATTATCAAAATAAAATTATGAAAAACATGTTCAGGCTGGGTATTGATGTCCTTGATCCATTAAAAAAAAAAAATGAATTTCGATACGTCCATAAAAATTTATGTTGTATACAATCCGCCTATGTCTGAATTGTAATTGGTTTGACTTCAAAACTTGATTAAGGAAAAAATATTTAATAAAATACTATGAAACCAAATGAACTGGTTAGATATCATAGTTACAAATCTAAATTCAAAAAAATTAGAATTGCATCCTTCATACAAAAAAAGTTATGTTGTATACGGTGAGCATCAGTCCTTAAAAATGTTGTTTACTGATAAAAACTAGTTTTTGAAGGAGATGAAAAAAAAGTGCAATCTAATTCCAAATATTTTGAAAAAATAATATTTAGAATCTATAGACAAAACTTCACAAATCACTAGTTTTCATCATCTTCAAATTCCTCACGGTTTAGCCACTATAGGAGCCCAAAAGTGAAGATTTAGTTAAAAAAAATCATTTCAGTGTCCAGTTTGCCAAAAAATTGTAAACTAGTATTGTGGGATCACCCTACATCCCTGGAACCGAATTGTCCCTTTTTAATCCAAATGAGCTTGAACTGATGAATGATTATGAATTTTATGATATTTTAACAATGTATTCTTGGACCTAACCCTATTTTACAAGATCTAACTAACGTTCGTCCTAATTTCTATGTGAATACACTTACTGCATCTTTGCATGTAGGATTTATGGAACCTGTTGTAGGTCCATTAGGGAAGTCCACGGAGAAAGTTGATAAAAGGAAGAAACCTGCATGTCCACCAAGAGGAAAAGAGTAGAAAGACAAGATGAAGTATCAGTTTCACGGGGTGGAGTGGACCTCCAAGCTCAGCTACACTTGGGATTTCATCTCAGATACTAACCTCAGACATGTGAATATTGATGAATTCAGGTAGAGGGTAATAGTCCACCCCACAATGGAAAATGCATGAAAAATCAAGGCGAGTGGTCTTGCTAAGGCAGTCGGCTTCCCTCTCACACTCATTGCCCCAGAACTAGTTGTGGCCTATAGGAAATACTATCAAAACAATAGTAAGATCATTGACCATGATGGTAGGGTGTTGGCAAACCTATCTGCTAGGTCTATCAGCAAAATGTTTCACATCCTCACATTTGATGTCATGGAGGAAACAAAGAAAGAATATGTTGAGAACATGTGGAAGGTAGACCCCCATCAGGTGCAAAAGATTAATCAACCAACATTGGTTAAAGGGCAAGAAGGGTAGTGCTACCAAAGTGCCTCAAGAACAATTCAGGAGTGACTTTTATGAAGAATACCATGACTTGGTCACCTTACTGAGCAAGATAATGGGTCTCCCTAGTGCTGCTTTCTTTGAAGAATGGATTTTCTCCTTCATTGAGGAGATCATTCATGGCAAAACAAAGTTCCATTGGGAAAAGATAATCAATGATAACATGCATAACCAACTCATGACTATGAAGAAAACTTCTTAGTTTTATATGACTTCATACCTAGTGTACCTCATGGCGGAAAAGTTTCCATATAAGGGGCTCTTCATCGAGGTCAACCTAGAAGGGAAGAAAGGGGACCTCAAGGTATATGATCGCTACCCTCAACTACAATACCAGAATTACAAGAGAGAATACAAGAGGGTGAATGATGCCTTCATTAGGCACATCATTAGGTTACTAGGGGAAATTTTTAGAGAAGCGTATCTCACAGTGCCATGGTCTTTATCCTCAATTTTGGGTATCTATTCATATAGTTCCCAAAGTTCACATATGTTAGAATAGAAGGATTCTTAGGGAAGCGCTATCGGTTGCCTCATTATGCCAATGACTACATGATCCTACTCGAGGTCTCCCAATAGCTACAAAGTGCTTACACATTGCTTAGTGATAAGCATAGGCTTGGGATTCCTTATCCCTTGACCTTCGGGCGAGGGATCTATTCTTGGCCTGCCTCCCAATGCATAGAGTATTCAAAGAAGGAATTGGTGGAGTATAACTTAGATCTCCACACTAACTGAGGGAGAATGGACCCTTATAGGAAATTGAATAAATGGGTTGGAAAACAATACACCCATAGACCCCGGATTGAAGACTTCTGATCTAATTGTGCAAATGAAAAAGAAGTGTGAATGAGGCACTATATGAGGATAACAACCCAATTCATGAATTCAGTGAATTTGTTCCCTATTCTCAACCAAATAGTGGAGGAAGCTAATAATATTATTGATGGCAGGTTCAACATCATGGCTAACCTACCTCTACCAGTAATTGATTGGAATGAAGAGGTCACTAACCTTGATATATTGATCAGGCCCATTGAGAGCATTACAAGGAAGTGCATATACACTCAAATCGCTCCAACTCAAAGCATAGGGTGTAGATGTAACTTATGGTGAGCTCAAGGATGAACTCAATTGTGAAACAGATAGTGGAGTGACTATTGCCCCATCAGAGGAAGTATCCAAATCCCCTGCAGTGAAAAGATCAAGGAAATGAAAGGATGTTCCTGAGCATAATCCCAAGCATAAGGTATACTCTAGGAAAACCATGGAGAGAGAGTTGTCCAAAAGGACAAAGAGTATAGGGGGATTCGTAAGTGAAATGCCTACCATGGAAGAGGAGCCCCAACATGAAGGAGAAGAAAACCCCGAGCAGTCATCCACATTTCCCACCACATCTTCTCCCATTGCTACCACTACCATTACCACCCCTCCAATTTTATCCTCCTAGGCCATGTCTATCTAGTCTCCACCTACCGTGAACATCTTCGTTCACCTCACCTCCACCTCGCCCACAACTCAAGTCACAAGTCTTGACTCTTCCTCCTCCACCACATCCCCATAGTTGTCTTCCTCACCTCCTCCTCCATTGTGTACTCTTTCCACTCTAGCACCTATGATAACCACTACCACCATACCGCCTCTTATGTTGTCACATGCTTTCGTGACATATATGCAAAATGCACCTCTCGAGCTCTCTAAAATAATGCTTGACCCCAAAGTCCAAGCTTTTATAGCCTAGGTTGTTGAGCCCTACCTCTTCCACCACCACCCACAGAACCTCACATGATGGAAGGCACAATTCAAATTTCAGAAGAAATGGAGAGGTGGCACGTAGAGTAATAAAGGGCGAAGGTTGCAAAGGATATAGTCAAGGACCCTGTGGACTTTGACCAAGAGGAATATTTTTAACACCCAGAAGTTGAACTAAATATAAATTTGGATAAGGTGGCATCTAATTAGGAGAAGTCACATTCTTTAGAGGACGACACCAAGGCCCTTAATGAGCAATACATTGTAGAGACCTCAAATCAAGAGTTTGATGAAGAGTTACCCCAGCATCACAAGAGCATGGATGAAGCAAGTGACCTTGAAGGGTACCACTCTAAAGAGGACAAGGTTGACACTGACACGAACATAGAGATATTGGATGAGCATTCTCTAATCGACCAAGCTAAGGGCTTGATCCAAGAAGAAGGGGTACCTCTAGAAGGGGAAAAAGAGAAAGAAGAGGAACAAAAGAAGGATGCCCAAGAAGAGATCTTTGAATCTCAAAGCCATGATTAGAATAAACATGATGAAGAAAGGACACCCCAGGGGGAAAATGTTGTTGAAAAGGATGCTACCACCATTAAGCCCGGTAATGAGGGAAAGACCACCCCTGAAAAGGAATTAGATGAAAAGGTATCCCTTGATCAAGAAGCCCTCGGTGATGAAGAGGAACAACCTCGAGATGAACAAACAGAAGAAGGTGAACATGAATCACCCAAGGAATCTTCCATGGTTCTCAAGTGGCTGGAACAACAATTGGAAAGGAAGAAGGCCCTCATGGTTGTTGACCCCAAGGCTAGACTAGAAGCAATCCTAGCCCGCACGCAGACCAAAACAAGAAGGGAAAAGAAGTCTAAGGTTCACTCACACATCATGGTGGATGCTTTCGGATCCAGAACAATAGAAATTGCTACCCCTGTAGAAGGTAAAGGAATGAGCACCATACAAATCTATAGCATCTCAACAATCAATCTAGGCCTGACAACCTATGAACAAAGAATAGATGAGTTCCACAGATCCGTAGCCTCTATCATGCAGCAAATGGATAAAAACCAATCCACTAAGGAGGAAATAAAACCACAAGTAGTGAATCATGTCACTTACATTCAACAATGGATTTCTACAGAAGAAGAAGCTCCAACAACATCATCAACACCACCCTCGCTACTCTCCAAGGAAGATATAAGCAAGATGGAAAAGAGGAAGAATTGGACCAAGGCCATGGTGGATTCGTTCGACTATGTAGTAGTTATACAATGGAGACATGGGTCTTTGACATGCTACTAGAACATACAACAAGTTCCAAGAATTACATAAAAAATTTGAGAACTCCTTTAAAACTTCCATCAATTCATGAAGTTATATAGAATCACCTACCCAAAGCTCGAGAGCATCCTCAAGCTCTCTAAAGGGGTATGGAAAAAGGAGCTGGGAATACCAGAGGATGATTATTAGCTTGTGGAGACATGGCACATGAGCCAAGATCACATAAAAGAGCTCTTGGAGAGGGCTTTACATGAATTAGAGCTTGAACATGAATGGGTTGTGGAACACTGGATCGATATCAAAGAATACTTGAAGATGATGATTGATTATGAAATGCCCACCCTAGAGGTAGATCCAGAAAAGATTCGGCCATTCTTCCACAATAAGATGGAATAAGGGGCTATAGATGCATTGTCACCTGATTTTATAGACTTTACTATGAGGGCCTTTGTCTAGTTTGAGCAGGTTATCAAGGCCACCCTGAGGTGCACAAAGCATTTGGAGTAGATCATAGAGAGATTCAAGAAGATCAATTTTTAGATCCTACAATCAAACATCATGGAATGTGATAAGCTCCAGACTTCGATAGGGAAATTCATGGTGTATTCCACCATCCATAAGAATGATGGAAATACTATCGTAAATGATGATTTTGGTGCAATGTAGTTATAGGGATGGCTTCCACTACAAGACAAAAGTGCTACAGTGTTAGGGCCACTAAAAGAAAAAATAGGGAAAAAGACAAAGATGTATTTTATATTTTATATTTTTATATTTTGGGGGTGGGTGAAACCCTAATGTAAAATGAATCTAGGCTACATAATGAAAGTAAATCCTGGCCATTCATTTCACTTTTGGAAAACTATAAATTTGGGGTCTCCTCTCATTTTCAAAGACAACGTTGACTTGTTGTGTAAAGGAATGCTGCAAAAATTTAATGAGAATTGCATTCTTTTGATAGATTCTTGTGTTTCTCCACATGAATGCATGATTCATCTCCTCAATATTAGATTTTAGCTTTGGTGTTCTAGTTTTTAGTTGCTTTCAATAGTTAGTTCATGTTGTACTTTAATGGTGAAGAACTTTATGGTGCTAACCCCTTTCTGGCTCATACTTTTTATTGTTTATTGATGATGAGCAGTAGTGTAAAGTTAGTCTAATCTTATTACCAGTGCTACAATTGAAGTTCAATATTTATTCATGCTTTGATGGTGAATGAATGGTTTAAAAATTTGCATACCTTATAAGATTGCACTAGTTTCATGAGACTGTAGATTTCCTTGGTTAAGTGGAACTTAGTTTTAAGAAGGTTTTCCACTGTATTATCCTCCATTATTACTATTCAACAATAGTTACAGGTCTAGGAAACTTCTCATCTCCTTTCCCTTTTCAATTTTCTTCATAAAATAAAATCAAAACCAATTTCTAGCATCACAATCAAGCCAAATTTGATGAATTAAGAGGATTTTTGGACTATCGTCCTAAACTTACAGTAACTGCACTTCATTTTCAGAATTTAATCAAACTCCTTTTTGAAGACCTAATTTCCTCCAAGCTTAAAAACCATAAATGCCCTTTGTGATTACCAACAAATCACATCAATCAACTAAATTGTTTTTCCAAGTCATGACCTAACACCTGAGAGACCTTGGGGTGATTTCTACAACTCAGTTTCTGAAATTTCCTTTCAAGAGAGGTAGTATACTTGTGTGTTGCCTGTGTTGAGAAAGTGCAAAAAAAACCATCAATAGAACTGGCACTAGAAGGAGGATCTTTCTAAGCTAGATTGAATTGGTTCCTTCTCCCCTCAAAGGTTCCATAGAGTCCTAAGATCATCACCAGATGAAGGGGAGTTCAAAGAGCTCAAGACCCCTATAAGGGCTAAGATAGCTAAGAAAGGGGAAGTGCCCACTTCGACCCCATCTAGTCAACCTTGATCCGCTCCATCTCCCTCCCTCCATCCATCCCATTCTTCCAATTCATTTTTGACACCCCCTCCCTCTCCCCATCTGTTCCAAACTTCTTCTTCACCCTTCACCTCCCATAGCCAAGGCATTTCCCTAGCTACCATCCCTTTGCGTCCTCAAGTCACTATGGCACAATTGCCTCCACCTCCACCTCCCATGGAATTTTTGGGTAATAATCCTTCCACTTTTTCCTTTAATGACTATCATGACATGCCTAAGTATTTGGAAGGATTTTTCACTAAGTTTCATCCACAAGATCCACAAAGTACAGTAGAAAAACACATTAAAATATTTCAAACAACTTTGAAAGATATGCAGATCGTACACGAAGACATCGCTTGCAGCCTCTTCCATTACTCATAGGGGATGAGGCCTTCTATTGATATATCCATCTATTGACTGGGAACATAACCACTTGGGATCAACTGAAGAACACTTTCTTGTAGAAGTTTAAGCTTCCAATCAACCCCTCAGAGCTATACCAACAGTTCATATTTGTTAAGAGAGAATTCAATGAGCCTATTAGTTCATTCAATGATAGGTTCCACAGAGCCTATGTGAAGTTGTAGCCACCCTATGTGGTGGATGATCCTTTTTCTTGATTGGTGTACTATGTTGCCTTGGATAACCTCACGTATGCATTGGTAAAAATAATGTGCTCACTACCTAGTAGGTTGGTAGATTCTTATGCAAAGGCCGCCATAGAAAACACAGACTTGGGGCAACATATTGTAGGCTTACCACCCTCATTAGGCCTAGCTGCACATCCAAATCAGATCCGAGGGCTTGCCCAAGCCTTGGCCCATCAAACACTAATGTTGAATCAAGCTCCTCAGCTGCCATTGGTGCCTCATCCAGGGCAACCCTTAAACCAAGCACCATCAGTGCCCCACTACTTATAGCCACCACAACAACACACATATTAGTAGCAGCCCTAGGTGCCAGCATACTTGCAAAATTTAGAATTTTTTCCTACTCAGCAAAACCATCCCATGGTACAACTAGTGTTCCTCTAAAATTCAACACCACAATAGGGTAAAATAGAAAAGGATCAAATTGATGAGTTAATAGAATTGGTAAAGAATATGTCTACTAAGATGACCCATCTAAGGAATTAGAATAACCAATTATAGGAATCTCAATGAAGCATTCAAGCTAATCTCAATTAAGACAACCATGACAACCATGATGTTGGCATATCTACAGGCTAGAATTGTAAAAGAGGGAATAATTTATGGAAGAACTTTGAAGGAAGGTCTTCCCAGAGTTAGAATAGAACTTGGAAAACTAGGCCAAATAATGGAGGTGTTCCCACACCTCTCAACCAGCCAAGTAGTAATGTCAAGATGACAAGTGGATTGTACTTGGTTGAGGTCACCTTGTCTGAGTGGTGTCAAATCCACAAGACAAGTACACATTCCAATTTGGATTGCCCAAAATTTTGGACTGATGCTGAGATCATCCAAGTGGAGATCTAGAATGTTGTTGATGGCTCAATTTGTAGAGATATAGGTCCCTTAGAACCATATGATTCCTTGGTGCTAGTGGTCAATCAAGCTATGTTCCCACAAGGTAAAAGCAACATGCCTAGGAAGGAGGCTTCCCCAAAGGACAAGGAAGGAAAAGAGGCAAGTAATGAGAGTCCCTTGTCCTAGCTCTTTAATTCAATAGATAATGGTCTAGTAGATGAGGAGGAATCCCGAGAAGATGAATTCTACATGTTCTGACAAAGGAAAACCCCTTATAACTTGATAAATAGACAAGCGGGTGGTCCTTTTATGACTTCCACTCCTCCTAATAACTTTAGCACTCCACCTAATCCTAATGCCAACAAAAATCCTAACTACCCCCATATGCCCACTCAATACCTTAACAAAAATAGGCAATCGAGTCAAGCTCAAGATCAACCCACTAGTTCCTCCAAAATATATATTTTTAAGTAGAAATAGAATAGATGGGGGAATATGTGGAAGAGGAATTGAAGAAATTCAAAGTGATTTTGTCGTATTTTGAACTATTAAGAGTCCCAGCTATTAGAAATGATCACTTTAGTTCATTTAATGGAACTTCCCCATCCAAACAAGCCCAGGAAATACCTGCCAAAATGGTCTCCCCTAATAATGAACCCATAATTAGGGAAATCTTGAAGAAGCCTAATCAAAATCCTACTCAGCAAGCCAACAAGAATCAATCACCAAATAAATTTTTGACCAAAGAGTCAAATCAATCACAAGTCAAGGACAAAGGCAATGATAAGGATAATATTTAAGTGGCCCAAGTTGATACGCATGTGGGGTTGTTCCAAGGAAAATTAGAAATGCCTCCTCTCTTGGCAACCATTAGAATATTTGGCAAGAATCTACATAACTACCTCCTTGATTCAAGAGCCTTAGCGAATGTCATGCCATCGGTTGTATACAAGGCCTTGGGAATCACTCCAAGTCCCTCTCGACGAAAGGTGACTCAATTGCACAAAATAGAAGTGAACATAGTTGGAGAAATAAATAGAATACCCATGTAAATCATTGATGATCCAAGTGTGCAAGAAGTGATCAACATTCAAGTTGCCAAAATTCCTTATACATATGGCATAATATTGGGAAGGGACTTCACCTATGCCTTGAATGGATATGCTGCAATAGACTACTCCTATTTTTTGCTGCCTTGGAATGGATTGCAAAATTAGATTTGCATTGATTGGGAATCTCAAATGAAGTTTATGATCACAGAGTACAACAACATGAATGAGGTATTGTTTATGGAGACAGAATGAGGGAACTAATGTCTAGTGGTCTATTAGGATGATGAAGAATTTTAGGAAGAAGAAGTGGATGAGGAGGTCCTTCTTGTGTTATGCAGTCCCCCACCAACCTAACTTATGTTCTCGAGACTATAGAGGTGTTGATTGAGTTCGGCGATGAAGAATCCTATGGAGGTGGTAACCTTGGATTGTTGGATGGGTTCCAAAAATTTATACAAAAATGCGTGCAACATCATCTTAGTCTAGGAGAAAGACTAAAATTTTAGGATTTGTTATTACCCAGTGGGTGTAGGGTACACAATGTTTCCCATTTCAAATTCGAATGTTGTTTATGCCAAGCAACAGTAGAGAATATAAACAAGAAAGTTAATCCTAAAGGAAGGTCCCAAGCACAACAACTAGATCAATACCTTACCACATTCACACAACCACCTAAGGTTGTTGAGGCAAATATACAACCCAATAAGAGAATGTGCTCCCCATGCCCCAAGCTCAAGGAATCTTCTAAGTTCTTGACATTATGTTTCGACAAGTCCAAATCCAAGTAAGGTGCAAGAGCTAGCTTCAAACTCATCAGTCCTATAGGTGAGGCATATTTTGTTGGTTATAGACTTCAATTTTATTGCACTAATAATGTAGAAGAATATGAAGCATTAGTTCATGGGCTTCTAATGGCATTAAGGAAAAAGGTTAAAATGTTGCAAGTCTTTGGTGATTCTGAACTAGTAGTGAAAAAAGTTAGGAAATTGTATTCTTTTCATGATCAAAGGTTATAAGACTATAGACATGGGGTATGGGATCTCATAGAGGCCTTGGATGCATTCAATATTCAGCTGATCCCACATTCCAAAAATCAAACTGTTGATGCATTGGCTGAGGTAGCTGGCACCATTCAACTATTATCTTTGTCCAACTTGAAGAGGTTTACTGTAGAACTTACCTCTACCCCATCAATGCGTAACAATCTATTTTCAAGTTTTTAATTATGATAAGCACATCCTCGATTTCATGACAAGCTCTGATGTGTTTTCAACTCAAATCATTGATGAAGTAGAACTTGAGGAAGTTGAATTGGACATAGAGGGAGTTATTAAACTAGGAATGAATATGATACCATGAGGTATGGTTTAGATGGAGAGAATATTTAATATGGATCAGATAAGAGATCGGGATCAACAAGCCAAGAAGGAATCGATTGACAATGTGATGCTCATAATATGGGTACTACTAAAGAAGTTAAAAATGTGTTCATAGGCAAGGCGTGCATGCCAGAAGAAAGAAAAGGAATTATTGACATCATACACACCTATCATGGTGTGATTTCCTAGAGCTATGAGGACTTGAAGACATATAACACATAAATTATCACTCATATCATCCCTCTCAAGCTAGATGTCTTGCCTTTTTGGTAGTGTCAACGCTCGATTAATGCATTGTTGGAGCCAATTATTTTCAAATAATTTAAAAAGTTGTTGTTGGCCAGGATCATCTTCCTTGTTAGACACTCCACATGGGTGGAAAATTTTGTTCCAATCAGGAAAAATAATGAAGAAATCAGATTATGTGTGGATTTCTGGAACCTAAATAGGGCTTTTGAAAAGGATAATTACCCGGTGCCATCATTGGATGAGGTGTTGAAAACTATCAATGGGTCTCAAATGATGTCTTTTCTGGATGGTTATTCCAGATATAATCAGGTTATGGTGCATTACAAAGATAGGCACAGAATAACATTTACCACAAAATCGGGAACCTTCGCATATAGAAGAATGTCATTTGTGTTAATCAACGTTGACAACACATTTTAGAGTGCAATGGATATTCCCTTCAAGGATCTCATCGGAAAGTGTATTATCATATATAAGGATGAACTCACTATGTTTTCAAAGAAAAGAGTAGACCATGTCTCTGATTTGTGGAAGGTCTTCCAAAAAATGTAGAGTGTTCAACATCTCACTGACCCCAAAGAAGTGTATATTCGAGGTTACTGAAGGAAAACTACCAGGACATGTGATTTCAAAGAAGGGAATCTCTATTGACCCCAAATGAATCCAGTACATATCAAAGATTTAGCTCCCTGGCAACAACAAAGAATTGGAATCTTTCTTTAGAAATATCAACTTCGTTAGGAAGTTCATTGTGGGCTTTGTTGAAACTGTCAATCCATTAAATGCTATGCTTATACAGGATGCCAAAGTTGAATGGAAACTCGAAGCCAAGTAGGCTTTTGAATAAATCAAGAGAGCTATTGTTGATGCACCCATGCTAGTTAGTCTAGACTCTCTGAAGTTGTTTTATATTTACTCATTTACTTCAGATCATTCTTGTGTCAACATGCTGACCTAGAAAGATGATGATGGGAGCGAGCATCCCATTGCATTCATGAGTGCTCCATTGAAAGATATAGAGTTGTGGTACTAGAATTTTGAAAAATAGGCATATGCTTTGGTTAGATGAGTCAAGAAGTTTTAGCATTATATCTTAAGGAATAAAGTGTTTGTAGTAGTCCCTGATCTAGTAGTTAAGACCTTGTTAATGCAAAATGAACTTGGAGGACGTCTGTCCAGGGGAATAGTATGATATTGTTTATTACCGACTAAACAACAAGTGCTCGTTGTGGCTATTGAGAGTCTAGAAACATGTTCTCAGATTAAAGAGCATTAGCTATATGCTACAGGGATCCATGTTGTACAAGAGAAACCATGAATGGATCTATCTTAGATGCCTTGGGAAGGAAGAAGTAGTTGAAGTGTTGAAGAAATTGCACGAAAAATTCAAAACTGGCCATGAATCTAGCCCCTCAACCGCTCATCAGATTTTGTGAGTTAGGTACTATTGGTTAACATTATTCAAAAACACACACAACCACACCAGAGCCTGCCATGTATGTTAGATTGTCTCCTCCAGGGAAAGAAATGTCATATTGTTGCAACCAGTCCTAGAGGTAAGGTCATTCACTCAGTGGGGAGTCGACTTCATTGATCTGGTAATCCAACCATCTTCTGTAAGCCATAGGTACATTGTGACTACTTCTAATTATTGCACTAGATGGATAGAGGCAATAGCATGTAGGCAATGCACCACTAAAGCTGTTACTAAGTTTTTAGAAATTCTCCTCCTAAATCGCTTTGGTTTATTGTTTTCCCTTGTGTGTAATAATGGCCCCACCTTTTCTTCTCTTAAGTTTTCTAGCTAGGCCTTTGATTATGGTATTGTACTCAATTTTTCATCCAACTACTACCCTTTAGGGAATTACCTAGCTGAATCCACAAACAAAAATCTGCTAACCATGATGAAAAATTTGCTTAATAAGAACCCAAAATATTGGCACACCAAACTACATTTTGCTTTGTGGGGCATGTTGCACTCACCACAAGGCTACCTTGGGAAATTCCCCATTTTTCCTAGTTTACGCCTTGGAACCTATCTTCCTAGTCCACCTCAAGATTCCCATGCTCCAATTTTTTAGCACATTCTATGAGGAGGGAGAATGCTAACAAGCTCACCTTGTTGAGCTACTGCATTTAGAAGAAGTCTATGATCAAGTAATAGAAAATTTTGCCAAACACCAAGGCATAGTCAAAAGATGGTTCAATCACCGAGCCAAAGTAAAGGCCTTTAGAATTGCTAACTTGGTCCTCTATTGGGACAAGGCCCATGAAAAGAAAGGGGGACATGACAAATTCGGCATGCTCTGGCTTGGCCCCTTTTAGATTTCTAATATTCTAGGAAATAATTCCTTTCACCTCAAAATGCTAACCGAAGAGGACGTCTCATTTCCTATCAATGGGAAATATCTCAAGCATTATTTCCTTTCATGAGCTTCTCAATCTCTTTCTTCATATATAGTTGTACATAGGTTAGGGTAGGTTCTTTCATTTTGTTGCCTTTATTTTGCTTGGTTTCTCAGTTTTTGCTTTATTGAGGGTGTCTTTAATTTTGATGTGACAATCATGCACGGCTCAATAGGAGGCCTACTTTTCTGCCCACTCCTATCTATTCATTGGATAAGTCTTCATCTACTATTATGGATTTTTGACTGCTCCCATGAAGCAGATTTCCTTACTTGAACTCTGACTTGATTTAGAATGGGACCTTTCTTTGAATCCCCTCATGTTTATGTCATATCGCACATGAAAAAAACACTCTAAATAGTTTTGATGAGTTGTGTAATATTCGTTATGAGGGTTCATCAAGTGAAAAATCCCAATTCTTCTCTAGTGACCACTATGATTCGAAACCCACTATACGCACCAGTGCTTACATAGTTGGGCAAAAGGAAAGGAATATCAAAAGAAAATATTAAAGAGAAAGAAGGAAAGTATTAAAACAAGCAACTGTGTGGGTGTGTGAGTAACTTTATTGGGGCTATGGAGACTCGGCTAGCAATAGAGAAATTTTCATGGAGTCAGAATGACAACTTCGTCGGGGCTATGGATGCCTACTAGTAGCCAAGCAATGTCCAGGTTACTTTTGGGGTCAGACGGCTTACATAGCTTGCCTTGACTAATTGACTGCTATTTGTTATGGTCTCTAGAGGAAGGAAAGGAATGCACTCTACACACACTTCTGAGGTATTTATGTGATCAAATTCAACTAAGAATATCATCCTCCTTTAAGTCTCTAGTTCGTATAGGGAAACCGGCTTATGGTATGCTAAACCAAAGATTCTAGGTTCCAAATGAATCTTTACCCTTAGGACTCTTGGGAGTGTTCTCCCAGCGGAGTCACCATTTTGTTGTTCCTATTGCACACATGCCCCATTTAGAACAAGGACCCTCTCTTTCTTTTTCCTACACCAAGTCATTTTCTCTTTGCCTCATTTTGCATGCCCCTAATTTTGAGCTTAAATTGGTTAGGAACACTAAATTCATCATTCTTTAGTTGACCAAAATCATCCCCGCAAAATTCTCTAAGTCTGTGGCTTTTACGGAGGTTCCTTTGTGAGCCTCCCTTAGCCTTTTGTGTTGGCATTCTTCAGGTCCCATAGGTCCGTAGTTGAAGGTTTCCCTCTGCATGACGTTGTCATCTTTTCATTGTTTATACAATGGCCAACCAAGGATGTCCACCCACGTGGTGGGTCTCACATCTTGTCTTGCCATGATCTCCCAACCGTTACTCAGCAGCGAGACCTTGGGGACATTTCACATTGCAGGCTCCACGTTTCTCACTATTGGTTCATCGTTTATAATGCTCCAACCTCCATACTGGTCATCGTACCCTACATTTAATATGGGTCTTAAATAATTTTTTTCCTATAAATAAGCAGTTTTACCTATCATTTTCACACTCACCAATTCAAATTTTAAATAGATAAAGTGGCAAACAAAGCTCCCATGCCCACGCAAGCTACTAATTGGTCAAAATTTGGATCTCCATTGAATCCGTGCATTAATTCTAGGTATGCCCGCCACCATGATCTTAAGGTGATTTTTTCTTCATAAGCTAAGGCATGTAAAATGATGATTAAACCCTCACAGAAAATGATTAAGCACTTAGTGGCCATTTTGGCAGTCTGCCCCGCAATAAAACATCTAAAATTTCCTCAAAATTCATTTGAACTAGCGTCTGCAAATGATGTGGCACTTGACCTCATCATCAACACTCTTTGTAGAGCATAAACCCCTCTATGACCCACAACATCTTCATCGACACCCCTATGGAAAATTGAACTATGAAACTTTAAACAAAAAACCTAAGTCCTTGCACCCTTGTGGGTTTGGTCATGCAGGCCACTACTTGTGGGCCGCCATGTCCTTGATGTCATTCCTAATGGCCATCCTTCGGTTGCCTCCTACATCATGGGCTCCTCCTAGACCGTTTCCACTAAATTCCAAAATGTCAAAGTTATGCCATACGGTTGATACCCTACAGACTGCCATTCATGACTTGCCCTCAACTAAAGGTCATTCTCTAACGACAAAGCTACTTTTTCCTCCTGCATTGCAAAGTTCACTCCTTCTAGCATCATTCTATTTTGGTCCAAACATAAAAGTGGCCAAGTCATTACATCCTTGCGGGTCATGCAATGCAGACTACCATATGTGGGCCACCGTCACCTGAGTGTTGTTTTTTAATGGTGATGTTGTTCCTTTTGCCTAAAGTGTGGATCCCACCCTCTTTGTCACTATTTGGTTTGAAAGCGACTAAGTCTACTTCTAAGGTGGGCTAGTCTTTGTGGGATTTGATTTGTAGACCACTCCTCCTCCTTTGCTGTTCAATGTCCGATCAACCTCATTCGACCACATTGGGGACTCCACATAAGTTGTTGCTTCCCGAGAACTTCAATGAAAAATCTAAGTTGCTAGCACCATGTGGGCCACTACATGCAGACCATTGCTCACCCTTAGCCATTCGATATGGCAGGCCCTTAGCGACCACCAACAGCTCCTGCCTACATCTCCCTCGAAGATCCCAACTTTCTAAAAGACAAGTTTGTCATTTGTGAAGCTTGTAGGTCCCATGATGCGGGTTTCCTTCTACAGAATGCCATGCCATGATTTTCATTCCTTAATGGTAAGGTCTCAAGTGTCCATCAAACCTCCAGCACCTGCATGCTTTGAACCCGCAAAAACTTAATGACTGATCAAATGACTTCAAGAGCCTTAAATAAAATTCCTACATGTGCCAAATTGTCTTTTTTGAAACTTTAACCGCCAAGCCTTGAATGCATAAATTTTGATGTGAGCGGCTATCTGCGGGTTTCTGTGACCCCAACATCATCCTACTACCAGTCCCTCCTGATGACTTCAAACTCACAAAAACCTACATTCTTGGACCCGCATTGTCCCTTTTTAATCCAAATGAGCTTGAATTGATGAATGACTATGAATTTTATGATCTGTTAATGATATATTCTTGGATCTAACCCTCTTTTGCAAGATCTAACTAATTTTCATCCTTATTTTGATGTGAATGCACTTACTACATCTTTACATGTAGGATTTATGAAACCTATTGCTGGTCCATCAGGGAAGTCCATGAAGAAAGTTGATAAAGGGAAGAAACTTGCACATCCACCAAGAGGAAAAGAGGAGAAAGACTAGATGAAATATCAGTTTCACAAGGTGGAGTGCACCTCCAAGCTTAGCTCCAAACCACAACAAAGAATTCACAAAAAATTAGGGTGAGTGGTCTCGCTAAAGAAGCCAGCTTCCCTCCTACACTCATTGCCCCATAACTAGTTATGGCCTATAGGGAATGAAATCACAACAATTGAAAGATCATTGACCATGATGGTAGGGTGTTGGCAGACCTATCTACTAGGTCTATCAGAAAAATGTTTCAAATCCCCACATTTGATGCCATAGAGGAAATAGAGAAATAATATGCTAACAACATGTGGAAGAAGATTGCCTTGAGTACAAAATTTTAATCAACCAACATTGGTTAAAGGACAAGATGGGAAGCGCTACCAAAGTGCCTCAAGAACTATTCAAGAGTGACTTTTATGAAGAATACCATGACTTGGTCACCTTACTAAGTAGGGTAATGGGTCTCCCTAGCGCTGCATTCTTTGAAGAATGGATGTTCTACTTCATTGAGGAGATCATCTAAGGCAAAACAAAGTTCCATTTGGAAAATATAATGAGCGATAACATGCATAACCAACTCATGACTATGAAGAAAAATTTCATGTTTTATATGACTTCATACCTGGTGTACCTCCTAGTGAAAAAATTTTCCATTTAAGGAGATCTTCATTATGGTCAACCTAGAAGTGAAGAAAGGGGACCTCAAGGAAAATGATCACTACCCTCAGCTACAATACCACAATTACAAGAGAGAATATAAGAGGGTGAATGATGCCTTCATTGAGCTCATCATTAGGCTACTAGGGAGAGATTTTGAGAGAAGGGTGTTGCACAATGTAGGAGTTGAGAAAATACAACTTCACAAACCCCGAAGATCACCTGCATGCAAATAACCTATCACAAAAGAAGAGATGGAGACAAACAAGCAAGGGTTCTCTGAATATTGAAAATGTATATATCAGAGAGAATGAGAGAATGAATTGATATGAAATACAATGGGATCAATCCTTATAAAAAGGAGATCATACAAACCTTAATAGGAAAAACCCTAATAGGATAACATTTAATAATTAATATAATTATTAAATGTCATTTTATGCAAACTAACGTGAAATCTTAATAAGGGAATAAATGTAACTTAATCAACATAATTAAGTTAAGACCTTTACTCTAACACCCCCCCTTAAGATGAGCAACAGTGCAGCTACAAATAAATGCAGAAAAGCAAAGCTAACTACAATTCAAGAAGGCAAACATGGGTCCTGACAACTAGGCCAGATCAGGTACCCAAATACAACCAAATCTTTGTAAAGAGGAGAAATAGAGAAAACCTCATGGGAAAAAGTTCTACTCCAAAAAGATATGCAGAAGGCCAAGAAGAAGAACATCACTGAAGCAGAAGAAGTTGCAAACAAATGTCGAAAGATGACTGCTATGGTGTTGAAGAACCTCCGCTGAAGATAGGATGATCAGGAACAAGAAGACAATAATCTGCATAAGTGCCCATACGACACTACTCAAATTAGATGGCAAACAAAGGTAAACACCTAGAAAGAAGATACAGATGGCACAAGAACCAATAGTCTGAAACACTGATCAACTAAGAAAATGGAAGATTCCTTCAAGGGCGAAACAAAGGAAGAATTAGCATGAACAATATAACAACCCCCCCATAATGCTGAACTGGGAGAGCCTGACAGATCCACTAAAATGATGTGAAACACCCTATAGTGCATGAAGGAGAAGAAACATCTGAAAGTGCGCAAGATAGCACCTGCAAATAAAAAAGTGTTGTGCAAAACAAAGCACACATGCATGAGGTTGGAATCATATGGATCCATGGTCATCGTGGAGGGACACTCACCAGATAAAGGTGTGATAGCAAACAAAGGCAAACTACACAACTCCCTATGGTATGGATTCAATATCGTCGTGGAGGGATACTCACCGGACAAGGATGTGATGGAAAAACAAAGGCAAACTACACAACCCCCATGGCACTTTATAATAATAGTGCGAGTACAAAATATGGCACAACCTTATGTGCAAAGTCCCCAAAAGATGCATGTACAATACTGTGGCACTTTATCTCAGTGCGTTTACATAAAAGATAGCTTACAAATGATGCTCAAAATGTCCAAAAAGGACAAGATGCAGGAAATACATGAAGAATAGCCAAAAAAGAAGCATCCCACGCAAACAAAAAGTTTCCAAGAGCAAATATGTCCAGGTAATCCACTAGATTGTGAAAACATAAAAAATTGAATAAAATATACCTGGAGTGAAATCTGGAAAAATGGCATGGATGAAACTGAAGAGCTCTGAAATATGGTTCCAACACCGCTGAGATTGCAAAAAATGAAGAAACTGATCAAAAGTTATGAGCTTGAGACTAAAAATAGCCCCTTTGTCTTCAACTGGCGATAGAATGCACCAACGAAAAAAAGAAGTGATGAGACCCACACCACTAGAAATCTGACAAAACCAGCTTTCTGAGAACATGCAAAACATGCATAAATTAAGGACAAAATGCAAACTTACTGCATGAAAACAAAAAAGAGTGCATGCACAAACCAATGTTCACATTTGTCTCCATGATGAAAAATAACCTCAAATTTTTGTAGATGACCAAATTTGAAAAAATGGCCTACACCACTATGAAGTGCTCAAAACTAGCTTTCCGTCAATATCTCATTTGCCAAAAACAGACACCGTGGCCAAAAGTTATGAATTTTTCAAAAACTGAATTTAGCTTGCAAGAAACGAATTTTCTAGCAAAAAACGTTTATTTCTAACTTGATATCTGGAAAATCTACTGAGTGTTTGTAGACAAAAATAAAAACCCATAAATATTTTGATGCTAGAAACAAAACCCAGAAATCGTTTCATGATCCAACAAGCAGAATATGAGAATTTTTATTTTTTTACTTCTAGCCAAGAGAAAAATGACACACGCCGTTTTTTCAATAGTAATTTTCTCCAGATCTGTGCAAGATATGCAAAATCTAAAAGATACCCAGTTCAAATTTCGACGCTGGCTACAAAACATAAAAAATCATTTTTCCTGCAAATGAGTGAAAATTGAATTTTTGAAGCAAAAATGATGACAGCTCCAATAAAAAACGGCTTGCAACAAACCCTTGTAGCTTCAAAAATCTTCAAAACAAGAACAGGAAGCAGCATGTGTGGAGCTCTGATACCATGTAGGAGTTGAGAAAATACAACTTCACAAACCTCGAAGATCACCTGCATGCAAATAACCTGTCACAAAAGAAGAGATGGAGACAAACAAGCAAGGATTCTCTGAAAACTGAAAATGTATATATCAGAGAGAATGAGAGAATGAATTGATATGAAATACAATGGGATTAATCCTTATAAAAAGGAGATCATGCAAACCCTAATAGGAAAAACCCTAATAGAAGCCCTAATAGGATAACATTTAATAATTAATATAATTATTAAATGTCACTTTATGCAAACTAACATGAAATCTTAAGAAGGAAATAAAAGTAAATTAATCAACATAATTAAGTTAAGACCTTTACTCTAACACACAAAACCATGGCCTTTATCCTCAAGTTTGGGTATCTATTCATACAATTCCGAAATTTCACATATGTCAGAATGGAAGGATACTCAAGGAAGCCCTATCGGTTTTCTTTTTATGCCAACGATCACATGATCCTACTCGAGGTCTCTCGATAGCTACAGAGTTCTCACACATTGATCAGTGATAAGGATAGGCCTAGGATTCCTTATCCCCTGACCTTCGGGCGAGAAATGTATTCTTGCCCTACCTCCCAATGTGTAGAGTATTCAGAGAAGGAATTCGTGGAGTATAACTTAGATCTCCACACCGACCGAGGAAGAATGGACCCTTATGGGAAATTGAAGAAATGGGTCAAGAAATAATATGCCCACAGACCCCAAGTTGAAGACTTTTGGGCTAACTATGCAGATGAAAAATAAGTGTGAATGAGGCACTATATGAGGATGATAACCCAATTCATGAAGTCCATGAATTTGTTCCCTGTGCCCAACTAGATTATGGAGGAAGATAATAATATTATTGATGGTAGGTTCAACATCATGGCTAACTTGCGTCTACCAGTAATAGATTGGAATGAAGAGGAGGTCACTGACCTTGATATATTGATAAGTCCCATTGAGAGCATGACAAGGCAATGGATAGATGCTCAAATCACTTAGCTCAAAGCACAAGGTGTAGACTTAACTTATGTTGAGCTTGAGTACAAGCTCAATAGTGAAATAGACAATGGAGCGACTACCGTCCCATCAGAGAAAGTACCCAAATCCCCTTAAATGAAAAGATCGAAGAAAATAAAGGATGCGCTTGACCGTAATCCCAAGCATAAGGTATATTCAAGGAAAACCATGGAGGGAGAGTCATCCAAAAGGAAAAAGAGAGCAGGGGTATTCATAAGTGAAATTCCTACCATCGAAGAGGACCTCCAACATGAAGGAGAAGAGAACCTTGAGTAGTCACACTCGCCACCCACCACATCTGCTCCCATTATCATTGCTACTGTTACCACCCCTCCACTTTCCGCCTCCCAGGCCAAGCCTATCTTGTCTCTAGTTTTCATGGACATCTTCATTCACCTTGCCTCTGCCTCACCCATGACTTAGGTCATGATTCTAGACTCTTCCTCCTCCACCACGTTCCAACAATCATCTTCCTCACTTCCTTCTCCATTGTTCACTCTTTCCACTCCAATGCCTATCATAACCACTACCACCATACTAACTCTTACGTTGTTGCATGCTTTCCTGGCATATATGCAAAATGCTTCTCCTGAGCTCTCTGGAATAATACTTGACCCCAAAGTCCAATATTTTATGGCCCAAGCTGCTAATTCCCTACCTCTTCCACCACCATCCACAGAACCTCCCACAATGGAAGCCACTATGAAAATTTTAGAAGAAATGGAGAGGCGCCACATAAAGCAATAGAGGGTGGAGGTTGCAAAGGATATAGTTGACGAGCATAAGGACTTTGACCAAGAAAAATATTTTAACACCCAAAATCTAGACTAAATATAAATTTGGATAATGTGGCGTTTGATGAGGAGAAGTTGCATTCTTTAGAGGACACTAAGGCCCTCAATGAGCAGTACATTGTAGAGACCTCAGATCAAGAGTTGGATGAAGAGTTTCCCCAACATCACAAGAGCATGGATGAAGCAAGTGACCGCGAAGGGCACCACTCTAAATAGGAGAAGGTTGGCACTAACATGGACATAAAGATATTGGATGAGCATTCTCTGATTGGCCAAGATAAGGGCCTGATCGAGGAATAAGGGGTACCTCCAAAAGGGGAGCAAGAGAAAGAAGAGGAACAAAAGAATGATGCCTAAGAAGAGAGCTTTGAATTTCAAAGCCATGATGAGACCAAACACACAGAAGAAAGGGCGCCCCTAGGGGAAAATGTGTTGAGAATCTATGTCTCAATTTTAAGCTTGAAGTCCTCATTTTCATGCCTTGGTGATTTTATGTTGTTTGCAAAGTTCTTGTAGAGATGAAACAATGATGGAACTTGGCATTGTTCTATTTGCCTAAGTTTCGGGTCTCTAGCGAAGGCGAAACCGGGATGGAATTTGGCATTTTTCTGTTTGCCTAAGTTCTGGGTTTCGGTTCTTGTTCCTGTTCTGACTCCGCTTCCTACCATCTTTTTCTTCTCGCTTCGCTTCGCAGGTCTGGCGGAGGCGGAAAAAGTTTTGGAAGTTAGCAATGTCCATTTGCCAGGTTCCTGTTTTAGTTTTTGTTCTGACTCTTGCATTTGTGATCTGGTTCTTCTGGATGTTTGGATTCTCCTTGGGGAGTTTACATCCTCTTTGTCCAAGTTCTAGATTCTTGTTTCTTCCAGTTGGCGAGGGCGGAACCGGAACCAGATTGGTTCCTGATCTTGGACTTTTCGTAAAGTCCTATTTTTGTTTTTGTTCCGTCCTCGGGTCCTACTCTGACTCTGGTGCTCCTGTCTTAGTTTGACCCCGGGTTGACTTTACCCAGTCAGAACAATTTTCGATGAGTTCTCCTTTGCAGTGGGCGGATGCGGAACCGAATTGGTTCCTGAACGTATAATTTTGGTAGAGTCATGTTTCGACTCTAGTTCTGATCCCGACTCAGACTTTGACTCTGGCAGTGTGTAATTTTTCGGTGGAGTCCTGTTTTGACTCCTATTCCGAATCCGACTCTAGTAGTGTTTGAAATGAATTGAAGTCCTAGTCGCATCGGATGTCTGTTTGATCATTTTGGTTGCTCTATCATCTGCGATTGCTGATGGGTCTTGGATGCATGGCACCTGGTTGAATTGTGATTGGATGGATGCTATGATATTTATTGTGGCAGTTGCATTTGTCAACAAAGGGTGGAGAGCTCAACCGTTTTGGTGAAGGCATTGAATGCTTGGATGGCTCGTTGCAGGGAGATCTATCAGATCCAACCAGATGCGTGATTTGAGGATGGTCTTCATTGCTCTTCTTAGTCGGTTACATATGTATGAGAGATGTGTTATTTCTTAGAAGTCGCAAGTTGAAGTTGCGGACTGAAGAACAAAAGGACATGAGTTCTTGAGGAGGGTTTTGAACTGTATGTTGTAAAACATAGTAATAGTGAATCTGAAACTCTCTAGGTGATTGTGAGCTAAACAAAGAAGTCTAGATATTGTATGTAATCGATTCATTACTATAATACAATAGATTCGGCTTTGTGTGGTGGGTTTTTTACCTGAAAGGGTTTTCCCATGTAAATAATGTGTCATCTTCGTTTGGTTATCTTTCTGGTTTCTCATTGCCATGGTTGTATGCATCTCTATATGTTTTAGAAATTGTTACTTTTTCGTTTTTGCTTCTCTCCCCTGTAGTAAAGGTGTTAAGGGAATGTATTTTGCACTGTTGGGTCAGTAAATCCGCATTCTTTTCCCTTCAATGTGGTATCAGAGCTTGGCCAGTTCGTGTTATCCTTGTTAGGGCGAACTAGTTTTTTGCACTAATACTATTTTAGTGGGAGACTTGCATTGTTAAACTTGTTTCTATTGTGAGATGATGAGTACATCTGGTAGGATAGATATTGAGAAGTTTAATGGCAACAACTTTGAGTTATGGAAACTCAAGATTGAAGACTTGCTTGTGGATAAAGACCTCTAGATTGTAGTGTCTGGAACTAAGCCACAAACTACGCCCCAAGAAGCTTGGGATCTTGCTGATAGAAAAGCAAGAGGAATGATAAGACTGAGTCTAACTGATTCTATGCTCTTAAATGTTCATGAGGAGAAGTCTGCAGCTGCTTTGTGGAAGAAGCTTGGTGATATTTACCAAGGAAAATCTCTAGTAAACAAGTTGTTCCTAAGAAAGAAGTTGTACTCCTTGAAGATGGACGAAGGTGCATCTGTTGCAGATCATCTGAACTCATTTAATATGAGTGTTACTCAACTGGCATCTGTAGGTGTAAAGATTGAGGAGGATCATTGCACGCTCCTATTGTGTTTATTACCTAACAGTTGGGATCATCTTGTGATGGCTATTGGTAGCACAACCACTACTTTCAAGACTAATGATGTGGTTGCTTCACTTTTGTCTGAAGAAATATGAAGGAAATCTTCTGAGATGGCCAAAGATGCTCTTTCTGTTCAAGGTAGAACAAAGGAGAAAGGGAAGAAGAAAGACAACATGTCAAAATCCAAGTCTAAAGGGAGATCAAAGTCTCCTGATAAAAAGTCCAAGGTAAAGTGCTGGAACTATGGGTAACCTCATCATATCAGGAAGGACTGCAAGGAGAAGAAGAAGAAGAATGCTTCTGACAATGATGCAGATGCCTTCATTGCAGCAGCCTTAACAACTCAGGCATTAGATGATGTTTGGTTAGTTGATTCAGGTGCCTCTTTTAACATGACATCCAATAGAGATTGGTTCTCAAAGTATGAGAAGTATGATGGTGGAAAGGTATACTTGGCAAGTGATTCAACGTTGGAGATTGTTGGCAGAGGAAGGGTCAGAATTTAGTTTCCTAACGGGAGAGTCAAAGGAATTGGTGATGTTCTTCACATCCCAGGTTTGGCTCGAAATCTTCTTTCTGTTAGTAAATTAAATGATGTTGGTGTAGAAGTTTCTTTTTCTAGTAAGGGATGTAAAATGGCTAGAGGTGCAATGGTGTTAGCTAAGGTTGTTCATACTAGCACTCTGTACAAGCTAGATGCACAACCTGTTCTTTGTAATAGTGCCTCTGGAAAGTCATGTACTTCTGCACCTATAGAGAAAGATGAAGACTCTTCACTATCTGCAAATTATTTGGAGGTAAAAATCCTAGCAAAGAAGACTATGTTATGGCATCATAGACTTGGTCACATAGGTGAGAAAGGTTTAAAAACCTTGAAGAACAAAATTCTTGTAGAAGGGCTTGATGATTGTAACCTTGAGTTTGATTTCTATGAACATTGTATCTCTGCAAAGCAACACCATGTTTCTTTCTCCCCTAGTCCTCACAAATCTTCTGGTATACTGGATTATGTTCATTTTGATGTGTTTGGTCCAGTTAATGTTCCTTCGTTATGGAAGTCTAGATATTATGTTTCTTTTATTGATGGCTATTCGAGAAGGGCATTTGTATACTTTCTTAAAAGTAAATCAGAAGTGTTTAGTTGATTTAAAGAGTTCAAATCTTTGGTAGAAAATCAGACTGGAGGGAAAATAAAATGTTTAAGGATAGACAATGGAGGAGAGTTTTGTTCTGTAGATTTTGAAAGGTATTGCACTGATCATGGAATTAAAAGGCATAAGACAACCCCCTACACTCCACAGCAAAATGGAGTTGCTTAGAGGTTGAATAGGACACTAATGGAAAAAGCAAGGATTATGTTGAGTGGTGCTGGTTTGGAGTAGAAGTTCTAGCTGAGGCGATGGCTACAACATGTTATTTGATTAATAGATCTCCTTGTTCAGCTCTTGTTGATAAGACACCTTTGGAAGCATGGCTAGGTAAGAATCCCTCATTAAGGCATGTTCGGGTCTTTGGCTATGAGGCATATGTTCATGTGCCCAATGAAAAGAGATCAAATTTGGATAGCAAGGCTAAAATGTATTCTCATTAGCTATGGAGTTGGTGTGAAAGGATACAAGCTTTTGAACCCTATTACTGAGAAGGTTTTGTATAGCAGAAGCGTGATATTTTGTGAGCAAAAACCTCTAGTAAGTGATCAATAGCCTGAGACAAATCAGAGTGATAAGAAGAAGGATGCAGTTGAGATTCCCTAAACTCTAGAAAGGGAAGAGCTGCATGGTGTACTTGAGATTGAGGAGAGTTCAAGTAGCTCTGGAAGTTCTGATGATGAAGAACAACCTCAACCTCTAAGAAGATCTACACAAGAAAGAAGGAAACTAGAAAGGTATGGTTTCTCTATGTTAGATTCAAATTGTGCTTATGCCTTAATTACTAGCATTGTTGAGTCTAGGACTGTAAAAGAAGCAATCATCATGGCTGATTCAAAGTCTTGGCTGAAAGCCATGAATGAGGAGATGGATTCCTTGAAAAATAATGACACTTGGAAGTTGGTACCACTGCCTAAAGGGTGAAAGCCTGTTGGCTACAAGTGGATATTCAAAAGGAAGACAGGCCTTGATGGCAGTGTGGAGAAGTATAAGGCACGACTAGTTGCAAAGGGATTTTCCCAAGTTGAGGAAATTGATTATGGAGAGATCTTTTCCACTGTAGCAAAGCTGACATCTATCAGATTTTTGTTGTCATTGGCAGTTGTGTATGACTATGAAATTGAGAAAATGGATGTGAAGATAACATTTCTCCATGGTGAGCTAGAAGAAGAAATCTTCATGTCCCAGCCTGAGCATTTTGTTGAAAGAGGCAAACAAAATCTGGTTTGCAAGTTAAATAAATCTCTCTATGGTCTAAAGCAATCTCCTAGAATGTGGTACCAGAAATTTGACACATTTGTGTTGTCAATTGGGTTTGTTAGATCAAAATCTGATCATTGCATTTATTATAAATGTGAGAATGATCGTGTGCTTGTTATTACTCTATATGTGGATGACATGTTATTCATTGGTAATATCAAGACTATGATTTTTAAAACTCAGTCGTCTGCTAAGTTTGAAATGAAAGATATTGGAGCAGCAAGGTACATTCTTGGGATGGAGATAACTAGGGATAGAACAAGCAGAAATCTTTGGCTCAGTCAGAGTAAGTATGTGAAAACTGTTCTAGAGAGGTTTAGCATGACTGATTGCAAGTAGCTAGTTGTTCCAATCATGCAAGGATTGAAACTATCTGCTGAAGACTGTCCAAAGCCTGCTAGTGAGATGGAGGACATGACTAGTGTGCCTTATGCAAGTGCAGTAGGCAGTTTGATGTATGCTATAGTCTGCACAAGACCAGACATTTCCCAAGCAGTGGGAGTTCTAAGCCGTTTTATGGTAAATCCAAAGAGATCACATTGGGATGCTATGAAGAGAGTGTTCAGGTATTTGAAGGGCACTTCAGATTATTCTTTTTGTTACCATGGCAGTATGGTTGCATCACAAAGGACTCTTAGCATTCAGGGATATGTTGATTCTAACTGGGCAAGGGACATTGACAGCAGAAGATCCACCAGTGGATACACTTTCATGCTTAATGGTGGAGCAATCAGTTGGATGAGCAAGCGACAAGCTGTAGTTGCTTTATCCACGACAAAGGCTGAGTATATGGAAGCAACTCATGCTTGCAAGGAGGCAGTGTGGCTGAGGCATTTGTGTTTAGACATTGGATTTAATGCTGAGCAGATTTCAATCTACTGTGATAGTCAAAATGCCATTTGTTTGGCAAAGAATCCAACCTTTCATGCTAGGACCAAGCACATAGATGTGTAATATCACTTCGTGAGGGATATGGTTGAAGATGGCAAGGTCAGTATGGATAAGGTTGACACACCTTGAAGAATGTTGTAGATGCTTTGACAAAGTTAGTTAGCACAGACAAGTTCAGATGGTGCAAAAAATCGATGGGCCTTGGGGCCTACGATAGACAGTAAGGTTTGATGTTTTGAGGAAGCTGGAAGTGTTCACCAAGTGGGAGATTGTTGAGAAATTATGTCTCAACTTCCAGCTTGATGTCCTAATTTTCATGCCTTGGTGATTTTGTGTTGTTTGCAAAGTTCTGGCGGAGGCGGAACTAGGATGGAACTTGGCATTGTTCTGTTTGCCTAAGTTCCGGGTCTCTGGCGGAGGCAAAATCGGGATGGAATTGGGCATTGTTCTGTTTGCCTAAGTTTTGGGTTTCGATTCTCGTTCCTGTTCTAACTCCGCTTCTTAACATCTGTTTCTTCTCGCTTCTCTTCGCAGGTCTGGCGGAGGCAGAACAAGTTTTGGAAGTTGGCAATGTCCGTTTGCCAGGTTCCTGTTTTGGTTTTTGTTCCAACTTCGGGTCCGACTCCTGCTTTTGTGATCAGGTTCTTTTGGATGTTTGGATTCTCCTCATGGAGTTTACCTCCTCTTTGTCCAAGTTCTGGATTGTTCTTTCTTGCAGTTGGCGGGGGCGGAACAGGAACCGGATTGGTTCCTAATCTTGGACTTTTGGTAAAGTCTTGTTTTTGTTTATGTTCCATCCCTGGGTCCTACTCCAACTCCAATGCTCCTATCTTAGTTTGACCTTGGGTTGACTTTAACCAGTTAGAACTATTTCTGATGAGTTCTCCTTTCTAGTGGGTGGATGTGGAACCGAATTGGTTCCTGAACCTGTAATTTCAATAGAGTCATGTTTTGACTCTGACTCCGACAGTGTGTAATTTTTCGGTGGAGTCCTATTCCGACTTCGACTCCGGTAGTGTTTGAAATGACTTGAAGTCCTGGTCACGCCTGGTGTCTATTTGATCGTTTTGATTTCTCTATCAGTTGTGATTGCTGATGGATCTTGGATGTGTGGCACCTGGTTGAATTGTGATTGGACGGATGCCAAGATAGTTATTGTGGCAGTTGCATTTGTCAACGAAGGGTGGCAAACTCAACCGTTTTGGTGAAGGCATTGAATGCTTGGATGGCTCGTTGCAGGGAGATATGTCAGATCCGACTAGATGCATGATTTGAGGATGGTCTTCATTGCTCTTCTCAGTCGGTTACATATGTATGAGAGATTTGTTATTTCTTAGAAGTCACAAGTTGAAGAGTTGAGTCGTATGTTGCAGAGCAAGTTGAAGTTGCAAGCTGAAGAACAGAAGGACGTGAGTTCTTGAGGAGGGTTTTGAACTGTATGTTGTAAAACATTGTAACAGTGGATCTGAAACTCTCTGGGTGATTGTGAGCTGAACAAAGAAGTCTGGATATTGTATGTAATTGATTCATTACTGTAATACAATAGACTCAACTTTGTGTGGTGGGTTTTTTACTTGAAAGGGTTTTCCCATGTAAATACTGTGTCATAGTTGTTTGGTTATCTTTTTGGTTTCTCATTGCCATGGTTGTATGAGTCTCTATATGTTTTAGAAACTGTTAGTTTTTCATTTTTACTTCTCTCCCCTATAGTAAAGGTGTTAAGGGAATGTATTTTGCACTGTTGGGTTAGTAGATCCACATTCTTTTCCCTTCAAAATGTTGTTCAAAAGGATGCTATCACCATTAAGCCCAACAATGAGGGAGAGGCCACCCCTGAAAAGGAATCAAATGAAAAGGCAACCCTTGATCAAGAAGCCCTTGGTGATGAACAGGAACAACCTTGAGATGAACAAAGAGAAGAAGGTGAACATGAATTTCCCAAGGAATCTACCAAGGTGCTTGAGTGGCTAGAACATCAATTGGAAAAGAAGGCCCCCATGGTTGTTGACCCCAAGGCAAGAATAGAGGCAATCCTAGCCTAAGCACAAACCAAAACAAGAAGGGAAAATAAGCCTAAGGTTCACTCACACATCATGGTGGCCAGATCAAAAAAAAATAGAAATTACTACCCCTATAGCAAGTAAAGGAATGGGTGCCATACAAAGCTATAGCATCTCAACAATCAATTTGGGCCCAACAACTCATGAACAAATAATAGATGAGTTCCATAGATTCGTAGCTTCTATCATGTAGCAAATGAATAAAAACCAATCCACTAAGGAGGAACTGAATGCCCAAGTAGCGGATCTTACCACTTACATCCAACAGTGGATGTCTACAGAAGAAGAAGCTCCAACAACATCAACACAACCCTCGCTGCTCTCCAAGGAAGATAAAAGCAAGATAGAAAAGAGGAAGAACTAGACCAAGGCCATGGCAGATTGGTCTGACCTTGTACTATACAATGGAGACATGGGTCTTTGACTTGCTTCCAGAACATAAAATTTCTAGGAATTGCAAAAACAATTTGAGGACTCCATTAAAACCTGCCATCGATTCATAGAGTCATATAGAATCACCTACCCAAAGCTTGAGAGCATCCTCAAGCTCTCTAAAGGGGTATGGAAAAAGGATCTAGGACTACCAAAGGATGATTATTGGCTCCTGGAGACATGAAAAATGAGCCTAGATCAAAGAAAAGATATATTAGAGATGGCTTTGCATGAATTAGATCTTGACCATGAATGGGTTGTGAAACACCAAACCGACAGTGAAGAATACTTGAAGATGATGACCAATTATGAAATGCCCACTCTGGAGGTAGATCCAAAAAGGATTAAGCCATTCTTCCACAAGAAGATGGAACAAGGGGTTGCATATGTGTTGTCACCTGACTTTATGGACTTTGCTACAAGGGCCTTTGTCCAGTTCGAGCAAGTTATCAAGGCTACCCTAAAATGCACCAAGCATTGGGAGTGGATCACAAAAATATTCAAGAAGATCAATTTTCATATTCTAAAATCAGACATCATGGAATGAGATAAGCTCTAGAATTTGATTGAGAAATTCATGGTGTATGACACCATCTAGAATAATGATGGAAAGTATATCATAAATGATGAGTTTTTGGCAATGTAGTTATAGGGATCACCGCCACTATAGTGCCAAGGCCACTAAAAGAAAAAATAGGGGAAAAGATAAAGATGTATTTTATATTGTTATATTTTGGGGGTAGGTGAAACCCTAATGTAAAATGAATTTGGGCCAAACAATGAAAGTAAATCCTAACCATTCATCTCATTTTTGGAAAACTAAAAATAAGGGGTCTTCTCTCATTTTCAAAGAGAGTTGAGTTGTGTAAAGGCATCCTATAGAAATTTAATGAGAATCGCATTGTTTTCATGGATTCTTGTGTTTCTTCACATGTATGAATGATTCATCTCCTCAATATTAGATTTTAGTTTTGTTGTTCTAGTTTTAAGTTGCTTTCTGTAGTTAGTTCATTCTATACTTTAATTGTGAAGATTGCTATGGTGCTAACTCCTTTTTGGCTCATATTTTTTGTTATTTATTGATGATGAGTAGCAATGTAAAGTTAGTCTAAGCTTATTACCAGTGCTACACTTTAAGTTCAATATTTATTCATGCTTTAATGGTGAATGAATGGTTTGAAAATTTGTAGACCTTAGAAGATTGCATTAGTTTCATGAGACTGTAGATTGCCTTGGTTAAGTGAAACTTAGTTTTAGGAAGGTTGTCCACTATAGCATCCTCCATTGTTACTATTCAACATTAGTTGCAGGTCTAGGAAGCTTCTCATCCCCTTTCCCTTTTGACGTTTCTTTGAAAAATAAAATTAAAACCAAGTTCTAGCATCACAATCAAGCCAAATTTGATGAATTAAGAGGATTTTTGGACTATTGTCCTGAACTTACAATAACTGCACTTCATTTTCAGAATTTAATCAAACTCCTTTTTTAAGACCCAATTCCCTTCAAGCTTACGAACCATAAATTCCCTTTGTGATTACCAACAAATCACATCAATCAACTAAGCTATTTTTCAATTCATGATCTGACACCTGGGAGACCTTGGGGTGATTTCTACAACTCAGTTGTTAAAATTACCTTTCAAGAGAGGTAGCATACTTATGTGTTTCCTATGTTGAGAAAGTGCAAAAACACCCATCAATGAGACACACTTAAGGTTAGGGTTTATTTTCACATTTGTATTCAAGATCCATTGTTTCTATAAATGTTTAATTACCAAACTAGGGTTCTGACCAAGGTAAACCCCTTTAAAAAAATCAACATTATATTTTATTTTGTGGGAATTTTATAGGTTTAGATCCAAAAATCTGTTTAGAAGGAAATAGCAGAGATTAGAGCAAATATTTGAACTTTGAATTCTCAAAAAAGTGGAATGGTACTGAGTCGCCACAAGTGGTGTATGAGTCCCACTAGAGGAAAAAATTTAGATTTTTTTAGATCCTAAATCTACACTATCGCAAACTTGTTCTAGACCAAAAACCCTAGTCTGAGACTAATACACCCAAACTAACATATGAGTCCTAGTGTGACCTAGTTCTAGAATTTTTAGTGTTTCAGAGGTCATTCCAGGTCTCTATAGGTTCCCAAGTATACAACTCTGATCTTACAGATTTCTATTTTAATTTACATGCATTTTTAGGTCATTTAGTGAAGTCTTGCATTGCATTATGTTTCGATATTAGGACTTGCATTTCATTAGTCTTTCCAAGCCCTAGCTTGGTGGTGAAGCCCTCTTTAGTTTATAATCAGACCCTAGGCTAGCCCTATTTTAAGACCTCCTTCTCTCATCTTAACATTAGATAGAGGTCTCTAGGGTTTTCCTTGAATGGAATGATCGTGAAATGTGTTGTTCTATGCCGTAAACCATAAAGAAACATCACATTTTTTGATGTTTCAAAGTTCTAACTATACATACAAATTACATAAGTAAGTCTTTGTAAGAATGTTTATAATATTTGCATAGACACGTCACTTGAGTTAAAAAATAACTGCATTGAATTACACAGTTTCATATATTAAATGCATTTACATATTTACACATGGCTACAGTAACGCATTAAGAATATAGGATAGAAAATCTTGTAAGGTTTCCAATTATCATGCAAGAGGAATAATCTGCGATTTCACTAGAAGCGTCAAAAATGAATCATGTTTCCTGATAGAATAGATGCTCTTGGACCTAATTTAGTCACCCAATAAAATTACCTTTACAACCTTCTATTTTATGCTAAGAACAACCCACGAGCTGGAGAATTTTAAACGTTGCACGTGAGGAATGATCCAAAATAGTATGAATTGGTTTGGGAATAAAGCAAAACTCAATTGAGAATTTGATATGACTATATGGTAATTTGGTGACTATTTGATACTTGCTATATTTAATTTTCCTACTGAAACCTAAGCTTTTAAATATTTTTATTATCAATAAGGAAACAATTCTGGATTTTCACACAACATGCTAGGCACAGTTACACATAGAATAAGCTAACCGATAATATAGAATGGTGACCCAAAGAGCTGGATAGGCTTGAGTAACTACAAAAAGAGATGTTGGCCTTGAAATATTAGCAAGATTGTTTATACATAATGTGGGAGCTCTAAGGTTACCAGTACTATACAGTTACATTGTCGCGAACTGCACAACTCTAGTTCGTGATTGCGGTGGGGGAAACTACATGTTTAATCAGTTAAGTAAACTTACAAAACCATAAATACGAGTAAAAGTGAGTTAAAGTGCCTAAACCACTAGTAGAAATTTATTTCCAGATGCATGGTAAGAGATTAACAATTATTACTGAAGTATACATGTATATATACATTGGCCTCAAGGGAACCTTATCATTTTATCTAGAGACTAAAAATAAATTAATATTTCCAATGTTATTGATGTATTTGAAAAATAACTCAAAACTAGAAAAGTATATCTATATTTCTTTCTACAAGCATTCATTACAATTGTAGATCACCAGTGCACACTATGAATATGACTCATCTCAGTGTATTTCTTTAATTTTGAATATAAGCCTATCTTGTTCTCTAGTATTGTATTTAGTATCTTTTCACTCAAAATAATCAAGGGTTATTTATAAGTTCTCATATCACATCATGTGTTATGGATGTTGAAATGTTAGCTTTTGTTCAAGGAATGGATGGATATTGATTTCATTTATTCATCAAAGATTGTGTAAATACAAAAGTGAGGTTATTAGAAGCCACACAATGGTCTATTGTAGGAGTATATTTCATTTTTCTGACTCTGTTGCTGATAAGGAATTGATCAAAATAATTTATAAATTTTGAAGATTGATGTAGAATCACATATCAAATCAAAAATCTAAATTTTAATTTACCACGAATTTCCAAAGTAAGAATTTACATGGTCACTCTACATTTTGGGAATTTTGATGGACTCTTAATCCCTTCACCACCCTGAGGATTTTTACCCTTGTTGCACTTGTTCCTCAACATCTTGATCTCTCACTTCAAATAAAAACTAGACAAGAATGTCTTCTTGTTTAAGGACATAGAATATAGATCTCATAATCCCATTCCCTAATCGATATCATCTTTAAGATTGAAGCAAGAATGGAAAAGAGATAAAAAGGTATTATAACACTATAGAAAAATGATCACTTACCTTTATATTTTCACTGACTTGCTATTAGTTAATGGAGGAATGCTTGTAGTTTTAAGTTTGTAACTTACCTATGATCAAGCTTCCAAATTCAACTTCCAAATCGATAGCTCACAAGTCCATAACTAAACAAAATGTGTAATAATAAATTAGATTTTTGATTGTTTTTATATCAATCCATATTTGTTGAATTCTGTGAGATTTTTAAATGGTATCGTAAAAATTTGGTGAATCCCTCATAATTATACAATGATACATTTAAATGTTGGGAGAATCAAACCTCAATGGAATACATATGTTATAACTTTGAATGGAATTAGGGCCCTACAATTAACATGGAGGTGTCATAGTAATTGGAAAAATATGTCCTCAAACATAATTATTTTTTAATGTTATTGGCAAAATGGGTCCTCATAAGCAATTATTTGTAAATTTTAGTTGGTGAAATGGTTCCCCATGTGCAGTAAAAATTTAATGATGTTGGATAAATGTTTCCTAATACACAATTTTATTTTAATACTATTGGAAAATATGTAGGTGATTTAATACATTCTTCCAAGATTCTAGGTGAAAATATTAATCAGTCTATTTAAAACACGTAGTTTTTATGGTGAAAATATTACTCATATGCCTCATAAAATAAATTGATTGAAAATGGAAATGCATTAGATTGATAATTCGTAAAATCTGGGTAATTTGGCCAACCCATTGGTTGCAATTTATTCACCAATTTTGACATGGTCGATAAGTAATATTCATTAATTGGTGAAAATTCACAACTAAAAAATTCTTGCACATCACCCCATTCATCTAATAGACAATCAAGAACCTCCTCTAAAAGAGTAGGAGGATCACGAATAGTATACTTGGCTAGGAACAACTACAAGTCATTCAGTTAGTAAGGTGGATTCTTGGTCAGCTAGAAGATGCCCTTGTTTGAATTCTAGGCATGAAATTATATTTATGATCTAGAACTAAGATTATTGATCAAATATAGAGTCACTAAATTTTTTTTGTAGTCATCAGGTACCTTTTTAAATGCCTCTTCAAGGCTAAAAATGCTAACAAAATTACCACTTTCTTAATAGGATGAATTGAGGCTCATTAAAAGAATGTCCCATTAGGCATGCCAAAAATTGTTGTCACATGAAATTACACCCTACTAAACATAGGCTTAGCATTTCAATGACAATGAAAATAACCTCAACGTGCAGGACCTTGCAGTTGAGGATATATCTCTAGAGAAGTTTGGCTTCCATTTCTAAACTAAGTGCAAATATGTTGGTCCAACCTTGCATACGAAATCTTATCCCTAATCCTAGTCTATCAGGTCATAGAGGAAAAGGAAGAGAAAAATGTTGAAAGTTGAAAAGATGGTTATGCACCAAGATTAAAGATGGTTCTTCCTTCCTATGTCTGTGGAGAGTATCAGAAAAACTACTAGATAAATTCGCACAACTCTCTTTTATACTAGTTCCTAAGAAGTTGCATGAATATTAGGGCTTAACATACTCTAAGCGAGAAATAATTTCTACATAATTAAATTTTGTTACCATATTTAACACAACATTCAATCTTATGAAACATAGAAAAAATTATTCAAATGTGAGGGAAAGAATATGTGTACAACACTTTCAAGGTGAAAGAAGCTAAGATATAAATTTATTAATAGAGAGGCATAGGCCAATGTCACTATTGAAAAAATGTAGAAAATACATGTACCTATAAGATAAAATAGGGAAGAACCATGTTCAATGAGCATAAAAGTTTCTTATATCATCTGCAAGTCATAGGAAAGATTTAGGGTATGTGACTGGGCTAAAAAACCTAGCCGAAACCCCTGCAAATCAAGGGAAAACATATGTACTTCAGATCCCAAGATAAAAACCTACCATCAAGGCCCTAATACCATAGCCATGCCTCCACGTTGATAAATTCATGGATGTAGAGAAAAAAAAACCCCATAAATTATGCAACAAAATCATAACTACAAACCTTGAGAAAACTCTTGGAAACCCTTGTCAAGCTAGGAGTTATGGTAATCTTTGCTTTGAGAATATGTTCACAATCTTAATGAGAATTGCAGATGTAATTATATAGATATTTCAAGGCAAATTAGTAGGTAACAACATAATCCCTTGCAATGTTCACCTACACAAAGGTACACCTTGAAAGTAAACATTTTCCCGTTTTGAATGTGGGTAGTCAATCTTCAAAGATCAGCGATTATCACAAAAAAAAGAATTTTCTTGCATGAAATGAGAAAATCCTTTTGATTACTATATTATTGGACATATTTCATTGTTTTGGAGCTTCAAAGGAATACAAATAAAAATATAAGTCCTTGCATGAGAAAAGGTTTGTGTGAAAAGGAATTAACCCCTAAAAAAGTGTTTCAAAATGTAAAAAATTATTGCTCTATATTTTGGGAGATAGAACAAACAATTTCCTACAAGTTTCATTCAAGGAAACCTTAGAGATCTCAATCTAGGGATGGAAATGAGGGAAAGAGATCTATAACAATGTGTCCTAAGGGTGTGATTAAAGACTAAACAAGGGTTCACCACCAAGAAAGGCTTGGAAAGAAACAAACATGAATGCAATGTGAAAACCTAACTATAGAGTATGAAACTAAAATATATAATAACAAATTAAGAATGAGTAGAGGGGTACCTGGAAGAAAGATTTGATCAAAAAAAGCTCTGAAACCCTAAAATTATGATTTTTAATGCTCACTAGGATCCATACACTAGTCTAGGCAATTTAATCCTAGACTAGGGTTCCTATGCAGAAACTAGAATCTCTTAGTGATTGATCTGGATCTTCTTAAATATGGAAAAATGCAGTACTGGGACTCATACACCCAAGGTGATGATTTAGTCCTAGTATTAGGGTTTGGCTGAAACTTTAGAATCCTCTAGTGATTTGTTGTAGCTTCTCTCCTGTCAAATCTTTGAGTCTAAAACCCTAAATTCTAGCCTATAGGTGACTTTCTATGAAGACAACAACCTTGTGACAACTTGGCAACTTTCTTCAATCTTGCAGCTTTGTCTTCAAAGGATATTCAAGCCCAAAGCACCTAGATCTACAATCACACATGTAGAGAGAGAGAGAGAAATTTTTTGATGGTTATGGAATAGAGGTTTTCCTTGGTCAAACCCCATTTAGGTAATTAAACCTTATGATGAAACAATGATACCTTGAATGATGTTTTGAAATGTAAATCTACAATCTTGTTGAGAAATTATGTCTCAACTTCCAACTTGAAGTCCTCGTTTTCATGCCTTGGTGATTTTGTGTTGTTTGCAAATTTATGGCGGAGGCGGAACCAGAATGGAACTTGGAATTGTTTTGTTTGCCTATGTTTCGGGTCTCTGGCGGAGGCGGAACTGGGATGTAATTTGGCATTGTTCTATTTGCTTAAGTTTCGGGTTTCGATTTCCATTCTCGATTCGACTCTGCTTCCTACCGTATGTTGATTCTCGCTTCGTAGGTTCTGGCAGAGGCAGAACCAGTTTTGGAAGTTGGCAATGTCCGTTTGCCAGGTTCTTGTTTCAGTTTCTATTCTATCTCTAGGCCCAAATCTTGCTTTTGTGATCTGGCTCTTCTTGATGTTTGGATTCTCCTCAAGGAGTTTTCCTCCGCTTTGTCCAAGTTATGGATTGTTGTTTCTTGCAGTTGGCGGGGGCGGAACCGGAATCGGTTTTGGTTCCTAATCTTGGACTTTTGGTAATGTGTTGTTTCTGTTTCTGTTCCATCCCCGGGTCTGACCACGACTCTGGTCTTTTGTGTTCCCATCTTGGTTTGACCTCGGGTTGACTTTACTTGGTCAAAACTGTTTCCGATGTGTTCCCCTTTGCAGTGAGCGAACATGGAACCGAATTGGTTCCTGAACCTGTATTTTTGATGGAGTCCTGTTTCAACTCCTGTTCTGACTTCGGCTATGGCAGTGTTTGAAATGACTTGAATTCCTGGTCACGCTCGACGTCTGTTTGATTGTTTTGGTTGCTCTATCAGTTGCGATTACTGATGGGTCTTGGATGCATGGCACCTGGTTGAATAGTGATTGGATGGATATCAAGATAGTTATTGTGGCAGTTGCATTTGTCAATGAAGGGTGGCGAGCTCAACCGTTTTGGTGATGGCATTGAATGCTTGGATAGCTCATTGCAGGGAGATCTGTCAGATTCGACCAGATGCGTGATTTGAGGATGGACTTCATTTCTCTTCTCGGTCAGTTACTTATGGTTGAGAGATGTGTTATTTCTCATAGATTTTTTTTTAAGTTGAAAAGTCGAGTTGAGTTGTAAGTTGCAGAGCAAGTTGAAGTTGCGAGTTCTTGAGGAGGGTTTTGAACTATATGTTGGAAAAACATTGTAACAGTGAATCTGAAACTCTCTTGGTGATTGTGAGCTAAACAAAGAAGTCTAGATATTGTATGTAATCGATTCATTATTGTAATACAATAGATTTGACTTTGTGTTGTCGGTTTTTTACCTGAAAGGGTTTTCCCACGTAAATAATGTGTCATCTTTGTTTGGTTATCTTTCTGCTTTCTCATTGTCATGGTTGTATGCATCTCTATAAGTTTTAGAAACTGTTAGGTTTTCGTTTTTGCTTCTCTCCCCTGTAGTAAAGGTGTTAAGGGAATGTATTCCGCACTGTTGGGTCAGTAGATCCGCATTCTTTTCCCTTCAAAGTGGTATCAAAGCTTGGCTAGTTCGTGTTATCCTTGTTAGGGAAAATTAGTTTTTTGTACTAATACTATTTCAGTGGGAGACTTGCATTGTTAAACTTGTTTCTATTGTGAGATGGCGAGTATATCTGGTAGAATAGATATTGAGAAGTTTAATGGCAGCAACTTTGAGTTATGAAAACTCAAGATAGAAGACTTGCTTGTGGATAGAGACCTCTGGACTGCAATGTCTTGAACTAAGCCACAAACTATAACCCAAGAAGCTTGGGATCTTGCTGATAGAAAAGCAAGAGGATTGATAAGACTGAGTCTAGCTGATTTTGTGCTCTTGAATGTTCATGAGGAGACGTCCGCAGCTGCTTTGTGGAAGAAGCTTGGTGATATCTACCAAGAAAAATCTCTGGTAAACAAGTTGTTCCTGAGAAAGAATTTTTACTCCTTGAAGATGGATGAAGGTGCATCTGTTGTAGACCACCTGAACTCATTCAATATGAGTGTTACTCGGCTGGCATCCGTAGGTGTAAAGATTGAGGAGGAGGATCGTTGCATGCTCCTGTTGTGTTCATTACTTGATAGCTAGGATCATCTTGTGATGGCTATTGGAAGCACAACCACTGCTCTCAAGACTGATGATGTGGTTGCTTCGCTTTTGTCTAGAGAAATACAAAGGAAATCTTTTGAGATGGCCAAGGATGCTCTTTCTGTTTGAGGTAGAACAAAGGAGAAAGGCAAGAAGAAAGACAACATGTCAAAATCCAAGTCTAAAGGGAGATCAAAGTCTCCTGGTAAAAAGTTCAAGGTAAAGTGCTGGAGTTGTGGGCAACCTCGTCATATTAGGAAGGACTGCAAGGAGAAGAAGAAGAAGAATGCTTCTGACAATGAATCTTCTCAAGGTGATGCAGATGCCTTTATTGCAGCAGCCTTAACAACTCAGGCATCAGATGATGTTTAGTTAGTTGATTCAGGTGCCTCTTTTGACATTACATCCAATAGAGATTGGTTCTCAAAGTATGAGAAGTATGATGGTGGAAAGGTATACTTGACAAGTGATTCAACATTGGAGATTATTGGCAAAGGAAGGGTCAGAA
>CM021100.1:451664335-451713348 GCA_007115665.2 Sequoiadendron giganteum
AAAAATCAAAATACTTTTTCTATATAAAAAACATTATTTTCTAAAAATAGCCCAATCAACCTTTTACGGTGACGACCGTTTGGCCATCAAATTTAACACAATGTTTTTGCTACGACGGCCGTATGACCGTCAAATTTAACCCAACACTGGTTTTTTCCCTCTTTGGAGCTGATTTATTCTGGAGGCCGTAACTTGGGTATACTATATCATTTTTTGGAAAATGAGATATCATCAGAAAGCTAGTTTTCTCATCTTTCCAGTGGTGTGGGTCTCATCACTTCTTTTTTCCGTTGGTGCATTCTATAGCTAGTTGAAGACAAAGGGGCTATTTTCAATCTCGAGCTCATATCTTTTGATCAGTTTCTCCGTTTTTTGCAATCTTAGCGATGTTGGAACCGTATTTCAGAGCTCTTTAGTTTCATCCGTGCCATTTTTCCAGATTCCACTCCAGGTATCTTTTATTGATTTATTTGTGTTTTCACATTCTAGTGGATTACTTGGACATATTTGCTCTTGGAAACATTTCGTTCACATGAGATGCTTTGTTCTTGGCTGTTCTTCATGTATTTCCAGCATTTTGTCCTTTGAGGACATTTTGAGCATCATTTGTAAGTTATCTTTTATGTAAATGCATTGAGATAAAGTGCCACACTATTGTACATGCATCTTTTGGGGATTTTGCACATAAGATTGTGCCATATTTTGTACTCACACTGATATTATAAAGTGCCATGAGGGGTTGTGTATTTTACCTTTATTTTTCCATCACATCTTTGTCCGGTGAGTGTCCCTCCACGACGACAGTGGATCATATGATTCCAGCCTCATGCATGTGTGCTTTGTTTTGCACACCACTTTTTCAGTTGCAGGTGCTTTCTTGTGCACTTTCAGATGTTGTTTCTTCTTCTTCATGCACTACAGGGTGTTGCACACCATTTCAGTTGATCTGTCAGGCTCCTAGTTCACCATTATGGGGGGGTATTATACTGTTCGTGCTAATGCTTCCTTGGTTTAGCCTTGAAAGGAATCTTCCATTCTCAGTTGATCAGTGTTTCAGACTATTGGTTCTTGTACCATTTTGTATCTTCGTTTCAGGTGTTTGCCTTTGTTTGCCATCTAATTCGAGTAGTGTTATATGGGGCACTTATACAGATTGTTGTATTTTTGATCCTGATCATCCTATCTTCAGTGGAGGTTCATCATCACCATAGCAGTCATCTTTCGATGGTTGTTTACAGCTTCTTCTGCTTCAGTCATGTTCTTCTTGGCTTTCTGCATCTCTTTTTGGAGTAGAGCTTTTTCCCATGAGGTTTTCTCTATTTTTCCATTTTATAGAGATTTGGTTGTATTTGGGTACCTGATCTGGCCTAGTTGTTGGGACCCATGTTGCCTTCTTGCATTGTAGTTACCTTTGCTTTCTTGCATTTGTTTGTAGCTACACTATTGCTCATCTTAAGGGGGGGTATTAGAGTAAAGGTTTTAACTTAATTATATTGATTAAGTTACCTTTATTCCCTTCTTAAGATTTCACGTTAGTTTGCATAATGTGACATTTAATAATTATATTAATTATTAAATGTTTTCCTATTAGGGCTTCTATTAGGGTTTTTCCTATTAGGGTTTTATTAGGGTTTGCATGATCTCTTTTTTATAAGGATTGATCCCATTGTATTTCATATCAATTCATTCTCTCATTCTCTCTGATATATAAATTTTTAGTTTTCAGAGAACCCTTGCTTGTTTGTCTCCATCTCTTCTTTTGTGACAGGTTATTTGCATGCAAGTGATCTTCGGGGTTTGTGAAGTTGTATTTTCTCAACTCCTACAAAGAATTCATTGACTACTGTGAAAGACATGGCATAAAAAGGCAATATGTTGTTGCCAGAACACCTCAACAAAATGGGTTTTTTGAGAGAAAGAACATAACTGTGAAAGAGATGGAAAGGACTATGCTGGATGAAGTAAAAATGCCAAACATATATTGGAAAGAAGTTGTTCATACAACTGTTTATATCTTGAATAGAGTACAAATCAGAGTGAAATCCAATTTCACTCCATATGAACTATGGTATGGTAAATTCGCCTCAATTAAATATTTCAGAATATTTGGCTGCATAAATGTTTTATCAAGAGAGATGATGATAACTTAGGCAACTTTCAATCCAAGTCTAATGAAGGTATCTTTTTAGGATACTCTAGTCATAGCAAAGCCTATAAATTCTTTAATAATAGGCTATATAAGATTATTGAATTTGTCAATGTCAAATTTGATGAAAATCTTCTTTTAGATGCAAAACCTATGCAGGATGATGAGGAAGAAGAATTTGAACTTGAAATAAAATCAGAAGGATTTGAAATAGAAAATCTTGAAGTAGAATCAACAATTCCTAAACTAGCTGAAGAAAATTCTAAAGATGGTGAAACTAGTCCTGAAAAATGTGTAACAAAAACACCTTCAAAATCTCTTGCTAGAAACCATCCTGCAAATCTGATTATCGGAGATAAATCTGTAGGAGTTCAAACAAGGAGAAGAACTATTAACTCTGATGAAAAATTTCACATAGCTGAGCTTACTACTTTCTATTTAATTACACAGTTTGAGCCAAAAAAAAATTATGAAGATCTAACTAATGAATGCTGGCTTAATGCAATGTAGGAAGAAATTGATCAAATTGAGAAAAATCAAACTTGGGAGTTAGTCCCAAGACCAAATGACAAAAATTTCATAGGAGGAAAATGGATATTTAGAAATAAACATGATGAAAATGGCCATGTTTTTCACAACAAGGCTAGATATGTTTGCAAAGGATATGCTTAGCAAGAAGGTATTGACTTTGGTGAAAACTTTGTACTTGTAGCTAGATTTGAATCCATTAGAATATTCTTGGCTTATTCTGTTTTCAAGAACTTTACTGTATATCAAATGGATGTCAAAAATATTTTTCTGAATGGTTATCTGGATGAAGAAGTTTATATATAACAACCTGAAGGGTTCATTTACAAAAAAAATCCTAATCATGTTTACATGCTGAAAAAGGCTCTATATGGCCTAAAACAAGATCCTAGAGCTTGGTACTCTAGACTGGATAGTCATTTAATTTCAAAAGGTTTTATTAGAGGAGGTGTAGACAACAATCTCTATGTTAAAATTGAAGGTTCTGATATTCTAGTTGTTGAAATCTATGTTGATGATACTATCTTTGGCTACAACAATACTACTTTGAGTGAAAAATTATCTCAGATTATGGAATCTGAGTTTGAAATTTCAATGTTGGGAGAGTTAACCTTCTTCTTAGGTCTTCAAATCTCTCAACTTGAAACTGGTATTTTTCTCTCTCAAACAAAGTATGCAAGAGAGATGCTAAAGAAATTTCAAATGGATGAATGTCATCTAGTGAGCACTCCAATAGTTACCAACTGCAAACTCAGCAAAATTGATGATTCTCCTTCCGTAAATCCAACTAAGTATAGGTCAATGATAGGCATATTGTTATATCTAATAGCCTCTAGACCTGACATAATGCAGGCAGTCTGCATGGTTGCAAGATTTCAATCATCCCCTAAGGAATCTCATATTAATGTTGTTAGAAGGATTCTTAACTATGTTTAGGGCACTCTTGATTATAGACTATGGTATCCCATAAGCAATGATTTTTTATTAGTTGCATATACTGATGCTAACTAGGCTAGTTGTCCGGATGATAGGAAAAGCACCAGTGGTCTTGCTTTCTTTCTTGGTGATCGAGTAGTGGCATGGCATAGCAAAAAATAAGAATATGTTTCACTCTCCACTGCTAAAGTAGAATATATTGCTGCCACCTCTTGTTGTACTCAAGTAATCTGGATGTCACAAACTCTATTTGACATGGGTATTGAAATACCTAAACCTATTTCTATTCTGTGTGATAATACTAGTGTGATTAATATGTCCAAAAATCTTGTTATGCACTCTTGCACTAAACACATTGCTATTAAATATCACTTTCTTCACGAAAAGGTATTGGCTAATGAGGTTTCTATGCAATATGTTCCTACACAAGCATAGGTAGCTGACATCTTCACTAAGCCTTTGGCTAAAGAGGTATTTGAAAGACTTCAGTCTAGATTGGGAGTTGTCTCTCAATCTCTGATCTCTTAATTCTCCATCTTGGTGTTAGGGGGAGCTTGTCAACTCTCTTAGCAGCTTATTGCTACTTCACATGTTTTTCTCTTTGTTGCTCCATTGCTATATCTGTAGCTTCTTGGCATTTCACTATTGTCTTCCCTTTATCCTTGTGACAAAAAGGGAGAGAATAATGAGCTCTTGGTTTTGGTTCAGTATTTCGGTTGGGTGGCTCAGTTTTTTCCATCAAGGACAAAGGGGGAGTTTGTTGAGCCTCTCTTTTGGTATTTGTCCTTTATGATAATATTGTGTTTTAGATTGGCATCTTTGTGGTTGATTATTCAGTTGCACTGTTTCTATTCTGTCATTGGCATACTTAGTTCGACATTATGATGATGGTTTTGATGGCACTGATCTCTCGACTCTATGTGCAGATCATAAGGAATCTTTTTTACAAGATAATTTTTCCATTTTCAAGTGGTATAATTCAATTTTGACATTTTGTGCTACAAAGATCTACAGGTTTATGTGTTTTGGCACGTTCAGATTTCTATCATCATGACTTTGATAATGATTTTGAACTACAAATCATAATTGTATCTTTCTCTATTCAACCTCATTTAGGTAATGCTTTTAGTTATTTTGGTTCTTGGAATTATAAAATGCAGTTGGTTTTTAGTTTTAAGAAAACCCTATCAGGTTTCCTTAAACAATTGATAATGGCTTGGGTATATTGTATATTGAATTGGGCATGGATATTTGGAAAATTGAAATTGGCATGGAATTAGCCTTTATTTCACTTCATAAGGCATTGGTTATATCATGCATTATGTCAAGGCAATCGACTTTGAATAAAGGTCTTATAAGGTATCGGGTCTAATGTTTGATAATTCATCAAGCCTCAAGGTCGACAATAGGTATAAGGTTTTGCTTATTTAAAAAGCCACTATGAATGTAACATGGCTTTGATTTCTTGGTAACAAGGATGGGTAAGGTAATCGAAATTTGTTTTTAAAGTGGTCATGACAAATTATTCAAGGCATAATTGTGTTGGCATTTCACTTGCTTAATCATTGAACATTGATAATGATGATCGACGGTTGTATGCATTTGAAGGTAATAAGTTTGTCGACATGCATTACATGGTATTGTTCGCGGAATTCAGAATGCATTATGAAGAGTCTATGTATGACATCAGTCCTTTCGGACTTCAAAATTTATCTATACTTGAAAAGTCATCGATCTTGTTTTTTGCTAAGGAATTTTAGGTCATTCTATTTGTTTCACATGCTCGAGGGTTTGGAATCCTAACTTGGCCGCCACCATAAAAATCTACTCACAACCGTTACACAGTGTTTGTTGGCTTACTGCATCTCTTAGACAATGAATGGGGATATCTAAAAGATCCTTGCCTTGGTCGATGGTTGTGTCAGCTTCTTGTCTTTGGGTGAAAGCTCGAAATTGGAAGGAGTCTTGGCCGTTTTGCTCTCTACCGGTCTGGTAAATATCTTCATGACACTCTCTCCATCGTTCTTCTCAAGTATTCACCTTATCAACTGTCTTTTGAAGAACCGTTATTTCTATTGGCTCATATAATAGAAGACAAGTGTTTACCTCTATCTAGAAAATGATAAAATGGGTTTATTCTATTCCTGGTCAGAAATAATGCATGTTGATTTCAAATAATCTAAAATGCATACCAAAATATTTTATCATATTAATTCTACTCATGCTTTAAGGGATGGTTTTTTTGATTTGTGGGTAATCATGCGTTCTACAAATCTTTTTAGTCTTTCACCTCGATTTAGTAATAATTATTTTTGGGTGCACTACCTTGAAGTTTCGGTTACATTGTTGTTGCAGCTGTTTTCGAGGCTGTTGTTCATGGAATATTTTTTTTCTTTTAATGATGGTTCGGTTAGCATTGCCTGTGCAGGATCCTTGTGTGGACAGGGTTCAGTCTTCTTACTAAAGTTACATATTCCTTGACCAATTTTTTGTCAGAAGAAAACCTTCATGTTGAACATTTTTTTCTAAAACACACAGCAATATCTGGCAACAGGGTTCGACAAAAAGTGGGTACTTTAATATTTACCTCTTTTTTTAAAAAAAATAAGAAAGAAGTTACTGTTGTAATTATTTTGAGATGTAATGATGGAATACATGTAAGAAAAAAAAAAAGGGCAGAGTGAGATCAGTTTTTAGATTCTTAGAAAAAAAGAGGAGAAGTGTTAACTATTTTTTAAGAACTATGAGAAATGTATGAGAAATATAGTGAAAAACCAGTGTGAGTACATCACAGTGATTGTATTGAAGAAATGTCGAGTTTTGAGATTGAAAATCTGAAATATGAGTTAATTATCAAGTTGTCTTAAGGCTTGACAATGGCTAAAATTCTAAAGGTTCATTTTGGAATTTTGAGGATTTTAGATATTGTCTGTCAAGAGGCACTTGATAGATAAGAGAGAAATAGAGAGATCCTTTGTATCATTGTATGTCTTACTAAAAATAGAAAAGGGGTTGGTGCTCCTTGAAATTGGTGTTTCTAAAAGAGGGGTTGGTGCTCCTTGAGTTGGTGCTTAGAAATCAGCCTATAAGGCATTGTCAAAAGTAAAATTTAAAATATAAGCCTAGAATGGCAACAATTTAGGAGTGGTTTTTCTACCCCAAGTGGGTTTTCCACTCGGCATATCTTGTGCCATTATGCTTATCTATGGTTCATCTGATTATTTGTGTGAATTCTTTAATATGCTATGTTTCTCTATCATACTTCTCATTTCAGTTATATGTGATTGCATTCAATACATGAATGAGTTTATCATTGATAAATGAGAGCATAAATCTATTTTATTTCAGTTTTTGTAAAATTTTTCAAAACAGTTAATGACACTGATTCATCCCCCCCTCTCAGTGTCTTTTTCACTCCAACAAGAGTCACGTGTGTACCTATCTTGAATTTTTTGGGTGTGTAGGATCATAATGGGCCAAAAAGTGGTGATATGTAAGTGATATGATGGCCCATGTGGCTGACGACTTTTTTTACCCAAAATCGATGAAACAAAAAGGGTTTTTAAAGGAGATTCTCAACTTTCCACCAATATAAATTATGCTTTACTTTAAATTTAATAAATAGTTATTATTCATTTTCTATTTGAATTAAGACTAAAGTCCTAATTGATAGGCTCATTGAAAAAAATCTATAGCTTTCGAACGTTATCACATTTTTTGAATCCAAAACATGTGTCACATTCCATGCTTCGCATACTATAGGATTAAAAAAAAAAAAATCATGAAGTTTTGACCAAGTTAAGGTGGTCAGACATACAAGTTTTTATATTTTTAAAAAGTTGTAATAAAAAATTCATAATTAATTATTTACTTGGAAAAAAAATTACAAAAAAATATGCATCACAAGGGGACATGATTCCTCTACTTATACCTAAAATATTATAAAAAAAAATTATTTTATTCTGGTTAGGGTGGTCAGACAAACACCTACTTCTTATTTTTTTCCTGAAATTTAAGTTCTACTACATTGAAATTTCAAATTTTTACCAAATAGATTTAAAAAAAAAAAACCTAGTAGTTTAGAAACTAGATTTAATTTTATACAGATTTTATTCTTACATATTTTTGAAATAATATAGATAACTTATTCAAATTTTTATGTCAAGTTTCCTAACTCTGATTTTCTAAATTTTCCTCACCACTTAAGGGCTTATTTTTCCCATGATGATCCTGTACATACCCTGTCATTCCCCAAAATTTCACACAACTAAACAATAACATAACCATCAGTTTTTTATTTATTTATTATTATTATTTTCCTTAATCGAGAAGGATATAAACTACTTTAACTAGACAACCTATGCATCCTTAATAATAAGGTTGTTTCAAATATACTAACCAAACAGGTGAAGAATAATATGGGTATAAGGTGACAAACACAAACATTTCTACCAATTTTTTTTATTTAGATAACAAAAACAATACTTAATGATATATTCTTAGCATTTGTGAAGATATCAAACTAATAATGCCATCACCAACATTGGCACAAAAGGCAAAGGAGGAATAGAGCCAATTAGATCAATGAATTCTATTCACATGAGAAATATGATCTAAGGTATTCTTCATGAAATAAAAAATTTAATTCCAACTTAAAACCTATCAATAAGTTTATAGATGTTAGGAACACAATTATAATGAAATCAATAATTAAGTTACATAATTAAATCAAGGAATTAAAATAACTAAAATCCTAAATTAAACTTTCGAAGTATCAATAACAATAACTTAAATTAAACAACAAGGTAGTATTAACTTAAATATATATTTATTTATATTTCACTTAATATAACAATTGGTTCTAAAATTGGTTTGAACTAAACTGATTAAACTAAATTAATAATGACTATATCAATGAATTTCAAATTTTTTTTCTTTTTCAAGTTGTGGAACACAAAATTATTTGCCTTTGACCCTTGATTAATAATCTAATTCTCTCCAAGTTACAATCTAATTGACTATCTAGCTATGTTTTTTATTATAGAAAAAATAGGTTTTGAAGGGGCCCCAAAACCCTTTACAAAAAAAGTTGCTTCTTCATCATATAATAAAAAAAAAGATAAGCAGCCAAAAAGTAGCCAAAAACCAACACATAGATAGCTAGAAAAAGGCACAAAAGATAGAAACAAACTAGAGATTTTTAAGAATTTTCCCTACTTCGCGATCACTATCGATAATTTTCTAATGGAAGTTCATGATTTCCACCAATTTATAGGTAGGAATACCAACCCTTGCATTAAGTTTGGTCTTATTATGTATACAAGTAGAAGGCCTTGTATCACTAGTCATCTTTAGCTGCCCACCACCATCAACCACCATGTCTTTTGATATAGAGTTGTCCCCCAAGCACTTCCTAGACTTCTTGTTTAGTAAGCATAACCTGTTAGCCTCATTGCACATTGCATGTTACTAACCTCCACAACCTTCTCCAACTTACAATCAATAACAATAATTTTTTTTTCATAGGAATTCTTCATATTGAGTATTTCATCAGCTACCATGTTAAGAGTATCAAAAATTTGATTGAACTCTAACTGCACCTTGTTTATTTGGGCCTGCATATTAGGCACCTTAGAAGAGGAGGCCTCATCAAAATTATTACACACAACTCTAACTCAAACATTAGCAGAGTTCATCTCATGAAAAACCCACTTAAAAAGCTTGAACAAGGAGAGAGAGCTCTCTTTTACTAGATTGAGATAATCAAGCATAATCTCCCTCCTAAAACTAAAACCATCTCTCTCCACAACATAATCTTCTTTAGATTCACTACTAGTAGAAGCATTCTTCATGGTTTCCTTCCCTTTTTGAGCTGAGACTGTAACACCTTTGTCCACATTCAGCTACACCACCTGGTTCTCAACATCCGACAAATTTCCAACAAGATCCTACAACACATCCCTTTCCAAATTCACATGATAAATTTTCCTCTGCTTCCCCTATTTATTTTGCACATTAGGAATAGGGGAGACCCCCAGCTAACCTTTATTCACGAAATACTCCTTGCACAAATTTTCCAACGTGGTCCCCTTCATATTTTTGCCACCTGATCCACCTCAGCCTCATCTCCCATTTCATACTCATCTGCTCTTGAGGAGACTAGAGTTTGATTCTTCTTTCTTTTATTATCTCTAGCCTTCTGCTTTTTACTGCCTGACCCCTTCATAGATTTTGACTTCTGGAAAGACCGAACAATCTCTTCCTCGTCACCAGTGATATACTTATCATCCCTAGAGGAAATAGGGGATTGTTTCTTTTTTATCTTCTTACCTTTTGAGATGGCAAGAGAATTTGACTCACCCTCCAAGGAAGCATTAGACCTAGCAAAGTAGTCTTCATCCTCAGAATCCTACTCAAACCTTGTACGACATACTCAAGATTCTTCTTTTTTCTCCTAACATTGGAGATATTAGGTTGAGAAGGGAGGATAACAACCTTGACATACTAAAAAATCAACATAATAAGACCTTCATGGAGGATAGGGTTTTTAGGATTGCGTCTATGATCCCTTATACTAGTTTCCAAGGAAACCAATAAATAGTAAGGGAATGAAACTCTTTTATTATGCCTAAAATAGTTCAATAAGACAAAATGATGCCTAGAAATAATAGAAAAGTGGTTGTCCAAAGTAAAATACCTCATAATCTCCTCAGCGACATCTCTCCAAATTTCCTTGAGAGAAGAACAAAAATAGCCACCACATTTTTCCTTTTTCTAGCTTCCTCTGCTCGTTGTGTTTGAAGAAAGCATCCATAGCCGAACCACACTCATTCTAATCTCTATAAAAGAAATTCCCATCAGTCAATTAACTTATAATTTTAGCAACGAGGTCCTCTGTGATATTAAACTCCTTTCCCCCAATTTCCAGCACCCAATTTTGCGAACCCTCAAGAAATTCCTGTGAGATCTTCACATCGAACCCATGCAAATTTTCCATATATGGAGTCACTCCCCCAACTTCCAAAAATTCCCACACCTTCTTGTTAGCCTTCACAGTATCATAGGATTTGGGCTCATTTCTATTTTGGCTACCCCCCATAGTTGTAGCAAGAAAAAACCCCAACAAAAGGAAGAATTTGTAGAAGAGCTGAAGAAACATAGAAAGCTTCCAGAGAAAAAAAGGAAACCTCAAGAAAAAAAGGCTCTCTAGATACCCATAATCTATGTGGATTGGACAAGATGGTAGAGAGGAATAATTAGAAGAGAGGGCCTAGTCATTCAAGCCACCACACCATATCGCCTGACCTTTCCTGTAAGTAGGTTACACCTCAGAATAAGCTGCCACATAAGGAACATGTGACAACACACCATTAAAAGAGCACATCTCTTAGCACCTTTGAGATTCATAATGAATAATTGAAAGAGCCTCTAGGGGAAGAAGGTCATGTTCTCCCCATTCCAAAAAATCATTTACCCCATAATTGGCGAAGAAATCAGCCAACCTATTGCCTTCTCTATCAACATGAGAGATATGACATTGATCAAAGGAGTCCATAATATTTAAAGCATAATTAATAAGCACCTCCACCATCCACGAAGGATAAGATAATTTCCTAAGGTTGTTAATGATGTTGAGAGAATAACTCTCAAGCCACACCTTATCATATCCTCTTGATTGAGCTAGCTTCAAACCATGATAGGCTGCAGATGCACTATCTAGCTAAGTTATATTAAACTATCAAAGAAAATATTACACTTGCAATATTTTCTTACAACTATTATTTAAAAAAATATATAATACGCTAGATAGAATTTAATGTTCAATTAATTGGAAAGAAGTAAAAGATTTTCTTATAATACTTAAGATTAATAGAATTAATTTTTATTTAAATAAATAAATTACAACTAATTTAATAACTTAAAAAAAATATTGAACTTTTAACTACTCAAAAGTACTTGAGTTTCTTAAAATTTCATTCCATTCTTCTTTACTGATTTTTAGAGTTTCCCTTCTTTATTGATTTTTTTCCCCTCTTTATAGATTGCAGTTTCCTTCCTTAATAGATTGTTTTGAGTTTCCAAAAACAAATTTTCATTTATAACAATATAAATTTTCCATTGATCTCTATAAATAAGATAAAATAATATATATTTTTTTATATCCCTCTAACATTATATGTAAGATGATGGTTAATAATAGGTTTACTTTGCGTCTCTTTCAATTTTATTTTTCTTGATTTAAATTCTGAATTTCATAAAATATGTTTGAGACCCCAAAGCTAAATTTCCAATACAAATGATAAAATAGATGGCAAAGTAATTAAATTTAATTGGAATCTTTCTCCAACTACTTTATCCCTTTAAATACCGAACTATTATTCTTTCCTCTATCTTTTAGGATTTCAATTAGAACTATTTCTTCAAGTTAGTTACAGATTTAGTTTGCATGAAGATGACATTGATACTTTATTTTAACTTCTTTATGCAGATGCAAAGACTCAAATAGTTTCCCTTCCCAAATTATTGGATTTTATCATACTAATATACCTAATCAAATTGATGAGTAATTGTTGATATTAATTCTTTTGTAGATTAAATAATGTGTATTTGTTTCCATGAGTTTTAGATTTGAATGCCACAACTGTTAATAATAACTATAGCAATTTGTATATATATACATATATACTAGATTTGCATTCCCCTTTTATTTGTTTCATTGAATTTCTAGATTTGCATAGAGGCTTGAATTTTCTTCATTTATAAATTGGGGAAAACTATGGAGGTTGCTTATAAGATATATTGAGAAAATTCCCAATTATATATTCTTGATTTGGAACACATAAATATATGTCTTTACCATGTAGATTTTCCTCCAGAAGTTTATAGGTTACAAAATGGTGGAAAATTAAATCCCCATTATCTCAATTTAATATACATGCACATATATATGGTTATATTTATCTTTAAATGTATAACTGATCGACCTACTCAAAACACCTAATTCAAACTATAGTATATGTCTTCTTTGCAAGATCGAATCTCCATAAAAGAAAACCCTTATAATATTCATTGTTGATTGCAAACTCTATGAAATCATCCATTTCATTTTATTTTGCAACGCCCTCACATGGTGACACAAAGTACGGGGCCAAGCCCTCCATGGTCACCTCTCCAAAATGTATTCATTGAGCACCATTGCGGCCTAAAATCTTTCATCTTTGTAAGCTCCTTTTGCATAGTTTAAGCTATTTGACAGCGCATATAATAAATATTATATTTTTTCTTTGTAATAACAACATATGTCTCAAATACTCAGTGCATTTCTTTAATTTTGAATATAAGCCTATCTTACTCCCTGGTATTGTATTCATGACCAAAATAATCAAGGTTTATTTATAGGTTCTCATATCACATCATGTGTTATGGATGTTGAACTATTAGCTTTTTTTCAAGGAATGGATTAATATCGGTTATTCATCAAATATTGTGTAAATGCAATAGGGACTTATAAGTAGTGGGATAAGTGTTATTCTTTTCTTGGTTTCTCATTGTAAGGAAGTGAGGTTATAAGAGCCATTTGTTGGTCAATTGTAGGAGTATATTTCATTTTTCTGAATTTGTTATGGATAAGGCATTGATCAAAATAATTCATAAAGTTTGAAGATTGATGTAAATCACATATCAAATCAAAAATCAAATTTTTAATTTACTGCAAATTTCTAAAGTAAGACTTTATGGTCACTCTAGATTTTGGGAATTTTGATGGCCTCTCAGTCCCTTCACCACCCTAAGGAGTCTTATCCTTGTTGCACTTGTTGCTCGACATCTTGATCTCTCACTTCAAATAAAAGCTAAGAGAAATATATCTTCTTGTTTAAGAAGGACATAGAATATGGATCCCATAATCCCATTCCTTGCTCAATATCATCTTTAAGATTGACTCAAGAATGGAAAAGAGATAAAAAATCTTATAACACTATAGAAAAATGATCACTTACCTTTATGTTTTCATTGACATCATATTCATTAACGTAGGAATGCCTGTAGTTGTAAGTTTGTAACTTGCCTATGATCAAGCTTCCAAGTCCAACTTAAATTGAGAGCTCACAAGTTCAAAACTAAACCAAATGTGTAAAAATAAATCAGATTTTTGAATGTATTTATATCAATCCATATTTGGTGAATTATGCGATAATTTTAAATGGTATAGTAAAAATTTGGAGAATCTCTCGTGATTATACAATGATACTTTTAATTGTTGGGAGAATAAAACCTCGATGGAACACATACATTATAATTTTCAAGGCGATTATGGCCCTATGATTATAATGCAGGTGTCATAGTAATTGCAAAAATATGTCCTCAAACGTAATTATTTTTTAATGATATTGGAAAAATGGGTCCTCATAATCAATTAAATTTTCACCAATTTTAATTGGTGAAATGGATCCCCACATGTAGTGGAGATTTAATGATGTTGGTGAAATGTTTCTTAATACACAATTTTGTTTTAATAGTATTGGCGTATATGTAGGTGATTTAATACATTCTTCCAAGATTCTAGGTGAAAATATTAATCATTTGGTTTGAAACATGTAGTTTGTTATGGTGAAAATATTACTTACATGTGCCCCATAAAATAAGTAAATTGCAAATAGAAATGCATTGGATCGATAATTCAAAAAATCTGGGCAATTCGGCAACCCCATTGGTTGTAATTTATTTGTCAATTTTAACATGGTCGATAAGTACTATTCACCAATTGACAAAGATTCACCACTAAAAAGTCCTTATGCATCACCCCATTCATCTAATAGACAATCAGGAACCTCCTCCACAAGAGTAGGAGGATCACGAATAGTATACTTTGCTAGGAACAACCACAAGTCATCCAATCAGTAATGTGGATTCTTGGCCAACTAGAAGATACCCTTGTTTGAATTATGGGCATGAAATTATAGGTATGATCTAGAACTAAGATTATTGAGTTGATGTAGAGTCACTAAAATTTGATTGTAGATTCATCAGATACCTTGTTAAATGCCTCTTCGAGGCTAAAAATATTGAAAAACGTACCACTTTCTTAATAGGATGAACTAAGGCTCATTAAAACCATGTCCCATCAAGCATGCCAAAAAATTTGTCACATGAAATAACCCCTTGTTGAACACAGGCTCAACATTCCAATGATAGAATGAAAATAACCTCAAGGTGTGGGACCTTGCAATTGAGGTTAGATCTCTAGAGAAGGTTGGCTTCCTTTTCTAAACTAGGTGCAAATGTGGGTATGTGCAAGATCATGATGGGCCAAAAAGTGGTGATATGTAAGTGATATGATGGCCCATGTGGCTGATGATTTTTTTTAACCCAAAATTGATGAAATAAAAAGGGTTTTTAAAGAAGATTAACAAATTTCCACCAATATAAATTATGCTTTACTTTGAATTTAATAAATTATTATTATTCATTTTCAATTTGAATTATGACTAATGTCCTCATTGATAGGCTGATTGAAAAACATCTATAGCTTTCAAATAGTATCACATTTTTTGAATCCAAAACATGTGTCACATTCTATGCTTCGCATACTATAGGATTAAAAAAACAAAAAATTGAATTTCATGAAGTTTTGACCAAGTTAAGGTGGTCAAACATACAAGTTTTAAAAAATTTAAAAAATTGTAATAAAAAGTTCATAATTAATTATTTAATTAGAAAAAAATTACAAAAAAATATGCATCACATCGAGACATGAGTCCTTTACTTATATCTAAAATCTTATAAAAAATATTATCATTTTATTGTGGTTAGGGTGGTCAGACAAACACCTACTTCTTATTTTTTCCCTAAAATTTAAGTACTACTGCATTGAAATTTCAAATTTTCACCAAATAGATTTTTGTTTTTCTAAATAAATCTATTAGTTTAGAAACTACATTCAATTTTCTATAGATTCTATTCTTACATATTTTTGAAATAATATAGATAACTTATTCAAATTTTTACGTCATGTTGCCTAATCTGATTTTTTGAATTTTCATCACCACTTAAGGGTCTGGTTTTTCCATGATGATCCTGCACATACCCATATGCTCATCCAACCATGCATATGAAAAATTATCACTAATCCTAGTCTATTAGGTCATAGAGGAAAAGGAAGAGAAAAATTTTGAAAGTTGAAAATATGCTTATGCACCAAGGTTAAAGATGGTTCTTCCTTCCTATGTTTTTAGAGAGTATTAGAAAAACTACTAGAGAAATTCACACAACTCTTTGTTATACTAGTTCCTAAAAATTTGCATGAAGCTTAGGGCTTAACATACTCTAAGAGGGAAAGAATTTCTTCGTAGTTAAATTATGTTTCCATATTTAATACAACATTCAATCTTATGAAACATAGAAACATTTATTCAAATGTGAAGGAAATAATATTTGTACAACACATTCAAGGTGAAAGAGGTAAGATAGCAATCTATTGATAGAGAGGCATAGGCCAATGTTACAGTTGAAAAAATGTACAATATACATGTATTTGTAAGATAAAATAGGGAAGAACCATGTTTAATGAGCACAAAAGTTTCTTATATCATCTTCAGGTTGTATAAGAGATTTAGGTTATGTGACTAGGTTAAAAACCCTAGCTGAAACCCCTACAAATCAATTACAAACATATGTACTTCAAATCCCAAGATAAAAACCTACCATCAAGGCCCTAAAACCATATCCATTCCTCCACATTTGTAAATTCATGGGTATAGAATAGAAACCCCCATAAAACATGCAACAAAATCATAGCTACAAACCTAAAAAAGCTCTTGGAAACCCTTGTCAAGCTAGGAGTTATGGCAATATTTGCTTTGAAAATATTTTCACAATCTCAATGATAATTGCAGATGTAATTATATAGAGAATTGGAGTTCAATTAATAGGTAACGACAAAATCCCTTGCAATGTTCACCTACACAAAGGTACACCTTGAAAGTAAATTTTTTCCCATTTTGAATGTAGATAGACAATCTTGAGAGATCACTGATTATCATGTAGAAATTTGAATTTTTTTTGCATGAAATGAGAAAATCCTTTTCATTACTATAGTATTGGACACATTTCACTGTTTTGGAGCTTCAGAGGAAGACAAATGAAAATATAAGTCTCTGCATTAGAAAAGGTTTGTACTTTAAAAGGAATTAACCCCTAAAAATGTGTAAACAAAATCATTTCATTCATTTGTAGAAACAATTCCTTTGAAATAAAAGGCTCCACGAAGCAAAAATCTAGGGAAATTCAATCAAATGATGAAAAGTGGTGCTAACTAGGATATAGGATGGGGACCACCTGACGAGCTCGACACATAGTAACTTAAAAGCTTTAAATATACATGTGGTAATTGAGAAAGCTTGAGGAACTAGGAAAAGGGGTTGTTAATGAAAGGTCCAAGAGGCTTCATAGAACAACTTATAGGCTTGGGAACCTAGAGAGCATGCCACTAATTGAAAAGAGAAAAAGGGAGCAATATTTTTCATTCAATAAGTGAAAAACTCATACGAGCCAGTAGTGAAAGAAAATATGTCATGGTTTTGCATGTTTGTGAGGAGACAATAGCAAAATTGAAAGCCCTTGTGAAATAGAGATATTCTATGAAATAATTACATGTGGTGTATGGGGCTTGATGAGGTACAAAATGTTAAAATGCCATGCACTCGCACACTTGATGGGGTAGACAAAGATTGATCTCATGGGCTTGTGGAATTTTGATGCGTGCCCAGGTGGGTCCTAAAGGAAGCAGTCACTAAAGTTATCAATTTTGCATGTGTGGGGAAACTACCAAGTCTGTAAATTAGGATTAAGGGTTAGTTAGGAGACAAAACGATGCCTTTAAGAAACAATGTAAGGGACCAAGTAACCAAGACAGGCAGTCAACGAAGAAATAGAAATAAATTGCACAAAAGATCTTAGGATTTATCTAGGGTTTAAGAAAATTTGCAAATTTTCAACTTTGTCAACTTTTACACTTTTGACAAATACATACCCAAAAACTTGCAAACATGCTAGAGGCACACTTCAGCATGATAAACCCATTAAGATTTCTTGAATCGATTAGAACTGGTGAGAAAAAATAGGGAGACACAAAGTGACAACAGTTTCCTAAAGAATTATTCTCTAACACATATCTATGCATATTTCCTCTATTAATGTACAAATTTTTAAATCTTTTTATAATAATATATATGCCTTATTAAAAAAAAATTATCCCTTTTGATATTTCATGTGCCTATATCCTCTATTAATGAGCATATCTTTCTATATATTTTTATAATAATGTCTATATCTTCTAAAGCAAAATTTATCCCTTTTGATATCTCATGTGCCTATGTAAATTAATCAATCTATCTTGTAAGGACCTTGTGTAAATTTTATCTATATGTCTCTTATATGTTTTATTTTTTATATGATACAAAATAATGTAAAAAAAATTAGAAATACAAATAAACATAGTTCAAAGAAAAATAATTTTATTCAATAAGAAATAGATAGATATCAAGATCTACAAAATAATAAATCCCTTTTATTCTATTATATTGTAGTCTTTGATATCTATTTAATATTTGTATTCCTTGCCTTATAGGTGGGAGACTAATGTTTTTAGCTTAATGTGGCCTATTAAAATGGTTCATCATGAATCGTGCCAATAAAATATTTATATCGCTATGCTAATGTTTTAGGGATTAATTTAGTTAAAGAAAATTATTGATTTTTTTGCAATTTTCTCATTGGCTGGTGGTATTTTTGTCATGGTTTTGTCATTTTGAAATTTATTTATTTAATTATTGTAGCTAACTTTGCTATTGGAAATATTTCATGAGTTTTCTTGTATATTCATGTCTTCACAACCACACGTGGCGTTTGAAGCAGTACATTTGCATTTACTATTTTCTATTTTTTATTCAATATACATATATTTGCTTATATTCAATATACATACATTTTCTTATTTAATGATCTCTTAGAACTTACATTTCCTTATATGATATACATTTAATCTCTAGTAGAATTTTAGGAAATGAATGCCACTTTATAATTAATTTCATTCATGTTGATCACAATAAATATTTTGCACACACACCCATTGAAATTTATAGTAAGTAGTAAAAAATTATAAAATAAATGACTCCCAAGCTCAAGTAAACTAATGATATTTTATAAATGAGTATATTTACAAGCCTATTTATTAATGCACATGTTCTTCTAGTTTTAAAATTTGATAAAAATGATGAAATTAAAATCTTGATAGAAAATAAGAACAAATAAAGTGCATCACTTTGTGGTGCACAAAACTCCTATTTTTTAAAAATGACTTAAGCAACATGAACCATTGAGGAGTTGAGAACAAAATATAATTATAAAGAAGAGGTAAAAATATTCCTTTTATAATTATATACCATCCTTCAACCACTTTCCCTCTAAGTTATACAATTTTATGTTAAATTATTTCATAAATAATCTCTTAATCTACACCATTATTAAATTATAGGAAAATTTTATTCTTTGAAACATTAATAAAATTCAATTCAAACTACACCACTATTATCTTTTTGAAAAGTAACAAAATTCTTAAATTACTAGATATGTTGCATACCTATACATTAAATAACAACAAACTGCACAATGAAATAACTTGTTTGATTACCACTTGATTCATTTAAACTAGGATATAGTTATTCCATACACTAGAATAATTTTTTTCCCATATGCATATAAATACAAGTTTATTTTTCATTATTCCATATCAAATTGCAAGATTAATTCGCATTTATATCACTTGGAGCGCATATTTTGGAGAAGAGGTTTTTACACATTTATCAAGGAGGCAAATATTGGAGAAGACAACTTTTCATTTTTATCAATCAAGGCAAAATTTGGAGGAGAATTTAACTAAGTTGGTAGAGGACTTGTTTTGAGTCATCTTTAACTTGAAGAAGAAAATGGGACAACAAAGAAAAAGAAAAAATGCATCTCAACAAAAATTGTCAAAAGAAGAACAAAAGAGGCATGAACAAAACTTGGAAAATTATCATAGAAAGAAACAAGGTACATGCTTGTTTCTTCTCTCTCTCTCTCTCTCTCTCTCTCTCTCTCTCTCTCTCTCGCTCTCTCTCTCTCTCTCTCTCTCACTCACTCAAGTGTGTTTAGGAATTTTATGAACACCTCAATTTTTTTTGGTTATAAATATATTTCGAATTATGAAAACCATGTTAGATTTAACTTGAAAGGTTTAATACTAAACAATAGTCATCTTGCATAGACATTACCTAAATTTATTATCATCTATTTCCAATTGATTTTGTTCCATGGAATTCTTAAGTTCAAGATTCTTTGATTTTATTTGTTTCAACTCCACTTAAATAACTCATAGTCTCTCACTTTCTTTGCTTGCATGTAAATTCAAACAAGCAGGAAATTCTCAAGCTGAAGTCGAGCCAAATCTAGATATTGGATCAAATGAATCTGCTGAAGAACACATGGAACTTGAAGTTAGGGAGGAGACCCTAGTTCAAACAATTCTTGTTAGAGAGGGGTCAAGATCACTTCCTTCTACTGGTATGGATGAGCATATAAAACTAGCTAAAACTTCTCTCACTTATAGCATCATGTCTTATCACTTTGTTTGGTTCCATACAATAACTTCAATTATATAGAATCATCTCTCACTTTCTTTGCAAAATATTTTGTGACATGTAGAAAGGGCTCAACAAGCAAGAAGTACTCATGCTAAAGTCAAGCCAAATCTAGATATTGGATCAACTGAATCTGCTAAAGAACACATGGAACTTGAAGATAGGAAGAAGGCCCAAGTTCAAACAATGCATGTTGGAGAGGGGTCATGATCACTTCCTTCTACTAGTATGCATGAGCATATAAAACTAGCTGGAAAGATGAGGAAACCAATTTCTTATAGAAATTTAGATCATTTACTTGAAATGGATATGGAGAAACTGAAATTTTATGCCAACCAGCCTTATAATAAGAGAAAGAGGTCAATGACTAAATTTTTAAATGAAATAATCAATGATCATTTCAATCATCTTGATACACTTGAAAAAATCCAATTCTTATCATGTTTACTTCTTCATAATGAGCTGAAAGAGTCATTACAATTTTTGGGTGTACATTTAGCATCAAATAAGAAGAAACGCATGGGATTACAAAAGGATATTGCTCAAAATGTTAAAAAGGGTTTGGATTCCATTGGGAAAGAATCTCAATTAGTGGATAAGGCCACTACAAGAAGGTTGATGTTGACATTTATTATACATCAAGATATAGCAATAAAAAGAAAAATGTTTGCACTTTCAGCTGAAATTGATTATAGTAGAACCACATTAATAAAATATGAGAAAAGGAGAAAGTTTTTGGATGAGAGTTCAGAAGGCAATTGGGCAGTTATGTGTAGAGCTCCCCATTCTAACAAGATTGAAGATGTTGTTAGGAACTTGATATCAAGTTTTTGGCATGATCAAACTCGTCCATCATCAAATACTAGAGATGTTATGAGACATAGGATTGGGCTTGGTATTTATGAAAATCGTATCAAACATTGGCTAGACATAACACAATTTGAGATGTATATGAACTTTTTTAATGCATATCCTCATATAAAGTTTGGGAAAACAATGTTTGAAAGGTTAAAGCCATATTATGTCAAGATAAACAAGTTTTTTGAAACTTCTTGTTGTCGTTATCATATTGAATTTGATCTCTACTATCAGGTGTTTCGAAAGATGAGAGAAGAAATTTGAGGGTTTCAAAATGCACCTCCCAAATAGGCAAGTTTTTTCATAATGGCTATATTATGTGATCATGAAAATGGACCTCAAATAAACTGCATAAAAGGAATTTGTGAGATATCTGGAAATTTGGCTAAATTTCCTTCAAGAAATGAGGATACTGAACTAACAAAGACAATAAATTGCAAGAGGTAAGTAATATTTTTAGAGAGTTTATTTGTTTCAATTTGATTAGATTGTTATTTGAATTCTCTAATGTAATGTTTCATTGATTGTTTGGTTTATTGCTTATTCGCATATTTTACTCACATAGGTACAAGTATGTAAAGTTTCAAACAAATTTTGGGAAAGAATCCACAAGGTTGAACTATGTAGAAGAGGAGATTCCTATTGAAAAATTTATGGAAGATTTTCGAAAATTGACACAACCATAAATACAATATTTCATTTTTGCTAAGTGGCAAGCACAAAAATTCCAAACATTGAGAGATACTTTCCCACTTGGAACAATTCTATCAGTATTTGAATTTGCAAAAAATTACTCCTTTGTACATCAAAAGGAGATTCAATCAGAGTATTACATTTCAAAACAAATCACTATTATGGTTCATGTGTGTTATCAACATGCAAAATCAGAATTGGATGGTGTTGAGAGTACAGATGAAGAATGACTCATTAAGAAAGAATATCACTTTTATGTTAAAGTAATTGGTTATTTACTTGATTAATTAAACAATATTGGTTTAATTAATTAAAGTTGTCTCTTATCTCTTTTACACTTAAGCTAACATTAGGTGCATAATAATTAATTATTTTATTAATTATTAATGTGCAAGCCTAGGGTTTTCCTTTTTAGGGTTTCTTTGACCTATATGAGGTTGTAAACTTCTCTTTTGTATTATGATTCATTTTACATTTTGGGTGAATACAGAGCTCCACATTTTTGAGCATTCTCTTTGTTGCTTCTATTTGCTTCTCCTTATAACATGTATTCTTCACTTGCAGAGGTCACTGGGCTCCTATGAAGTTGTATTTTCTCAACTCCAACATGGTATCAGAGCTCCAGATCTGCAGCTACTTGTTCTTGTTTTGAGATTTTTGCATTGGAAGCAGATCTAGGGTTCTAAGGTTGTTTTGGTGGATTCGGCATACTCCTATTTTTGGGTTCACTTTAGGCCCAAACGGACATTACCATTGGATTCGTAGCACCCAAAAACCCCTAAATTGACTGTTCATTCATCGATTTTGGTTACAGTCAATCAAGGAGGCAAAAAAAATTTGCCCTAAGGCCGTACAGCCCCAAGGCACGACGTCCGCAGCAAAAATCACAAAAAAAATTGTAAAACCGAAGGTTTTTAAATATTTTCATGTGCTGCCCGCATGCACCAGTATCACCACTAGCAAGCCGCTCGGCCACCGCCACTGGCGGCAACAACCGGCCATGGCCCCGCTGCAACCGTCACGCCGTCGACCTCGTGCCCCGCCCGACCTCCGCTGGCACGCCTCTCGCGCGCCGCCCGCGCACCACCTATGCACCACCCACGTGCCACCAACTGATCGAGCACCACCTGCATGCCACCACTTGCGCACTAGCCCCCTAGTCTATCCATATGATCAGGGGCCGCCAGATTTGACCCCTTGAGGGCTATTTTGTTTCTCTCCAACCCCTTTTATGCACCTTTCATTCAAACGGGCATAACTCGGGCATTTTAGCTCGGTTTTTTGAATAGAAATAGGCATTAGAAATCTGGGTCCGGCACCAATCTGATGGTGTAGGAATTTTTTCAAAATTTTACTAGTCTGGATATTATTTTTCCAGTCAAAGTGGGGTCATTTTTATTCACTTCCGAGGCCATAGAAGGTGCAAACAGACTCCGTTTTTCAAAAACGAATAGGCATTGGAAAGATCTCAACATGATCTATTCAGATATATGATATTTTTTATCAGAATTTTCACTAGGTACATGAGAATTAGTTTTGAATTATTTTTTTCTTATGCATTGCTTCCTCTTTCTCAGTTTGTACTAGGGTTTCCGTTTATCTCTTGTGGGGGGTGTTTTTTTCTCGCTTTCTGTCATTTCTATCAGAAAAAAAAGAACACCAAAACTCTCAAAAAAATCTAACCCTTCTGCATCTTCTGTCTATTTTGAAAGATCACATAATAATAAAAAAACATAAGTAGGTATAGGTGCAAGGTTTCGTGGCAGACTCCTCAATTGAGTTACTCACATCACACAACTATCACACTTGGAATTCTCGCATGATGAGGCTACTCAGGTCATGAGGGTTGTGGTCTTATTTAGATGAGGTTCAGCCTTAGTTGCAATGTCCTTTTGAGATTATGTAGCATAGGAACAAGATGGATGAAGTTATGGGTTTGCTATGCATGCATGTTTCAGACAGTCTTTTGTTTCACCTTGATGCCTTTCTCACTCCTTGAGCCATGTGGTTGAAGTTTGAGACACTTTTTGGGGCCATTAATGAGTTTTGAGCATTACAGATTGAGGCAGAGCTGACTTCACTGTTACCTAAATCATTTCCCACTATTGAGGATTTTTTGAACAAGTTCAAAACTATCCGCACTATTTTACAAGGTTGTGGCAAGAATAAGTTAGACACAGAGTGCATTTACTTAATCCTTTCGAAACTTTATGGTCCATTTCAGATATTTGCTTCTTCCTTCTATTCCACCATGGATGGTCTGGGTGCCAATTTTACCATTCCTACCTTTGATTTGTTTTGTGAGCGTTTGTCTCGGGAGCAGTCACACCTTTATCAGATGGATATGCTCTCAGGATCAAAGAACAAAGCATTGGTTGCTTAGTCACCTAAGGAGAAATAGAAGCAGAAACCAAAGCCCAAGAAAGATTTTGTAGGCAATGAACATTCCTCCAAACCTCCTCCTAAGTCTGATTCTAAACCACCACCTAATACAAAACATGGGAAATCTTCGAAGTCTGGTGAGTCTTCCTCCAAGACTAAGCATAAATCAAGAGACACTTGTAGCTTCTGTGGCAAGGAAGGACATCCAGTTTTCAGGTGTTGGAAATGATTAGAGGCTTTAGAGGAAGCCATGTAGTAGCATCACATCTCCTCACCTCAGTCGTCTTCTCCTTCCACAGGGAAAGGCCAAGCTCTCACTGCTCAAGCATTGACCTATGGGTCCACTTGGATTTTAGATTCTAGTGCTTCTCACCATATGACTCACACTCAGCAGTTGGTCATTTCTCTTGCCTCTTGTGGTACTTCACAGATTGCATTGGGTGACTCTTCACAGCTTTCCGTATTGGGTTTAGGTTTTGTCTCTTTGGATGGGGGCACTCTATAGGATGTTATGGTTGTTCCTGACATCTCGACAAACCTCCTGTCCATTTATCAAATTTTCCATTCTGGCTCTGGTAAGACAATTGAGTTCTCACCACATGATGTGGTTATTTGAGACCTCCATGACTCTGATTTGGTTGTGGCTACTGGGAGTGTTGATACTGCAACTCGTCTTTACAGATTTGATGGATTTGAGCCATCTGAGAGTATAGGTTCATCTCTTATAGCACATGCAGATTCAGTGAGTAAGCTTTGGCATGAGCATTTGGGCCATGTCAATTATAGATATCTTCAGCAGATGAGTACATAGGCACTTGTTCTTGGTCTTCCACAGATTTCCAGCACTAACGGTGCTTGTCATGGTTGTGTGCTTGGAAAGCATCACAGGGATCCCTTTCCAAAGGGAAGTGCCACTCATGCTTTGGTACCCTTGGAGTTGATTCATAGTGACCTCATGTCATTTCCCACTCCTTCTTTTTCTAGGGCCAAGTATGTACTCACATTCATTGATGACATCTCTAGATGCACATGGGTGTACTTTCTTAAGTAAAAGTCTAGTGTCTTTGATTCCTTTCAAATCTTCAAGACATTTGTAGAGAAGTAGTCTGGCATTTCTATTCGGCATATACGTACAAATAATGGGGGGGAGTATGTGAATCATGATTTCAGAGATTTTCTCACTAAGCATGGTTTGCAGCATCAGTTTTATGTTCCCTACACCCCTCAGCAGAATGGTGTTGTTGAGAGAAAGAACAGTACTTTACAGGAGATGGCTAATTGTATGATTTAGTCTAGGTCCATGGATTCATTTTTTTCGGCTGAGGCAGTCAATTGTGCCAACTATATTCAGAATCGAATGCCTCACAAGGCGATTCGACATATGACTCCTGAGGAGGCTTGGTCTCATGACAAGCCTGATGTTTCATCATTTCGAGTATTTGGTAGTGAGGCATGGGAATTTATTCTTGATGCTTAGAAGATAGCCATGGAGTGGAAGAGTCAACCCCTCATTTTTGTTGGCTACTATGAGGATGTTAAGGCATACAAGTTGTTTGATCCTGATTCTAGAGAGGTCTTGTTTCGATGGGATGTCCAGTTTGATGAGCGCCTTCCTACAGTTGATACCCTGTCTCCAATGTCTACTTCACTACCTACTCCACCCACTGCAACTCTTCAGGATTATTTTGAGGATGATTCTAATGAGGATATTGATGATCCCCCATCTCCACCTCAGAGGCCCAAATGGGCTCGCTTTACTGTTGAGGCAGTAGGATCTATGGTAGGTGATCCTTCAGACACTCGTCGCAACCGTTCTCATAATGTGGGTTCTAGTCTTTTGAATCATGCTCTTTTAGAGGATCCTCAAAAGTTTTCAGAGGCGACAGGTCACCCTAAGTGGGATAGTGTTATAGAGGAGGAGTATTCTTCTTTGATGAGGAATAGTACTTGGGATCTCTGTCCTCTTCCTAAGGGCAAAAAGATGGTTCAGTGCAGATGGTTTATCACACCAAGTATGTTGCTGATGGTTCTATTGATAAGTACAAATCACATCTTGTTGTGAAGGGTTTCTCCTAGGTTGAGGGTATTGATTACTCTGAGACATTTGCCCCTATTTCCAAGATGAATTCTATTCATTTTGTACTATCACTTGTAGCTTCTAGGGGATGGCCCATTTTTTAGATGGATGTGAAGTGTGCATTCTTGCATGGTGACCTATAGGAGGAGATCTATATGGATCAGCCCCAAGGATTTGTGCAAGATGCTTCTTTGGTTTGCATACTTTAGCTTTCATTATATGGTCTCAAACAGGCCCCTCGGGCTTGGTATGAGAAGATGGACTCTTTTTTGCTCTTCATTGGTTTCACACGTTGTCATTCTGATCCCACAGTCTATATTTAGAACCTTGAGAGTGAGATCCTGATTCTTGTGCTATATGTTGATGATCTTCTCATCAGAGGTAGCTCATCCTCTATGATTTAGCATGCTCAACTAGCTTTGATGGAGCAGTTTGAGATGATAGATCTCGGTCTTCTACACTATTTTCTTGGTCTTCAGGTGATTCAGTCTTCAAATGGGATCTCCATTTACCAGCAAAATTATTCTCTTGATATGCTTCAGTGCTTTGGCATGCTTGATTACAAGCCCGTCCACACACCTTTTCAGTCAGGGGTTGTTTGACTACTACTTTCCCCACTCCTTCAGTAGATTCTACACTTTACAGGCAGTTGGTTGGCAGTTTGTTGTACTTGACTCACACTCATCCTGATATTTCCTTTGTGGTTGGCCTTGTCTCTTGATTCTCCCATGATCCTCATGAGAGTCATTGGCAAGCTGCCAAGTGTATTTTGAGGTACATTCAGGGCACCACTTCTTATGGCATTCACTACACATCAGGGGATCTTCACATTGTTGGCTACACTGACTCAGATTGGGTTGGTGATGTCAATGATCGAAAGTCTACTTCTGGCTTTGTTTTCTATCTTGGCTCTGGTCCTATCATATGGTCTTGCAAGAAGCAGACTTCTCATGCATTATCATCTTCAGAGGTTGAGTACCGAGCTATTGTGCTCGCTAGTCAGGAGATTTTATGGTTTCAACAGTTGATGATTGAGTTTGGTTTTCCTCCTGATAGTCCCACTATTCTTTGGTGTGACAATAAGAGTGATATACATATTTCTCGCAACCTGGGGGAGCATCAGAGGACGAAGCACATTGAGCTTCATATGCATTTCATCAGACAGTTGATTCAGGATGGTTCTCTCATCTTGGAGTATATTCCCAATGCTGAGCAAGTTGCAGACATCTTCACGAAGCCTTTTGCATCGCCATGCTATCTTCAATTGTGCTCTATGCTTGGGGTGAAGGAAGTTGTCCTTGGGGGGAATTTATGAGTACTTCCTTCCTTCATGTTTTTTTCAGCATGTTCTTCTATCTCTTTTTGGAGGAGTTTTTTTCCACTAGTTTTTCTCCTTTTCTCCATTTCATAGAGATTTCCTTGTACTTGGGTACCTTATATGGCCTTGTTGTCGGGACCCATTGCTTTTTTCTTTCAGTAGCTTCTTCTAGGTTTTAGCTTCTCCCTAAGTCTATCTTAAGGGGGGGTGTTAGAGTAATTGGTTATTTACTTGATTAATTAAACAATATTGGTTTAATTAATTAAAGCTCCCTCTTATCTCTTTTACACTTAAGCTAACATTAGGTGCATAATAATTAATTATTTTATTAATTATTAATGTGCAAGCCTAGGGTTTTCCTTTTTAGGGTTTCTTTGACCTATATGAGGTTGTAAACTTCTCTTTTGTATTATGATTCATTTTACATTTTGGGTGAATACAGAGCTCCACATTTTTTAGCATTCTCTTTGTTGCTTCTCTTTGCTTCTCCTTGTAACAAGTATTCTTCACTTGCAGAGGTCACTGGGCTCCTATGAAGTTGTATTTTCTCAACTCGAACATTTTATATTAGTGATGATAAAGAGCATGACACACTTTTTGTACAATATTGCTTTACAATTTTTTTTGAGAATTTGACAAGCAAGGGTGTAAAATTTGAAAAGCATTTTGTATGGTCAGATGGATGTGTGGAACAATTCAATTCTTCATGGCCATTCTATGCACTTTGTAGATATCATAAAATCTACAAAATACCACATGTTTGGAGTGTTTTTGAAAGTGGGCATGGAAAGGGTGAGCATGATGGAGCAAGAGCTTGCATCAAATGAGCTTTAAGAAAGCATCAAATGATTTATCCAGAAGATCATACAGATAATGCACATGATGTTGAATGGTACAAGAAACACTTTGCATCAAATGTGGTCGGCACATCTTCGAGAACAAACCAAAACATTCGACATAGAGTGTTTTGGGAGATATTGGGTATGTATAAATTACATTTTCAAAAAAAAAAAAAAATTTTAATCTTAAATTTATATATATATATATACATGTTTGTTCACATAAGTTTGTTGTTGTACATGTATCTAGGTGTGGACAAAAGATCAATGCATGCATGCAAGAGGGTAGAAAAAAAAAAGATCTTTGCATTGTGTTAGGAGTTTAGATAGTTGCCATGGATGGACATTACACACAAGGGATTACTCTTATTTTTTCACTAAGTGCATTGTAGGAAACTCTGATCATGCATGCAACAACCAAGAACTTAGATATGTTGGTAAATGGGATACGGTGCCACTAGTTGTTTCATAAACATATGATGAAAATAAGGAAGAAAGATTTGAGGACATTCCTTTGATTTCAATTGATTATGGCCATATTTTAGGATTGGTTAGAAAAAGTACATGTGTAAGTTTTCAATAATTTAAATATTATATATATCTAGTTAATTATGTTTAAATTCTAGAGACATTTCTAAATTTTTTAGATTTTTTTTGTGTAAATTTGGTGTACAGGAGATGTTTTTGCAGTCATAGCAGAGCTTGGAAACATAGAAGGTGTTAGCCATTATTTATTGTGTTGCACAAAAGAGAGGAATAAGCTAACACAACCTTAAAAAAGTGATGGAATGTTATTTCCCATAGGTGAGTTTGAATTTAAAATTATATATATACATTATGTTCACATGTACACATTACATTATAAACATTAAATATATATTGTACAAACCTTAAGCATGAAAATGTTGTACACGTTAATATGTCTTACCTTAGGTTCATGTTTACCATGCAGGTTCTGTTGTAGTGCAAGGGACATATCTAAAACAAGTCAAAGTTGTTCAGAATAGGATTCATTTTGTTGACTATCAACCTGATAATAAGGTATATCAATATAGTCACTTAATAATTGCTACCGCTCTAAAACAAGTCAAAGTTGTTCAGAATAGGATTCATTTTGTTGACTATCAACCTGATAATAAGGTATATCAATATAGTCACTTAATAATTGCTACCGCCCTACATCTTCATGTAGTTCCACATGCATGTGGCCAAAGAAAATGGAGACTAGATAGTGATGATCATAAAAAAAAATTACATGTTATTGAAGAGCAGGCTGAACTAGAATCTTTGAATTAGATTATATCCATGATTTTTAAGTTCACTTGTAACCCTATACATGTTCAAGTGAGAACTTATATTAACTTGTATATAGTTGTAAATCATTTTGCATAAATTCCAATTATATGTACATATTTGTTCCATGGAATTCTTAAGTTCAAGAATATTTGATTTCATTTGAAAGTTCAAAGTTACACTTACAGCATAATCCCTCACTTTTTTTGCTTGCATGTAAACCCATATATATGCTTTCAATACTTATTTGAAACCTAGTGAATTTTTTTAAAATAATTTTTCCTAGAAATTACAATTATATACAAATTATATTTGTTTCATGGAATTCTTAAGTTCAAGAATCTTATATACAATTATATACAACTTATAAATTTGTTCCATCAAATTGTTCCATGGGAAATTATGTATTTTAAAGTTAAGTATTATCTAATTATAAAAAATTTACACACATATTTAAAACATAAATCAATGCAAATAAAAAAATAAAGTTGTCATCAATTTAATTCACAAAAAATACCACAAATGGAAATAGAATGTTCCCATCCAGTTGCCAAATCAATATTTAAATGACTTCTATATGAAACCCTAAACCCTTATTCCCTCTACCCTCAATCTCTCTCCTACTCCCGCCCTCTCTCTCTCTCTCAATTCTATCCCTCCTACCCCCTCTCCCTCTCTCAAGTCTCTCTCTCTCACACACACACTATCTCTCTCTCACTAACTCCTTCTATCTCTCTCCCCTCTACCCTTAACCCTCTACCCTCTACCCTTAATCCTTAAACCCTTAAACCCTCTACCCTCTACCCTCTACCCTTAACACTTAAACTTTAAAAACCTCTACCCTCTACCCTTACACCCTTAAACCCTATACCCTCTACCCTTAACCCTCAACCCTTAAAACCTATACCCTCTACTCTTAACCCTATACCCTCTATCTACCACTCCCTCTCTCTCTCTCAAGTCTCTCCCTCTCTTAGGTCTCTCTCTCTCACTCACTCACTCCTATCTCAATCTCCCCTCTACCCTCTATTTGTCTCCCACTCCCTCCCTCTCTCTCTCTCTCAATTCTCTCCCTCCTACCCTCTCCCTCTCTCAGGTCTCTCTCTCTCACACACTCAAGTTCCTTCTATTTTGAGCTCCCCTCTACCCACTACCCTTAACCCTTAAACCCTAAACAGGTCTTAAACCCTCTACCCTCTATATCTCTCCCACTCCCTCCATTTCTCTCTCTCAAGTCTCTCCCTCCTACCCACTCTCCCTCTCTCCCTCTACCCTTAACCCTTAAACCCTAAAACCTTGTACCCTCTACCCTTTATCTCTCTCCTCCTCCCTCTCTCTCTCTCTCTCTCTCTCTCTCTCTCTCTCTCTCTCTCTCTCTTCTCTCTCTTCTTAAATCTCTTTCTTAGATACCCCTCTTTACCTCTTACCCTTAAGCCTAAACCCTTATACCCTCTCTCACTCCACTCCTTCTTATCTTCCCTCTCCCCTCTACCCTCTACCCTTAACCCTTAAACCCTAAACCCTAACCTCTACCCTTGAATTCTCTCCCTCCTACCCCCTCTCCCTCTCTCCCCTCTCCCCTTAATAACCTTAACCTCCCTACCCTCTATCTCTCTCTCTCACTCCCTCTCCCTCTCCCTCCTCTACCCTAACCCTTAAACCCTAAAGGTAACCTCTACCCTCTATCTCTCCCACTCCCTCCCCCTCTCTCTCTCTCTCTCCCTCCTACCCACTCTCCCTCTCTCAAGTCTCTCTCTTTCTCACTCACTCCTTTCTCTAGATCCCCTCTACCCTCTACCCTTAAGCCTTGAACCCTTAAACCCTCTCTCACTCACTCACTCACTCCTTCCATCTCTAGATCCACTCTACCCTCTACCCTTAAGCCTTAAACCCTTAAACCCTCTCTCTCTCTCACTCACTCTTTCTATCTCTAGATCCCCTCTACCCTCTACCATTAAGCAGGTTAAACCCTTAAACCCCCCCTCTCTCTCTCACTCACTCCTATCTTGAACTCTGCTCTAGCCTTAAACCCTTAAACCCTCTCTCTCTCACTCACTAACTCCTATCTCGAGCTCCCCTCTAACCTTAAACCCTTAAACCATCTCTCTTTCACTCACTCACTCCTTCTATCTAGAGCTCCTCTCTAGCCTTAAACCCTTAAACCATCTCTCTCTCTCTCTCTCACTCCTATCTTGAGCTCCCCTCTACCCTTAAACCCTTTATCCTCTACTCTTAACCCTATAACCTATATCTCTCTCCCACTCCCTCCATATATCTCTCTCAAGTCTCTCCCTCCTACCCCCGAGCTCCCTCTTACCCCCGAGCTCCCTCTCTCTTTCACTCACTCACTATATCTCTCTCCCCTTTACCCTTAAACTCTCCACCCTTAAACCTTTGTACCCTCTATCTCTCTCCCACTCCCTCCCTCTCTCTCTCTCTCAAGTCTCTCCCTCCTACCCTCTCCCTCTCTCAAGTATCTCTCTCTCTCTCACTCACTCAAGTTCCCTCTATCTTGAGCTCCCCTCTACCCTCTACCCTTAACCCTTAAACCCTAAACGGGTCTTAAACCCTCTACCCTCTATCTCTCTCCCACTCCCTCCCCCTCTCTCTCTCAAATCTCTCCCTCCTACCCCCTCTCCCTCTCTCCCCTCTACCCTTAACCCTTAAACCCTAAACCCTTGTACCCTCTACCCTTTATCTCTCACCCACTCCCCCTATTCTCTCAAGTCTCTCCTTCCTAGACCCACTCTCTCTCTCTCACACTCACTCCTTCTATCTCTAGATCCCCTCTACCCTCTACCCTTAAGCCTTAAACCCTTAAACCCTCTCTCTCACTCACTCTTATCTAGAGCTCCCCTCTACTCTTAACCATTAACCCTTAAACCCTAAACCCTTAAACACTCTACCCTCTACTCTTAACCCTATACCCTTTATCTCTCTCCCACTCCCTCCCTATACCCCTGTAATTCATTTCAACGTGTAATTAAGATAAATGATAGAGATATAATGTTCTCAATATTTCTTCTTTGTTGTGAGTTGTTATTCAATTCCAATAGAGACTTTAAAGAATACTATGCTTTTCAAATACTCTAAAATTTCAAAAAGAATGGGGTGAAGAAAATACAAAATTTTCTTATTTCTTCTCCACTTTAATATATAATCTCACACCAAAACATCCATGTGAAACCTCCACCAACTTCTCAAAATGGTTGTATTTTATGGTGGACTAAATCCACCAAATGCATGAAATAATTTGTATGCATCTATAATCATCATAGCTCATATGTTATGATGAACTTCAAACACATTCATGTTACCATAGATTTGGAGATTTAACCCTTCTTTCCACCTCTCTACTTGTTATAAGTTGCTAAGATTCCCTACTAGAAGCATACAACTAGTGCCTATATTCATTAAAGAGCTTATATAAAAGATAAACTTCATTGGTTGAAGATTCCTAATAAGTTTTATTAGGATTTGTTCAGTCCTAGAGAGCTAAAATAGTTCCTAGAAAATCATGTCCATTTGGGTAGCTAACAAACTCTTGACATTACTACCTCATCATTTCTCTCTAGAAACTCATGTTCATTTGGGTAGCTAACAAACTCTAGTGTAGTCATGCTATCATGTTTTCAAAAAATACATCAAAACCATTTATAATATCTTTTCCAAAGCCACATTCTCATGGTTCTAATGGTCAAAAGCTAAGGCTAAGCATAAATTCAACAATCAAGATGAAGAATCCTAGTAGAAAATCTTTGAGGCTATCCTTCCTCAAATTTAACACAAGATTGTAGCTCAGACTAGAGGTGACTAAATGGGGTGCAAGGATTGAAAGTGGTTTGGCTAGAATGAGCGAGCAACCTCTAATTTTTTTCTTCTTATTAGAGGGAAAACATGATTTTATGAGAGTTAAAAGCCATGTCCTTTTCATGATTTAATTTCATACATGCAGGATTCATTATCTTACAATCACAAAGGGTTAAGAACATGTATTTTTCTCATTTGCCTCTCTTTTCCATAATTGCATTCATTCACACCTCCTCCATGTTAAATAAGGAGAGAGTGAGAAATTCTTGAACACCAAGAATGAGATTATTGGTAGAGAATTTGTTTGGAAGTGATTAGAGGTGTGAAGGTTGAATCAAAAGTCCCTAGGTATGTAGATTGGCCCCTTTGTTTCATGTTTGATCTGTTGTACATTTCAATGTTTTGTATCATCGTTGTGCCTTGTCTGTATTCTTACATTTTTGTGCTTATTTATAATATATAAGTATATAATATATTATTTATAATTATTAATAATATATAAGTATATAGTATATTATTTATAATTACTAATAATATATATGATTTATAATTTAAATAATAACTATTATATAGATATAATTTATATTATAGAGATTAAAAAGTATATAATTATTATATATTATATAATTAATATTATAAGTATATATATTTAGAGGCAAAACATGATTTTATGATTCAATTTCGAAGGGAGCCTCAGAAAACGTAGTGTTTGCCCATCTTTTTCATAATTGCATTCATTTCTGAGATTTAAAAGCAATTCATGTAAACATGAGAGAGGTAACATTATAAATAAGGAGTCGTAGGGGAAGTAAGGAAGTAAAGTATTAGAAAAATGGCAAAAAAATAAAATAAAATACAACTATATAATTAATATTATATATTATAAAATAAAAAGTATATAATTAGTAATAATTATATATTGTTATTATAATATAGACTTTTTAATTATATACTTTCTATATTATAATAATAATTATATATTATTATTATAATATATTATACTAATAAGTATATTATATATTATAATATAAAAAGTATATAATTTCTAAGATTTATATTAATATTATATATTATAAAATAAAACTATTACAAAAACAACAAAAAAAATAAAATACAATTGATTCATGGTAGGGGGTTCGACTGAACCCCTATTCGACTAAACAGATTTTTTAGCTTCGACCAAACCATAGTTCGACCAAACCACCCTTTTTTCCCCTTCCCCCTCCAAGGCACCAAAAATGTCCAAAATTTTGCACTTTGAAGCTCAATTTGAGAATGAAATTGGAGACTTCATAAACCCAATTGGTATCAGGTAGCCCTCAAAACAAGTTACCAAATGAATATAATTTTAATATGTTTTGGTTTTATTATCTATTTGTTTTTTAAGTTTTATTAAATATACGTTTCTCACCGAAAATGAAGCTCTTTGTTCTACACATGTGGAAAAATAGAAGATTATCAAAAACAAATTTGAAAAATATGAATGCACTAAATATTGGAGTCCTTGATCCAACAAAAAAAAAAGAATTTCAATACATACAATAAAAGTTACGTGTTATACGACCGTGCTATGTCTAAATTATAATTGGTTTGACTTTGAAACTTGATTTAAGAAAAAATATTCAATAAAAAACTATCTAACCAAGTGGAAGCACTAGATATCGGAGTTACAAATCTAAATTCGAAAGAATTAGAATTTTATGCTTCATGGAAAAAAAGTTATGCATTATATAGTGAGCGTCAGTTTTAAAAATGTTGTTTTCTGAAGAAAAAAAAAGTAGTTTTTGAGGGAGATGGAAAAAGCAGTACAATCTAATTCCAATTTTAAAAAATATATATATATTTAGAATCTAAAGACAAAATTTCACGAAACTCTAGTTTACATCATCTTCAAATTCCTCACGGTTTAGCCGTTATAAGTGCCCGAAAGTGAATATTTAGTTAAAAAGAATTATTTCAGTGTCCAATTTGGCCAAAAATTGTAAACCACTATTGTGGGATCACCCATAGATAATTTCCACATCTCAAAATGTTCGAAGAACATAAATTATTTCTCATCTACATGCTTGAATATGAGTAATCAAGACATAAAACTTGCAATACAAATCACACCTAATCCTAAGATTCTCCCACTTAACATTCACATTGCAAAGATAAATTAAAAATGATCAATCCATCTCTACAAAACAAAAGATGCATAGGCTAGATCCACACCAACAAAATTTATATCTAACCATTGGCTTATGTTGTAGACAAAGTGACAATAAACATGTTATTCCTACCACCATGATCCATTAAGTTGTGTGTCTTTCTTTGCTCCTTTCTTTTGCATTCAAATTTTGATTCAAATGTTGATAGTATTTTGTGTTTCCACTAATATGCCCAACTATCTCTCGTGTGATTTTTCTATTGTAACCTATTTGCTTCAAATCTACCAATCTCTTCTTTTTATAATATGTAAACATGTATCTATGTATATATCAATGTATATGTCGATGTGTATATATATATATATATATATACATATGAATGTATATATATGTCTATATATATATAAATTTATACACATGTGTATGCCATTACACATCCATACTATATACATAGTAATATGCATTCATATACATAAACATACATATATATATATAATAAATATATAATATATATATACATACATACAAATATATATACATACACTTACATATATATATATATATATATATATATATATATATAGATATATATATATATATATAGATATATAGATATATATATATATATATATATATAAATGCTCACGATCAACATCCTATATTAGAAAGTAACTTCTCTTACATGCCTTTACATATAATAGATTGTGTCATAACAATCAAATTGAATAGTTTCTCAAATCTATGCACTCCATGGGAGTATTTAATTAGAAAGATGTTTTATAACTACTCTAAGTATTTCAAAGAATAGAAAATATCCACATCTCACAATGTTTGAAGATCATAGATTTTTTCTTGTCTACATCCTTCAATATGGGTAATCAAGACATAAAACTTACAGGATGAATCATACACCTAATCCTAGAATTCTTCCACTTACATTCATATTGCAAAGACAAATTGGAAATGATCAATCAAACTCTACAAAATGAAAGATGCATAAGTTAGATCTACACCAACAAAATTGACTCAAATGTTGACAATATTTTGCATTGCCACTAATATGCCTAACTATCTCTCATGTGATTTCTCTATTGTAACTTATTTTTTTGAAATCCAGCAATGTCTTTTCTTCATAATATGCAAACATGTATCTATGTATATATCTATGTACCTCTTGATGTATATATATATATGTACATATGTACATACATATGTATAAATATATGTCTATATATATGTATGTATATATATAAATTCATACACGCACATGTATTTCATTACACATCCACACTATATACATATATGTATGTGTTTATATACATACAAACACAAATATTATACCACTTCACTAAAGATTATACATTTTATACAATGATTTATACTTGTTGACTTTATTTTTGACAAAAAAGAAAATTGTTTTCCCCCGGCAGGGACTCTAAAGGTTTAATACACAAGGTCTTACTACTACCAAAAGATTTAGATCCCTACTTTGAATATCTACTACCAAAACCATTAGATTGACAAGGATGTGAGTCTTACTACCCATTCCTAGGACCTGAAGCAAGGAAAATATTCCTTCTATAAGTATGGCTCAAAAATATCATAAGCAAAGGGTTCTAGATCAACCTTGCCAAACCTCAATAGTTCTCTTCTTGGCCCTCTTATTCTAAAGCATGGGAGTCACCTTACTCTATAGTTATCCCTATTTATTTCATATTCTCTACTAAATGCACCTAGGTCAATTGGTAGATGTGCATTGGGATAGATAGGTGGAAGACTATGCATATATGATTCCTATCCAGTGGCAACAAGCTCTGACCACCCATTGTGAACAAAGACCTAGTGTTAGGGTTACATGTCATAGCCAATTGTCTGACCAATTCCACATTCACAAATACATTGGGCACTACTAATTTTCCTATACCCAAATTCTAGATATTACAAATTGGTCTCTCTAAGTAAACTTTTCTATAAGCATGTTTGAACAATGCAAACCCTTGTTATGTGATAATGGGCTCTCTGCACCCACTATTCTTATTGATGAGTTTGTTTATCAAACCCCCTAATCCTAGACCAACCTTTGGTCTATTTCTTGACCTTGGGAGCAATGCAATAATCTCCTCATCTAGAGGCCTTCTCTTGCTAGCTAATATTTCAACAATTTTAAGTGTATGGTTTACAAAAACTAGGGTTTTAACAAATTCTTCACAAACCAGAATTCTACAAAAATTTGGGTAGCATATACCCACTATAACTTAGTTTTCCTTTCCCTTCAATAAATTGTAACTACTTATTACCTAGAAAAATCATTCAAATTTGTAGCTTGATGTATGAATTACTTGTTTTGCTTGATGTCTAAAATCCCTAATTTCACAGTAGAAAAACCCCTATTCGCTTCAAAATTTGCAACACTTCATTTGATTACTTTAGTATTTTTGAATGAAGTGAAATTGAACAGGTAATTTATCTTATCCCTCTTGAATTCGACAGATATCAATCCCATCCACCATTACTCCTCCACATGCTTGAACGTGCAACCAGTAGGAGATGTTGGCCAAGTTTGAATGTGGACCGTTGATCCCAAGATTAATAATCATCGTGCAGATTTGAATTTTCCTTTGCAAAGTGACAACCTCCTTTTGTCATTATGCGGACTGGTTTCACCATTTCCTAGATTTGTGAAGGTATTTAATAAGATAAAAATATTCCCCCCACGAAGGAAGTGCTCTCTATGAAGCATTGAAATTTTGACACTTGTCATCATCTCATAACTTCATAATAATAATGGATCAATCCAACCATGGTTCTACAAACGCCTAAGCATTTGTGATAGGAATTAGCACATGGTATAATACGTGTCAATATTTCACCATTTTGCAAGGAAGAATGTGTCAGAATGTCAGAGCTTCATGAATAGAAGGGCATGCATGAAAAACACATGCTTAGTTCAACAACTTAAAGTGACTAGGAAAAAAGGGGATCAACCATGGATGAGACAATAGGGCTCAATAGAGTGTAATTAAAACATTAGATAAAAGCACTTTCCCATTGAAAAATTTGGACACACGTCATGCTTTTGGGGTTACACAAGGCAAGAAAATGAAAAAACCAAAGCCTCCATGAACCATATAGACAATGCAAAATTTAGACACTTATCAAGAGCAACCGAGGAACATAATACTTTAGAAACATAAATAATTACATTTAATAAATTTATAAGGTGGCATTTAATAAGTAATAAAAGTTCAACCATTGATATTTGGATTAAAGGATTTTGCAAGTCCACGAGCTTATAGTGGCATGTCCTTTTCCTGGTTGTGAAACTATGAAAGGACAATAAGTGATGATATTCTCACATGGGAGAATCCTACTAGAGAGAGGGTACGGTTGCATCCTTTTCAACAAAATCAAGGCTTTACTCATCATTGAGATTTGTACTTCCCTTCTAGATGGATGACCCATGTTCAAAATTGATAAATAGGTAGATGAACTACTTTCACACAAACAAGAAGTAATGATGGATGTGACAGATGATGACTCATCTTTTAAGTTAATTGGCTTCACAAATTTTGAGTTCAATTTAGTTGGTCATCTCATTTGTTTGGTCTAACATAGTAGAAAAATCCATAGAGGTGCACCCATTTCGCATCAACTTGAGCTCTAAACATGTTTAAAAAATAAGTATGCATTTCTTGGAAAAATTCACCATTGTTAAAGTCTTAAAGCTCATAATCAATTTTGTAAGATTTTTTGCTTAAGATTGTAAAGTCCCAATCTAGATAGTGTAGAAATCTATTTTAAAATCATTATGGAATTATGAATTATTCAAACACCCAACCCTTTGGGTCTACATCTAAAAGATCCTTTGGTTGAGTTGTTAGGTTCCTCAAAACACTTTGTGCATACTCTCATCCCTAATGCAATAGATGGGATGGTAGACAAAGAAAAAAAATTGCAAAGATGTCAAGTTGAAGGAAAAGGATGACACAATTACTGGATGGGAATGATTTCTACCTTGGTATGGAAAAAGAAATTGCCATGATGCATGGACTTATGATTTGGAGAATCTAGTTGTTTGTAATGTCTTTATAAACATGAAACTCATCAGATGCCTTACTTTTGGGTATGATGAAAATACCAGAGTAATAAGGGCATTGGATAGAAGTTTCCTAATGGTTATAACCAAGGAGTTTATTTATGAGGTTTTTAGACTCAATGTGGTCATAAGTAAGGTTATTGACCTTGTTTATTTCAGACAAAAATACAAACAAGACAAAAGTAGCTTCAAAGTGAAATTGAACCATAGGTTTAGATAGAAAGGCTACACAGGAAGGTCGTTGAGAATCCTTGATACTAAATCTGAGCCTTTTGATGTCAAGTCTTTTGAAGAATATTTTAAAAGAACATATTGGGAATTATGCTAGGTGTTGGGAGAAGATACAAACTCAAAAATGCAAATACCTCTTATGTATATGGTTGTTGATATACAACATCCTTTTGTCAATAGTGGCTTTGACTATGCCAAATTTTTAGCTAAGGCTATTCACAATTAGCTAGTGGACATTAAGAGAAGTGGTAAGGAGGTGAATTTCAAGTGGTTTTCTCTCCTTTTCCATATGCTTTTATACAAAGGGAAAGATCATTTGAGCAAAGTTTACAATTGAACATGAAAGATAAAGAGGGGAACAATCTCCTAGTGCAATGTTGGACCCATATTTGGGACAAACATTGTTGTGAGTCCAATTATGTTATTTTTGAGAATTTCTTTGTAAGGTAAGTCATGGCAAGGTTGGGTCTACCTAGAATCAAATTGCACAAGGAAATTTTGGATTTCCTTAGGCCCAAAGATAGGAGGTCGGAATTAGGAGTATGGCATAACTAGGGAGATTATTACCTCTATGATAGCTCATATTTTATTAAAATTTATGGGTTCCCTCAAGCCCCCCATGTGCTACCCAGATATGTGTCACCTAGGTTGGAATTCATGGAAAATATATGGCCATTGAATGAGACTGATTAGTTTCATTTAAGGAAACAAAAGAAAGGGTCTTTTTCCCTTATGTTACTACCTTTTTAGATTTCACTTCAACCAAAGATGGCTTAGGTAGGTTGAAATAAATGCTTGGGTAATATACATTATTTCATGTAAAAGTCAAGGATTTTGACCCTAAAGGTTTAATACACGAGGTTAGGAAAAGTATCAGAAGGTCCACTTTTCACCATAAGGTTTATGAAAATGAAGATTTCATAAGAAATTATAAGGATGAATATGAGGTAGGTAACCAAAAGGTGAAATGGATTGTGTTTATCAAGGCAGAGGCTACTAGGAAAAAGAAGGATAAGGATTATCCTAGAGTATTTTCTAATATTGTTGTATGTGCAAGATCATGATGGGCCAAAAAGTGGCGATATGTAAGTGATATGATGGCCCATGTGGTTGAGGAATTTTTTTTACCCAAAATTGATGAAACGAAAAGGGTTTCTTAAGGAGATTCTTAGCTTTCCACCAATATAAACTATGCTTTTCTTTGAATTTAATAAATAATTATTATTCATTTTCTATTTGAATTATGACTAAAGTACTGATTGATAGGTTGATTGAAAAACATCTATAGCTTTCAAATGATATCACATTTTTTTAATCTGAAACATGCATCACATTCTATGCTTCACATACTATAAGATTAAAAAAAAATGAATTTCATGAAGTTTTGACCAAGTTAAGGTGGTCAAACATATGAGTTTTTATATTTTTTGAAAGTTGTAATAAAAAATTCATAATTAATTATTTACTTGGGAAAAAATTACAAAAAAATATGCATCACATCAAGACATGAGTCCTCTATTTATATCTAAAATCTTATAAAAAAATATTATTATTTTATTATGGTTAGGGTGGTCAAACAGACACCTGCTTCTTATTTTTTCCCTGAAATTTAAGTACTACTACATTGAAATTTCAAATTTTCACCAAATGGTTTTTTTTAGAATAAACTTAGTAGTTTAGAAACTACATTCAATTTGCTACATATTCTATTCTTACATATTTTTGAAATAATATAGATAAATTATTCAAATTTTTACGTCAAGTTGCCTAACTCTGATTTTTTGAATTTTCAGATGCACCACATAAGGGCCTATTTTTTCCATGATGATCCTACACATACCCATAATTGATGACCCAATTGCCAAGGTTTAGGCAGTGTTAAAGAGAAACTAGTAAAACAACCTAGACTTGACCTTTCTATCAAAAGGCCCTAGGGGCTTGTTATTATAGAAAATGTGCAATAAGACCAACCATAGGTTACTCCCTCTCCTCCCCATCAAATAATCAGTGTGGATTATCCCCCAAGAGAGCAACCATAGAAGAGGATGAAAGTTGAGAAACCACCATTTTTGGTTGACTATCCCATCAATCGAGATGAAAGTGAAGATGTTCATATCACCATGGATGAAATTCAACAATATATGCCATCCCACCCCCAACACCAAATATTGTTGGTCTTCTTTAGTAAAGGTTTGGGTTGGTTGTGGCTATGGGGAGAGATAACCTCAATGATACGAGGGAATTGTCATATTCACAATTCATTTATGATGATGAGTTTGTAAAATCCCAGGAGTTTAAAGATTTTTTTATGAGAGAAAAAAGGGAGGACAACCTCGTAAGAGTTTAGTTGGAAAAAACAGATGTGCCTATAGAAAAGTATGATGAAGTACTTGCAAAGGTAAGGAGAGTAATTAATTTTGAGTCCAAAAAAATTACGCATGAATAAGGAAGAAGAATGGTGCAAGATAGTGGATTGCTACTACTCCCTAAATGGGACATTGCTTCTACAATTGTCTTTGATACTATTAGGAAACAAGGAGGAGAAGTTTTCTCTAGAGAAGAGGAGGCAAAGATGGCATTGTCAAGATTAGGGTTCAACTCACATTGAGAAGCCCTTGCAATCTGGGCCCTTGCCCCAACTACAAATAAGCCTATGATTACTAAAGCATTGAAGGATATCAAAGGGATCTTGATTATAAAGAGTGTTCCTAACACCTCTTCCCCTGAAGATGTTGCATTAGTGGTATATGTTGCCAAGTTTAATGAAGCTATTGTTTGAAGGTTGCAAGAAAGACTTAATACATTGTTGATGGAATATACTAATCTTACATTACAACCAACAATAGGTATTATTGTCTCAAAAAACATCCCTTCTTGTAAGTATGCAAGAATCATGCTCCTCTTCTATAATTCCCCTTACTCATGTGATGATTGAAAATGAAGAGCTTAAAGAATATATTCAAATGTTGGAAGAGCACTTAAAGAATTCTCAGAAAACTTAGTGAAAAGAGAATGTGTACATTGTAACATGCATCTTGGAGCACAGATTGTCTAAAATATTAAGAAGGCTGGAGGATACCTCTATGTTATATGTGAATTTGAGAGGTGCCATTTCCGAAATAAGTGGGGGTCAAGAGAAACACAAATGTATATTTGAAAAATAGAATCCTATATTTACATCTTTGGAAGGTATGTATAATGGATTTGCAAACACATCTGATGCCCCACCTAGTATCCATCTTACTTTTGATATTATCAAGATGTCACAAAATCATAAAGTGTATATGAAAAGTATAATTGAAGCTACACAAGCAAAAATGAACTATCTCTTAAATATTGACAATAGGGTTGTACCCTACCTGTTAGAAGATAATGGGAAGTTGAAGACCTTAGAGAAATGGAAGGATAGTTTCAATATTGTAATCCCCACACTCCTTTTGATTTGCAAATACAACAAAATCGATATAAATGAGCTTAATTCCTATTAAGACGGGTTGGTCAATGCAGACCATAGTATTAATTTTTTTTGTAGAGAGACCTATGCTTTACTTGATGCCAAGTATCATCTAAATTTTAAGAACTTGGAAATTGTCTTAGCTCTTGACTGGCCTTCTAAGGATATGTTTAAGGCATGGAATGAAAAGTATAATTGTTTTCCCGGCTTGTGAGTGGATCCATGTTTCTATTCCTATGGCTCTTGTCTAAGATTTTGGTTGTCAGAAAGTTTTGGGATGTGGTTCTTCGATTGTTGCTTCCCTTATGTTATAAAAAGGAATCCTAAGCCTCATTCAAAGGGTTCTGATTTTTTTATCTTTCATCTTTGTAATATCTTTTTGCACAGATTAAGCTAATTGATAGCCCAAATAGGAAATGTTGTAATTTTTCTCTATAATAACAACAAATGACTCAAATACATAGCGTATTTCTTTAATTTTGAATATAAGCCTATCTTGCTCTCTAGTATTGTATTCACTATCATTTGACTCAAAATAATCAAGGGTTATTTATAGGTTTTCATATCACATCATGTGTTACAGATGTTGAATTGTTAGCTTCTATTCAAGGAATGAATTAATATTGCTTCCATTTATTCATCAAAGATTGTGTAAATGCAATAGGGATTTCTAAGTATTGTGATAAGTGTTATTCTTTTCTTGGTTTCTCATTGTAAGGAAGTGAGTTTATAAGAAGCCATGCATTGGTCTATTGTAGGAGTATATTTCATTTTTTTGACTCTATTACGGATAAGGCACTAATCAAAATAATTCATAAAGTTTTAAGATTTATGTATAATCACATATCAAATCAAAAATCAAAATTTTAATTTACTACAAATTTCCAAAGTAAGACTTTATGGTCACTCTACATTTTGGGTGTTTTGATGGCCTCTCAGTCCCTTCACCACCATGAGGAGTCTTACCCTTGTTGCACTTGTTGCTCAACATCTTGATCTCTCACTTTGAATAAAAGCTAGATAAAAATGGTCTTCTTGTTTAAGGACATAGAATATATAGATCCCATAATCTCATTCCCTACACAATATCATCCTTAAGATTGAAGAAAGAATGGAAAAGAGATAAAAAGTATTATAACACTATACAAAAATGATCACTTACCTTTATGCTTTCACTGACTTTCTATTTGTTAATGTATGAATGATTGTAGTTGTAAGTTTGTAACTTGCCTATGATCAAGCTTCCAAGTCCAACTTCCAAATCAAGAGAGCTCACAAGTTCAAAACTAAACAAAATGTGTAAGAATAAATCAGAGTTTTGATTGTATTTATATCAATCTATATTTGGCGAATTCTATGAGATTTTTAAATAGTATAGTAAAAATTTGGCGAATCCCTCATGATTATACAACGATACATTTAAATGTTGGGAGAATCAAACCTCAACGCAACACATGCATTATAATTTTCAAGGCGACTATGGTCCTATGATTAGCATGGAGGTGTCATAGTAATTGGCAAAATATGTCCTCAAACATAATTATTTTTTAATGTTATTGGCGAAATGGGTCCTCATAAGCATTTATTTATAAATTTTAATTGGTGAAATGGGTTCCCACATGTAGTGAACATTTAATGATGTTGGCAAAACATTTCCTAGTACATAATGTTGTTTTAATAGTATTGGAGAATATGTAGGTGATTTAATGCATTCTTCCAAAATTCCAGGTGAAAATATTAATCAATCTATTTGAAACACGTAGTTTGTTATGACAAAAATATTACTTACATATGCCTCATAAAATAAATCAATTGCAAATGGAAATGCATTGGATCGATAGTTTGTAAAATTTGGGCAATTTGGCCACCCCATTAGTTGCAATTTATTCACCAATTTTGACATCGTCGATGAGTACTATTCACCAATTGATGAAGATTCACCACTAAAAAAATCCTTGTGCATCACCCTATTCATCTAATAAACAATCAAGAACCTCCTCCAAAAGAGTAGGAGGATCACGAATGGTTTTGCATGTTTGTGAGGAGACGATAAGAAAAAGAGAAGTGCTTGCAAAATAAAGAGAGTCCACAGAATAATGCCATGTGGTGTATGGGGCCCGATGAGGTAAAATGTGTTAAAATACCACACACTCACACACTTGATGGGGTAGGCAGAGAGTGAGCTCATGGGCTTGTGAAATTTTGATGTGTGTTCAAGTGGGGCCTATATTGGGAAGTGGTCACTTAATTTATCAATTTTGCATGTGTGGGGAAACTACCAAGTCGATAAGCTAGGCTTAAGGGTCAGTTAGGAGACAAAATGAGTCCTTGAAGAAACAACTTAAGGGACCAAGTAATCAAGGCATGTGGTCAACAAAGAAATAGAAATAAATTGCACAAAAGACCTTAAGATTTATCTAGGGTTTAAGCAATTTTGCAAATTTGCACCTTTGTCAACTTTTGCACTTTTGACAGATACAAAACCAAAAACTTGCATACATGCTAGAGGCACACTTGAGCATGATAAATCTATTAAGATTTCTTGAATCGGTTATAACTGGTGAGAAAAATAGGGTGACACAAAATGACAACAATTTCCCAAATAATTATTCTCTAACACATAGCTATGCATATTTCCTCTATTAATGTGCATATCTTTTTCAGTCTTTTTATAATAATATATATGCTTTTTTCAAAAAATATATATCCTTTTTGATATTCCATGTGCCTATTTCTTCTATTAATGAGCATATATTTCTATATCTTTTTATAATAATGTTTATATCTTCTTAAACAAAATTTATCCCTTTTAATATCTCATGTGCCTATGTAATTTAATCAATCTATCTTATAAGGTTTTGTGTAAATTTTATCTATATATCTCTCATATCTATTTATCCATTTTATTTATTATGATACAAAATAATGTAAAAAAATTTAAAAACACAAATAAACATAGTTCAAAGAAATATAATTTTATCCAATAAGAAATAGATAGATATCAAGATCTACAAAATAATAATAAATTCCTTTTATTCTATTATATTGTAGCCTTTGATATCTTTTTAATATTTTTTTGGTAATGTGTCTATTTGTATCTCTAATTTTTTATTCATGTTTTGTATCTCAAATATTTTTAATTATGTCTTCTTATATATAATTATAATTGAGAAAATATAGAATGCAAGAAAAAGAACGCAATTAAAAACTGCAATAACTGGGACAGCAAGGTCACCATTAATGTTCCCGCTATTATCAATGTCAGAATCAGGTATCACCCCCCTCTTTAAATTCGAGAGAAACCGTCGCTTTGCCATGCGAGCATAGCAAGTGAATCACGAAAAGATAATTAATTTTATAATGATAATTTATTATAATATTAATATATTAATAATTATATTGAGATATATTTAGAATGGTAATAAAGCATATAATATAATAAGATGAATGTGTTAAAGTAAAAATATTAAAAATATGATATAAAAGAAATAGAATGTATAAAAGACATAAAATTAATAAAATAAAATAAAAATTCTTTGTTATTCTACCGCTATTCTCTGTAATTATTTTCCTAATCTTGACAAAAGAAAAATTAATCAAAGTGAAAAACAAACAATGCTGTTCGTGGAGAAGCATATAAGCGGTGGATAATAATTGTATAGCCTGCATATGCCGTATTTTGTTCGGAAGATTTTTAATTTTCATTTGACTTTCCAATGAAAGTGTTCCGTTGAGAACGGTAGCTTTACGAATAATTTACAACCAGTACAAACAGTACATTTCATTTTTAGTCTTGTCTGATTACAGAAGTTGGACAGAGGAAGGACAGTTCACATGCTGATTGGAAAAAGACAGATGGAGGACAGTTCACATGGCTCATTGGAAAAATAGTTTCAACGACAAATGGAGGACAGTTCACATGGCTCATTGGCAAATATTCTTACTCTGTATGACTGCTCAGAAGACTACGTTATACGAAGTGCCTGAGCTGAGTCTTGCATTATTGAACTTAACAGGGTGAAGAATTCCACTATTCGGACGATACTTCTTTATAGGAACGAATAGGTAGGCGCATTGCTCAGTGTCTTAATAATAATTATTTTATTAAGTCGCAGATTTTCGAGGCTACCGTGAAATCTATCACTGTAGCAGTACATTTTGATGAAACGCGTGGTATTAAATGATTTAATCGTACGGCTGATAGAAATCTGTTTCATGTAATATGTGAATATGAAGGTTTTAGGAAAATTCATCTTTAGCAATTCATCAATCGAAAATTCACCATCAACAGTTTACTGTGGGAAAACTCATGATCATAACAAATTCATCTCAAGTAAAATTTATCACCAGCAATTCAGATCACCCAAAGTTAACCGTATTAAAATTAACTGATTAATTTTCTGCGAGTGAATTTACCCTTACCGTATGCGAATAGGAAAGTAGTTCAGTCCCAACGAAAATGAGTGCCACGGAGTGGCATAGTATAGCCTTTCAAATATTATAATAATAATAAAATATATTATCAAATAAGAATTGTAAAAATCTGAAAAACATGTACTTAAAAATCCCAAAAATTAGCACTCTTGAATTATTAGTATTATTTTTTATTTTTTAATTATTATAATGTAAAATTATTTAGAAATGATTTCATTTTAAATTAAATAAGAATTATTTGATTATATTTTGTTGTTTACTTTATTTTTAGAACTATTTTTCTTTTTAATTTTAAGAATTATTTAATTTATTTATGATTGATTTTTTTACATATATATTGATAATGTTTATTTTTTATGTACATCCTTATTATAGGACACTACATAATTTAGTGTTAATTTTCCTTTGAAAAGTATTACGTTAATTACTAGCAATCACACCTTTGTGTGCAATGAGTATGTCAAAAGTGTGGAAGGTCAAAAAAGAAAAAAAAAAACTGATCTATTTTTTGCATACATATGCACAAAATGTGAGGTCACTTGGTAGGCCATTTAGCAAATGTTGTTGTTTGTGCAACAAAGGTCTCAATGAAGAAGTGATAGCTTCAAATCAAGTACGTATCCACTTATAGGGATCTAGACATGATTGAAACAAAATCTCTGAATCGGGAAGATAATTAGGCTTCATTACCAAGAGAGTCATGGTATGTTTGCAATAGGGAGAGGGAGGGAGTTAGAAGGATAGAAACATGGAGAGATAGAGATGAGAAGAGCGTGCGAGAGAGAGGGGGTAAGACGTAGAGATGGGGAGGAATACAAAGATAGAGATGGAGATTGATCATACAAATGTGGAGAAGGAGAGGGTTGTGGAGAGAAGGAGAAGGAGAGATAAAGAGAGAGAGGATAGCTCGGGATAGGTAGAGATGGAAGAGATACATATATAGATATGGAGAGAGAGGGAGATATAGATAAAAAATAGAAATAGGAAGTGATGCATAGAGAGAAGTAGAGAGAGGGAGACGTATAGGGGTATGGAGAGATAAAGAGATAATGATATAGGTATAGAAGGAGAGATAGAGATAGAGGTAAAGAG
>CM021100.1:451713448-451766415 GCA_007115665.2 Sequoiadendron giganteum
AACCTTGTTTATATAGGCACTCTATCTAATTTATTGTTTATTAGATCCCAAATGTCGACATTCATGAAATTTCAATCCAAAACTCTGATTTCCCACTCAAAACCCTAAAAAGGGGCCAAATGGGACTCATACGCCTACGGTGGCTTATATGTCCCATCTAGGTGGGACTCATATTCCCAAGGTGGTGTATGGGTCCTACCAAGGTTTTTTAGGCAAATGAAATGTTGGGGGTTATTTAGTGTATTTATTGATCTTGTCAGGATTTCGGTTGAAATAAGCTTCAAGATGCATAATAAAGGGTCCTAGAGGCCTATTATTGATGATGTGAAGGTCATAAATGCAAGAGGGCCCAAAACTTAATATGAAGGTGTAAATAAATACATTTTATAACACTAAATTAAGGAAAAATTAGGTCTATTTACCTTAAAAAGGCCCTAAACCTACAATGTGAATGTGTAAAACATGTTACAACACTAGATCAAGGCAACATTAGGTTCATTTTAATGTTAACCATCCCCAAATTAAGTGTGAAAAAGGGCTACGTTTTTCTACATTACAAGTGCAAACAAAAGCATTTCGCTCATTTGCAAAAACAAGTCCTTTGAAATAAAAGGCTCTTCAAAGCACAAAGCTAGGGAAATACAATAAAATGATGGCAAGTGGTGCTAACTAAGATATAGGATGAGGGCCACCTAATGAGCTCAAAGTTCTTAGTAACTTAAAAGCTTTAAATGCACATGTAGTAATCAAGAAAACTTGAGGAACTAGGAATAGGTATTGTTAATGTAAGGTTCAAGAGGCTTATATAATAGCTTAAATGGTTGGAAACCTAGAGAGCATGTCACTAACGTAAAAGAGTAAAAGGGACCAAGATTTTTCATTTAATAAGTGAAAAACTCAAACATGTCAATAATGATAAAAAATGTGTCATGGTTTTTCTTGTTTGCGAGGAGACAATAGCAAAATGAAAAGAACTTACAAAATAAAGAGAGTCTAGGAAAAAAATTCCATGTGGCATATGGGGCTCAATGAGGTAGAAAATGTTAAAATACCACACACTCACACACTTGATGGGGCAAGCAAAGAGTGAGCTAATGGGCTTCTGGAATTTTTATGTGTGTCTAGGTGGGGTCTAAAGGAAGTGGTCACTTAAGTTATCAATTTTGTATGTGTGGGGAAACTACCAAGTTGGTAAGCTAGGCTTAATGGTTGGTTAGGAGACAAAATGAGGCCTTGAAGAAACAACTCAAGGGACCAAGTAATCAAGATAGGCGGTCAATGAAGAAATAGAAATAAATTGCACACAAGACCTTAGAATTTATCTAGGGTTTTAGAAATTTTATAAATTTGCACCTTTGTCAACTTTTGTACTTCTGATAGACACAGACCCAAAAACTTATAGACATGCCAAAGATACACTTGATTATGATAAAGCCATTAAGATTTCGTGAATTGATTATAATGGGTGAGGAAAAATGGGGTGACACAAAGTGATAATAGTTTCCTAAATAATTATTCTCTAACACATATCTATGAATTTTTCCTCTATTAATGTACATATCTTTCTAAATATTTTTGTAATAATATACATGCCTTTAAAAAAAAAATTATCCCTTTTGATATTCCATGTGCCTATTTCCTCTATTAATGAGCATATCTTTCTATACTTTTTTATAATAACATTTATATCTTCTTAAGAAAAAATTATCCTTTTTAATATCTCATTTGCCTATGTAATTTAATCAATCTATCTTATAAGGCCCTTGTGTAAAATTTATTTGTATATCTCTTATACATATTTATCCATTTTATTTTTTATATGATACAAAATAATGTAAAAAAAAATAGAATTACAAATAAACATGGTTCAAAGAATAATGATTTTATTCAATAAGAAATAGATAGATATCAAGATCTAAAAAATAATAAACCCCTTTTTTTCTACTATATTGTAGTCTTTGATATCTATTTAATATTTTTTGTAATGTATCTATTTGTATCTCTAATTTTGCATTCATGTTTTGTATCTCATTTTTTTTTAATTATGTCTTCTTATATATAATTATAATTGAGAAAATTTAGAATACAAGAAAAAGAATGCAATTAAAAATTGCAATAACTGGGACAACAAGATATGATGGGACAGCATGATCTCCATATGGAATAGCAAGGTCACCATTAATGTTCCCGCTGCCAAGTCTAGTATATGCTTGTCAGAGCCTACCCGTAGTCATCTTCCATTTAGCTATTATTAATGTGTTATCCCCCTCTTTAAATTAGAGACAAACTGTCGCTTTGTCATGCGAGCATAGCAAGTGAATCATGAAAAAATAATTAATTTTATAATGATAATTTAGTATAATATTAATATATTAATAATTATATTGAGATATATTTAGAATGGTAATAAAGAGTATGTAGTTTCTGGATTTAACTATGTAATAGTTTTTGGATCAAAGTTTCGGATCACACTCAGTGATCCATCATTAGTGATTTGAAATGTTGATACAAAAACTATTACATAGTTAAATCCAAAAACTACATACTCTAATGACATGGACTGTGGAAATATAAAATCTTTGATGATACTAAAGGATAGAATATAATAAAATGAATTATTTAAAGTAAAATTATTGAAAAGATGATATAAAATAAATAGAATGTTTAACGGACATAAAATTTATAAAATAAAATAAAAATTAATTTCTTTGTCATTCTACTGCTATTCTCTGTAATTATTTTTCTAATCTTGACAAAATAAAAATTAATCAAAGTAAAAAACAAATGATGTTGTGGATAATAATTTTATAGCCTGCATATGTCGTATTTTGTTTGGAAGATATTTAATTCTCATTTAACTTTCCAATGAAAGTGTCCCATTGAGCATGATAGATTTACGAATAATTTACAACTAGTACAAACAATAAATTTCATTTTTAGTCTTATCTGATTAAAGAAGTTGGACAAAGGAAGGACAGTTCACATGCTCATTGGAAAATGACAGAGGAATGACAGTTCACATAGATTATTGGAAAAATAGTTTCAACAATAGATATGCAATGAGTATGCTAAAAGTGTGGAAGGTCAAATAAGAAAAAATATATCTATTTTTTGCATACATATGCACAAAATGTGAGGTCACTTGGTGGGCCATTTAGAAAATGATGTTGTTTATGCAACAAAAGTCTCAATGATGAAGTGATAGATTCAAATCAAGTATGCATCCACTTATAGGGATCTAGACACAATTGAAACAAAATCTCTGAATCAAGATGATAATTAGGCTTCATTACCAAGAGATTCATGGTATGTTTGCAATCGGGAGATAGAGGGAGTTACAAAGATAGAAACATGGAGAGATAGAGATGAGAAGAGTGTGCGAGAGATGGGATCATAAGATAGAGATAGGGAGGAATATAAAGATAGAGATGGAGATGGATCATATAGATATGGAGAAGGAGAGGGTTATGGAGAGAAGGAGAGGGGGAGATAAAGAGAGATAGGATAGCTCGAGATGGATAGAGATGGAAGAGATACATATATAGATATGGAGAGAGAGAGGGAGATATAGATAAAAAAATAGAAATGGAAGTGATGTATAGAGAGAAGTAGAGAGAGGGAGAGGTATAGGGGTATGGAGAGATAGAGAGATAATGAGATAGGTATAGAAGGAGAGATAGAGATAGAGGCAAAGAGATTTAGATAAAGAGGTCTCAGAAGAGGGAAAGGGGGAGAGATAGGGAGAGAGATGAATGGATAGATAGATATAAAGGTAGAGAAAGAGGGAGAGAGAGATATAGAAACATATAGATGATGAGATAAACTGATAGAGATATATAAGGAGATGTAGAGGGGTGATCCCACAATATTGGTTTACAATTTTTGGCCAAACTAGACACTGAAATATTTTCTCTAAATAAATCTTCACTTTCGGGCACCTATAGCAGCTAAACCGTGAGGAATTTGAAGATGATGCAAACTATTGATTTGTGACATTTTGTCTATAGATTCTAAATATATTTTTTCAAAAATTTTGGAATCAAATTGCACTTCATTTTCCATCTCCTTCGAAAACTAGCTTTTTAAAATAAACAACATTTTTAAGGAGTGACACTCATCGTATACAACATAACTTTTTTTCCATGAAGGATAGAATTCTTGTTTTTTTGAATTTAGATTTTTAACTACAATATCTAGTTCTTCCAATTTGTCTCATAGTCTTTTATTGAATATTTTTTCCTTAATCCAGTTTTGAAGTCAAACCAATTACAATTAAGACATAGGCGGACCGTATACAATGTAACTTTTTTGTATGTATCAAAATTGAATTTTTTTTGTTGGATCAATGACTTCAATATCTAGTGCACTCATATTTTATAATCTTCTATTTTTCTACATGTCTAGAATAGAGAGCTTGATTATTGGTGAAAAACCTACATTCATAAGAAATAAAAAATAAATATAGCAGTAAAATTAAATTTATTTAAAATTATACTTTTTGGGAAACTTATAATAAGGACTACATACTTACAAAAAATAAATTTTAAATGTATTAATTTGATCCCCCAAAAGGTAAATCAAAAGTGGTTTTTTAACAGCATTTTGATATGTGTAAAGGAGACTTTGTTATATGTATGGTTTAAAACTAGTAGGGTTCTATCCAAGGGGGTTTGATCTAAGGTGGTTTGTGTTGGTATATGGTAAACACTCCCCTTAGGATTTGTGACATGGAATAACCACCTCCCATGGATCCGTTAACTTTGGCAGTTGTATCGTGCATTAACTGGTTGATATTTTGGTGCAACGACAACTGTGGGCCAACAAGTGGTATTAGAGCCAAAAGTGTCAGGTTTGAATCCCCTCAGGTAATGTTGAGGGGGAGTTTGTTGGTAGATGGTCAGTGCACCCTTCGGGATTCATGACATGGACTAACCACCTCCCATGGATCTGTTAACTTTGGTAGTTGTATCAGACATTAACAGGTTGATCTTTTGGTGCAACGACAATTGTGGGCCAACAGTTTGATCAAACCCTCTTCAATTGGAATCCTCAAAATGGAAATTTTAAAGGCTTAAATCATTATGTTTTCTAAAAATATGTGATTTGAGCAAAAATTAGAATCTCCCAGAAATTGTAAACCATCTTTGTGGGATCACCCAAAGAGAGGGGGAGAGGGAGAGAGATAGAAAAATAGAAAAATGGTGATAGAGAGGGGGAGAGAAATAGGGTGAGATGTGAGAATAATATATATGGAAAAAGAAATAAAGATACATGGGAAGCGAAATGAGAGAGTGGTAAGTAAAAATCAATATGTAGGGGGGTAGGGAGAGAGTGAGGGAGAGAGAGATGTTGAGAGAAATACAAAGGAGAGAAAAGTAGAAAGATATAGAAAGAGGGAGTGATAGAGAGAGAGGGAGAGAGGGGAAGAGATAAGGATAGAAACAGGGAGAGATGGGAAAGAGTAAGATATAAAGGAGATGATATAGACAAGTTATAAAGAGAGGGAGGGAGATAAAGAGGAGGACATATAGAGATAGGGTCTTGGAGAAATAGGGTGTGTGTGTGTGTGTGTGTGTGTGTGTTTTCAAATGAGATATAGATATAATGATAAAGATAGGGAGGGGGGAATAGGGAGCGTGTGTGAGTGAGAGAGAGAGAGATATGGAGATAGAGATAGGGAGAGAAAATGATATATATAAATAGATAGGAAAAAAGGGAGAGTAAGAGGGACATAAATTGAAAGAGGATAGAGAAGTAGAGAGATATAGGAAGAGGGAGTGATAGGGGGAGATAGGGAGATGTGGAGATAAAAAGAGGGATAGATAGAGAGATAAATATATTGAGAAATATAGTGGAAGAGAGAGATGTGTAAGAGGTAAGGAGATAGAGATAGGGGAGAGAGATAGAGAGGAAGATAAAGATATATATGAAGATGGAGATGGAGATAGAGATATGTATTACTAAATAGAGACAGAGAGAGAAGGGGAGATGCAAGGAGACAAGAAGAGGGAGATGAAAAAATAGAGATAGAAAGAGGGAGAGACAGATAGAGACAGAGAGAGAGAATGGGTGAGGGAGAGATGGAGGGATATAAAAGTAGAGATATGAAGTCATATAGAGAGAGGTAGAAAGAGATAGAGAAGGAGAGTGTGAGAGAGAAGGGGAGTGAGGGGGGAGACCAATAAGTATAGTAAAAGGGAGTAAGGGAGAGCGATAGGGAGAGGGAAAGAGATAGAGGGGAAAATAAATAAATATAGAAAGAAAGACAAATATAAAGAGAAATAGGGGAGAGAGAGGAAGAGAGATTGAGAGATAATGAGAAACATATAGATAGATTGGGAGACAAAGATATAAAATGCTCTCAATCTCTCTTGTTACACCCCATTGTGTTACTACTTATTTACTTTTACCTAGTTGGCTGAAAATACTTAAAATGACTGTATTTATGTTTTATGTGTTTTGAAAATATAAAGAATACATGTTGATTCAATTTGATGTTATGAAATGATTCTGATTGAGAAATATTTGATGCCAAAGAATGTATTGTTCTCAGCTGACTACTATTGCAATATATTAAGTTGGATGCAAGAATTTAATGAAGCCTGCTGAAGAGAGGGGAATTATCACTCAAGGAGAAGAACTTGGTCTAGTAACCTTTGATAAAGATGTAAACTAAGATTTCACACACACACTTCTAGTTTTATCAAGTTATGATAATAGTTGTGAAATAGTAAGTCACATTTAGTCTTGCTTGTGGTTTATTTGTGAATGTTCTTGTTTACAAGTTTATAATGTTGAGTCTCTTTGTAATGAGTGATTTCTTCTTTATGTGTTTCTATTTAATCAGTAGGATATATATGCATTCCATGTATATATGTTGATCAATATGACTGTGTTAATATATGTTTTAATACCAAAGTATGTGTGTCACCAAAAAGTGTATCCTTGACACTTTTCACTCATTTGGGCCCTTACTTATGGATTTTGGACCTTTTTCAACCTCTTTTTACCTCTTTCCAAGCATTGTTCCAAAGTGTTGTAAGGTGTTGTAAAACATTTTCATACTTTCCTAGGCTTTTCATCACTAAATCAACCTTTTCTTATGGCATAATTACCCCTTAATACGCAAACATACCTTACTTTAGTGTGTTTTGTGAGACAATCCCAACAAATAATAATAATCACCTTTTAAATCCCGACAACCAATCAAAAATTCCCAGGTGGACTAGGTCACCACCTTGGGCGACCTAGTCCCATGTCGCTTAAATTTAAATTTAACTTAATATTCTTTTAGGAATTTGTCTCTAAAACCATAAGATTAGCCTGTATGGTGTTATTTCAGGAAAATTGGGGCATAACTTGTATAAATAAGGGTTATCCCCCTCATTTTGCACTTCTTCTATCTTATGAGTTCAATGTAGATTATAATAATGAATTCATTAAAGAACATGTTAATAACCAAACCATTGACACAGTTATTAACATTACACTACCCCTTGATGAGGATATTAGTGTTGAGAATCATAACAATGTTACATGTGCTTCTCCCTATACCTCTCCTATTAGTGACAAAGGTATCTTGGTGCAAGAAGCTACAAGCATTGAGGGTCTTGATTGTCCCTCTCCTCATCCCCCTTTGCCAAATATTAAACAACAAAAATTTCTAAACATTCCCTTACCTAGTCTCCCTAACCATAACCATCCCCCTTGTCCTTCTCCTAATACCCCTCCTCGATGCCAAGAGGATAGGTTGGTGTTAGTGTAGACATATAAAATATACATGCACCTGATTTTGATCCTACTAACACCGTTTCATCTTGAATCATACTCTCAGCTTATCAACACCTTTCATCCCTTAATTAAATAAATCATTATTTATTTAATTAGGTCTTTCTCCTTTGATGATTAAATTAATCATCTTTCTCTGTTCATTTAAATAATTCATTTTATTTAAATTAAATCTCTAAAGTCCTCTTATTAAATTGAATAAATTAAAATATTATTTAATTTAATCTAACATATTCCTCCTTAGTTAAATAAATTAAATCATTTATTTAATAAATCATTTCCTCTCAATTCTGATTTAAATTAATTCATCTATTTAAGTCTAAATTGTCACATCACCTAATTCTTCATTAAATTAATCAAAACATTGATTAAGTTAATCCTTCTCACTAAAATCCTCTAGAGAATGCAACTTGCAGAATAAATCAAATACTTTGATTTATTAATTCATCTATTTTCCCTCACAAACCATCAAAAAGGGAATATTCCTCTTTTGAATTCAAAAAGGTCAAGTGGACTTGGTCCTTCCAACAAAGCATTCAAAGCCTCTTACATGTCCTTGTGCATTGAGCCAAGTGACATTAACTCCCTTCTTCTCTCCCCCCAACATGTCACATTCAAAATTCAAATTTGAATACAATGGCATTTATCATGCACATTGACCAAAATGTGCTCATTCCTCAACCATTCACATCTTGACAAGTGGCACTTGGCCATTGGATGTTGAATGATCCCACATTCATCCAAATCCCTCATTCTTCCAATTTGAGAATCTATAAATGAGAGACTCTTCCTCTCATTCAAACATCCATAATTTGAGTAAAATTACTATACTCAAATCCATCTCATCCACAACTCATATGCAAAGTTACTCTCTTCAAGTGAGAACTGATTTTGCTCTTTTCCTCCATACATTCCTATCATTTTCACATTTGCACCAAGGTTATGCTCAAATCTCTGGAGATTTGACCGTTTCTTCATCAATCCACATTGCAACCATAGGAATTGGGAAAGGGCCAATTGCAGCACATCATTGGCACCAATTCCCCCATAAGATATTTAACTTATTCGCTTAATTAGGATTTATTTCAAGTTTCATGCTTTATGTTCTTCATTTTCCTAATTTTAGTTTAAATAGGTGGATTTCATGGGGAATCATTCAAATCTTTGCATGCATTTTGACCTAACACTAACAATGTTTAACATCTTTATGCTCTTACAGGTTTAGGGGTTCACATTTTGGCACTAGAAGGAGGGCAATCTCACCTTTAACACGTTTTTCTTTCAAAATTCTGTGGTTTTTCACATTTTTTTTCATATACAGGAAACTGCACCGCAGACACATATGCGACACTATATTGCACCGCACCCCTAGAAACCCGTGACATCATATAGCATCGCAACTACTTCCCATTCTTCAAATTTGAAAATTTGCTAAACACCGCCGCTTCCAAACTCCACCGCGTGTAAAACTCCACCGCACCCATGGTCTATGTTTCTACAGAGCACCTCATACAGTCGACCATGCGGTACTATATGGCACTGCCTCTATTTTTAAGCAACACCGCACCAGCCAAACAACACCGCACTTGCTAAACTTTACCGCGAGAACAGTCTAGTTTTAAAATTTGAATAAATTTTTAAACTTTTTAGCATTAACTTAGTTTTCTATGTTTTTTGCTCTCTCTTTTTCTGTTATTTTGCAGGATGGAAGCAAAAGGAGAAGTTCATCATGATGTTATCTTCACAAACCCAAAGTGTTTCTAAACACTAAAAGTTTTCTTTAACACTCCTTGAGAAAATTTGTTAAAAACTTTTGGCCTTAGAAAAACAAATTTTACTTTGGGGCTTTAAAAAGAACAAGCAAATCATTTTATTTATGACATCATGCTCATTTTGTATAAAGTGTTTTTAAACACTAAAGTGTTTTTCAACACTCTTTAAGGAATTTGATAACTTCATTGACCTTAGGACACTAAATTTTCTTTTGGGTTCTAAAATAAACAAATCAAATTTATTTTCAAAAGTTGCCAAGGGGCTAAAAAGAACCTTAGACAAATATACTAGATTTTGTTTAAAGGATTAAACAATTGAACAAGGCAAACTCACACTTCATTTGGTGCTTAAAAATAATTCATCATTGCTTTGAGGGCTGAAATGAACAAGTGTTTTCAATGTTTTGCAAACTTTTTCACAAGTTACTATTATCTAAAATGTGTATGCGCTTCTCTTGCGCTTCATTGCGATCTTCAGAATCAAAAACATTTTGGTAATATTAGGTTGTTAAAAAAATTGCCTCCACATTTCAATTTGGGCACTTAAAAATGAACAAAACATGCGAGTGTGAATAAAACTTATTGCGAGTGTTCTCCTTTTGTTTCTAAACAAAGGTTGATCGAACTACGAATAATTTTTGTTCGCTATTGTTTATCTTAGAGGGCCTGCCTTGTGGGAAAAATTACTCACCCAAGGGAATGACCCAACTGGGAACACGCTAAAGCCAAGCGACTTCCAACTAGTATATAAGTGTGGATTCTTGAGGAAAGTTCAAGAATCACGAGGATTATTCCGACGAGATGGATAGCAATGGACTCTCGCCGATGTTGGATAATCACCCACGAACAGAATGCTCGAATTAGAACCCCTTGTTTAGAAAAAGGCCAAAACCTTGTCTATCTTGTTGGTGCAAAAGGTTATGTCCTTTGAAGCTACCCCACGTTATACATGCGGTCTTGTTGTAGAAATGGAAAGTATGCCATGGGAGATTCATGGGTACTAATGCTTGGTTGACCCGAATAAGTGAGTGTCATGGAGGGGAGCCAATGTGGTCAGGCATTTAGCCATTTGCACAAGATATGTGTAGCTTGATTTATCCAAGTGGGAACCCAGCAAGATATTGCCTCATCATCCTAGGATTGTAAAAGTGTTTGGAAGAAAATAACACATTCTTGGTTCTCAAAAACATTTGAAAACAAACATTCGCAAAGCCTTCAAATTTCAAACCCCTTGTGGGAAACAAATACCTTTGATGAATTTTTCCACTCTTGCTTTCCCTAGGGATCATATTCCTAGAGGTTTCTAAGTGCACAAATTCTACCGTCATTTGTTTTCAACAAGGTTAAAAATAAGAAACTTTTACCCTATTTTCCTCAATTTCCACACAATGGACCTTGTGGGATGAGAACGAAAGTGGGACATTAGACACATAGTTGGAAACATAAGCAAGCAAGTGCCTTTGGTAACAAATAATTCATTAAGCAAGATAAACAAACAAATCACACATGTGTTTGTTCTCTTTTGGGTCATATGGTTTTCATGCAGACTTTGGTCTTTTGGTTTGAATTACTTCTAGGAAAAAAACATGTTCTTCATCACCTTGGTCTTGTAAGTAAGTCCTCATAGGGTCATCTAGGATCAAAATCATCACTTCATCCATCCAAACATCAATCAAATTTCCATCTCACCACCAAACTTTTGAAACTTTGCAACATCTTTTATGCTAGACTTTTGGAAAATCATAATCACCTTGTTTGACTTAACGCACCTAGTCAAATTATCAATCTTCTTGAACAAATTTACCTCTAGGATAACACAACTTCCTGAGGTCTACTAGTTCATGATCACTTTCATTTGGCTTAAAACACTTAGCCAATTCATTCGTTTATACGAGTGTTCCCTAGGATAACACAACTTCCTAGGGTTTACAAGTTTACCATCATCTTGTTTGACTTAACACACTTAGTCAAACTATCAACCAATCAAAATCAATTCCTAAAGTCTAGCATTGATCCAAAATTTCATAAACATTCAAACACCCATATCATTCACCCCTTTCATCCTTCATCTCATCATTGGTCCTAAACACCTTAGAAGTTCACTCTCGCAACAAGGTCAAAACACAAGAGGAACATGGAATATAAACTCGACTCATCCATCATGAGTAATCCAAGTCAATCAAACTATCCAAGTCTCACAATGCCAATTGATTATCGAAACTCACATTTATACATGGCATCATTATCTCCTCCAAACCTCAAAAGTACAACGAATGTGAGTATGCCCAATCCAAAGTTTGGAACACCTTTCCCAATGGTAGATTTAAATCCAAGTCTGAATTTACAAATCTATCAACCAAACGCTCAATGCATGAGTTTTCCAAACAAAATTATCCCACCAAATGCATACATGCCAAGTGAAAATTTACCAAACATGACCATTTCAAATCCATACTTGGTGAATTTTGGGATAGATATGATTACAAATCAAACCAATGTTGTTCAAAATCCTAGCAATATATTGGCAACTCCATATGTTGATTCAAGTCAAGGTAACACTATGCAAAATCAAAGTTGCCTAAATCAAGGTGATATGATTCTCAACCACAAAAATTTTCAATTTCAATCTATCATGCAAAATCAAAACATCATACCAAATCCTCTCATTTTGCCAACAATATCGCAACAGTAGGTGGCAACCATCCAAGCAAACCCAACAATCAACACCATTCCCAATCCACCACCGCCATCGCCAAAACACAACACGACCAATTCATTCTCCATCATGTTGCAAGCAGCTCAAGAAGCTTCCCAAAAAAAGGCACTCCAAAAACAACAAGTTGCATAGCTAATTGCTTAGCAAGCACAAGTGGCTCAAGAAGCCCAACAAGCTCAAGCCCAGCACCAAGCTCAGCAAGCGCAAGCACAAACACAATTCAGGGCATTATTGCAAGCAATCCATCAACAAGCAGTGCACCAACAAGCTTTGTTGGCACAAAAACAACATGACCAACAACAAGCCTTGTTGGCTCAGCAGAAAACGCATGCCTCACTCCAACAACAGAGCTTGCAACAAATTCCCATCACAATCATTCAAAATGATGATCAAGATCCTTTGACCAATGATAATATTGAAAATGTCTCTACATAACCTAATGAGTTAGAGGACATATCTCAAGATTGTTCTCCAAAGCATGATCGACATCTTTCACCAAAGTCTAGCAATGGACCTTTCCAAGACATATTGACATCCTTTGACCTCATGGTTATAGATATTGAAGAAATTCTCAATTCACCATTTGATCCAAATCCACTCAAAGATCAAGAGGATATTGGTCCACTTCCAATGCCTTATGATGATGTCCAAGAACCCTTTGAAAGAAATCCATCCTTTGAAATTGACCCATGTCAAGAACTTGATCCAAAGCATGTTGAAAGCAATTCCAACATTAATCAAGATCAAGAATTTTTATATGCAAGATACTACAATGAGGTGATGGCTACTCTCCTACAAGATGTCACAAATTATGATCACATCCACATAGCACATACTCCTCCATCTACCCATGAGATGCTTTCTTTGGATGGACATGTAGATGATCTTCATTCAAAACAAGAGTTTCATACTCTTGAAATAATTACCAAGGAACAAGAGTCTCCTACTCTTAACATTTGTACACAAGACCAAGATGTAGAAATATCTTTCGGAAACATATCAAAAGAAAATCACTAAGAAGGCTCCTAAATAAGTCATGAATTAGAAACATCATGTGAAAGCATATCAAGAATGAATCATGAGGAAGACTTTTGTGTGGACATTGAAGCATCAACACTTCTTGAAGAAGCACTACAATCTGATATCTCACAAGATCAAGCTAAAGATATCAATCAGACATTCATCCCACATATGGAGGATCCCATCACTTATAAAGTTGGATCACTTACCTTTGTAAGGGAAAATCATCTTATCAATGAAAGAGCTATGACCTTTGAAGATCCACCACAGAGCAGAGAAGGAGAAACACCTTGTTTCCAAGGTAAATCATATCCTATGGAAAATAAATTTTTTCAGCAAATGAATTATCAAGGCAGAGGATTAGGCCTACATGAACAAGATATCCTAGAACTAGTGTGGATTTTTGGCAATCCTAAACGTCAAGGCCTTGGTTATTTGGAAATCAAGGATCTCAACATATCAGTAATATTTCCGCAAAACTAGGGGCAACTTCGTCTCGAGCAAGCGTCAACATAGGGAGCACAAAGAATCCTTATGATGAAACCAATGCCAATACTACAACTAGCCACATCATGAATCTTCATCCACCCATCACCCCATCCATGAATTGGGACCAACAACAAAAGAAAGGTTTGAATCAAAGCACGAAGAACATCATTAAAGAAAAAGAAGTATTGAAGCATAAATGACAAATCAAATACAAATGGATACCAAAGAATACAAATAATGATTATCCCTATCAAACTCCATTAGTCAAAGAAACTATGGGGCAAAATCAAAAAGGGAAAAGTATCCATCAAAGATTTCCACAAAGGAAAAACAAGGCTTCTCAAGTGACGTACAAAGTGTATCAAGCAGTTGGTCCTAATTCCATGCACACTTCCATATCCACCCATCACTGCTCATCTTCCCAAGTTTGGAGAGTCAAAGGTTCCAAACTGTCGACCAATCCAACTTTTATACCTAAACACACTCCATCCACACCTCCACACATGATATCCAATTCTCACATTGACCATGTATTGGTAGTGACTCTTCATCATAAGTATTCAGAAGGCACTCTATCGCGATGTGTGCACAAAGATAGAGTTAACTTTGGTATCAGCAAAATAGATCAGGGATCTCAAAAGTTGTTTTCAAGTGCACGTATCTTGGCAAAGCAGCTTCTTCAAGAAGGATATCGATGGCACATTATAATAGAAGCATCAACATCAGCTTAAAATATCTCAAAAAATACAAAAAAAAAGCAAACAAACAAAAATCCAAAAAAAAATAAAATCAGAAAAAGGATTGAAAACGGTAAAGAGAAAAATCGTCCTCTAGCGAAAACCACTACGGTGGCACTTTGGACAAGTACCATGATGAAAACCTTGAAAATAGGCATCATGTGTAGAATCAAGCATCTACGTGCACCAATTTAGAAGAAAGCATCTTATCGCATCCATAATAAAGCCAACATAAATCCGTTCATCCATGAACCATTTGTTCAACCCATTTCCATCTATCTACCTTATCTAGATCTTGATGAAGGTTTGGAGCACACTTTATACTTGCTTATGGTAAACATCTTGACATGGGTCATTTTCACTGATCCCATCCTATCCAACATTATCTGAGCTTTGAAGCATTATCCAAATGAGAATCCTCTATTTTGAACACCCTTATCTTATCACAAGATAATCCATTTATCCATTCATCCCAAAATCCACCCATGGCATTCCATAAATTGCTAGACACTGGGGGTAGATATTTACATCTTGCTTTGCGAATAAATCTTGATCTATATCTTCACACTTATGTGGTGATCCGAGCATTGGCGAACGTGAAATCAAATTGGTTAAAGCATTTGCAAACCAAAAAGGATCCAAATCACTAGCCTATGGCATGTTTTGACAAGACGATATTCCTTATCAAGCTTTATCTTTCTTCGAACATCAATCCAAACAATTCATATCAGTCACATCTAATGTGCACGTTAGCATCAGATTAAATCATCAAAATAATTTTGTTCCAAATCAAGCTTCATCAATCTTGATCAATTGAATCTAGTCAAAATTCACCTGGTTTGACTTAACACACTTAGTCAAACTATCATCTTGTGCATGAGTTTACTTTAGGATAACACAAATTCCTTCAGTTTACAAGTTCATTATCATCTTGTTTGGCTTAACACACTTAGCCAAATTATCAAATCCATAATCACCTCGTTTGACTTAACACACTTAGTCAAACTACCCTCTCATGTATGAGTTTATTCTAGGATAACACAACTTCTTGGAATTTACGAGTGCATTATCACTTTTGTTTGACTTAACACACTTAGTCAAACTATCAATCCATCAATTCGATCGATCAATAATAAGCTTGGTTTTCAACAAAATCCTGAAACAGAGCACTGATATCACCACATATCCATATCCAAATTGTCAAAATCATGCGAAAAATTCAAAAACATTCAGAAAATAAAAAAATCAAAAACATTCGAAAAAATTCATCAAAAAACTCAAAAACATCAAAAACATCAAAAAAGCAAAAACATTAAAAAATTCATCAAAAATCCAAAAACATGTCAAAATATTAGAAAATCTTCAAAAAAATTCATCATTGAGTCTTGCTAGTCTTTCACCTTGTCAAACTACGTCGTCTCTGAGCTTAAACGTAGGCAAGGCCATCCTCGATCGGCCCCCGAGACACAAAATCCAAAAACATTGAAAAATGTAAAAATTCCAAAAAACAGCCTCAAAATATCTGAAAATCCAAAATGGTGCACCCGTTTCATCTCACTTTCACCTGTGATTTTCATCACTCATAATAAATCATCGTCGCTTTCACCCTTTGGTGAGTTAGTTAGAAGCAAGTCTAGCAACTTCCAAAGTGAACGCTCTAACCGTCAGAGTCTTGAAAGTCTAAGTTAGTAAGCAAGCAAGTTGGTCAACTCGCAATATCAATAGCTTATCACCCAGTCAGTCCCATCAAAACCCTGATCACTACATGTCCTAGGATGAATCTTTCCTGTGATGGACATAAGCATCAGGTACCCCACAATAGTTTAGCCTTGGCTAGCGGTACGAAGAACATTAGCTTGTTTGTTTACTTTATCTTGGTCTTTTTAGACTTATCTTATTTTGCATTCATTCCAAGGACCTCTCAATGATGCCTAAACAAAATAGGTTTAGAAAGAAAGGAATGGCGCAATGATCATTATCTTTTTTATCTTTTGTGCTTGTTGGATGTTCTTGTAAAATAACTTGGTGAATACTTGCTTTGTTAGGTCCGTCCTAGCAAGGTTTTCGTATGTCAAGTGTGAACAAGAATACTCCTATTTGATTGTTGAGTTAGAGTCCATCACACTAGGTACAATGCCATCCCGGTCCTTTATACCTTGATGCATTGTACCTATGTGTGTTATCAAACATAAAGCAATTGGCCCTTCGAAAATCCCAACTCCTAGTAAGCAATACATCATCATCACCGGTAATAATGTGAACTTATGTGGATCCTCCTTCCATCCATCTTATTCTTCTTATTCTTCTATCTTTACTAACATTTCTATCTAAAATTGGTGTGTTGTATCAAAATATACACGAGGCTACCCATTGCCAATGACTGTCTATACATCATCAGAATTGTCTACATCAAAGAAATTATCTTTCATCCTCTGATCAATAGAACCACTCCTCTTGCATTTTATCGCAATCTTGATCAGAAAATTGAGCATTTTCGCTCGATCTCTCGAGGGGGCAGTATACCAGCGTAATCCTTCTCACTGGGGCAACAGTGGGGCATCTGAAAAATCCAGAAATTTTGAACTTTGATCACAACATATTATTCTTTGAATCAATGCAACATTACATTCTTCAAAGAGAGGCAAAATGTAGACATGTAAAATATATATGTACCTAATTCTGATCCTACTAACATCATTTCATCTTGAATCATACTCTCAGCTTATCAACACCTTTCATCCCTTAATTAAATAAATCATTATTTATTTAATTAGGTCTTTCTCCTCTGATGATTAAATTAATCAATTTAATTTAATTAATCATCTTTCTCTATTCATTTAAATAATTCATTTTATTTAAATTAAATCTCTAAAGTCCTCTTATTCAATTGAATAAATTAAAACATTATTTAATTTAATCTAACATATTCCTCCTTAGTTAAATAAATCAAATCATTTATTTAATAAATCATTTCCTCTCAATTCTAATTTAAATTAATTCATCTATTTAAGTCTAAATTGTCACATCACCTAATTCTTCATTAAATTAATCAAAACATTGATTAAGTTAATCTTTCTCGCTAAAATCCTCTAGAGAATGCAACTTGCACAATAAATCAAATACTTTGATTTATTAATTCAAATATTTTCCCTCACAAACCATCAAAAAGGGAATATTCCTCTTTTGAATTCAAAAAGGTCAAGTGGACTTGGTCCTTCCAACAAAGCATTCAAAGCATCTTACATGTCCTTGTGCATTGAGCCAAGTAACATTAACTCCCTTCTTCTCTCCCCCCAACATGTCACATTCAAAATTCAAATTTGAATCCAATGGCATTTATCATGCACATTGACCAAAATGTGCTCATTCCTCAACCATTCACATCTTGACAAGTGGCACTTGGTCATTGGATGTTGAATGATCCCACATTCATCCAAATCCCTCATTCTTCCAATTTGATAATCTATGAATGAGAGACTCTTCGTCTCATTCAAACATCCACAATTTGAGTAAACTTACTATACTAAAATCCATCTCATCCACAACTCATATGCAAAGTTACTCTCTTCAAGTGAGAACTGATTTTTCTCTTTTCATCCATACATTCCTATCATTTTCACATTTGCACCAAGGTTATGCTCAAATCTCTTTGGAGATTTGACCATTTCTTCATCAATCCACATTGCAACCATAGGAATTGGGAAAGGGCCAATTGCAACACATAATTAGCACCAATTCCCCCATAAGATCTTTAACTTATTGGCTTAATTAGGATTTATTTCAAGTTTCATGCTTTATGTTCTTCATTTTCCTAATTTTAGTTTAAATAGGTGGATTTCATGGGGAATCCTTCAAATATTTGGAAGCATTTTGATCTAACACTAACAATGTTTGACATCTTTGTGCTCTTGTAGGTTTAGGGGTTCACAGTTAGAAGATATACCTCTTACAATTCATGAAACTCTTGACCCTCCCTTCCCTAATGCTCCTACCATTTGGGACAACCTATTTAAAAATCATAGTGGTCCTTCTCTTGATGCCTCCCCTACCTGTGTTGAAGCTAGTGGTGACCATATTCCAAGCTCTCCTACTAGGGTTGATAGTATGGAGCAAGAAAATGAGACCTTTGAAAATCAAATAGACCCCTCTCCTAATCATCCCATAATTAATCATCCCCCTAATACTATTATCATGCCCTTACAAGAAGTTGTGGATCCTATGTTAGACTCTCCTTCCCTAGAGGATGTTAATATTATTCAACCTCAACTTATCCTTGATCCTCCTTCACATAAACCTAAACCTGAATTTACCCTCTACCCACCCCAACATAATGTGTTACAATAACCGAGTCAAGATACCATTGCTCATTAACATTACACAAGAAAAATTTGTGCTCACAACAACCATCAACCTCCACACCCTTACCTTCACCACCTCCCATCTTACCTACTGCCCCTCGAATAAATTGACTTCTTAGGGAGTATGACCTTGTTGTCCAACTAAGGAATACTCCTACTAAAATCTCCTTATGGGATCTCATTCAAGTCTCCCCTCACTATCACAACATGATGTATAATGCCCTACAACAAGTTCCTATCCATCCTAATACGCAACCAAATGACATAGTAGCTATTATTCACAGAATTAATGTTGATATTTTTTTTCACCAAAGTGAGCTTCCTCCTTTGGAAGTGCAAAAACAAAATGAAGCTTTCGTAATAATCTCTCAATAAACAAAAGGGATAAAGATAACTCTTGTAGATATTGGCTCTACCCTTAACGTGTGTAGTGTGTGCCTTTTGGATAGGCTTGGCATTGATAGATCCCACATCAAACCTGATTCTCTATCTATTAAAGGATTTGACAACGTCATTAAGAAGCCACTCGATGTGATCACTATACCTCTTACAATTGGAATGGCCACATTGGACACCAAAATCCATCTTATGCCTCATAAAATTTCATACAATATTCTCTTAGGAAGGTCATAAATTCATGATATGAATGGAGATCCTTCCACTCTTCATTGCAAGATGAAGTATATCTATAACAACAAAGTGTACACACTTGACGCTGACCCTAAACCTAACAGTTGCTTAAACCTTGAGAAATCTAAAGAAAATAATTTCAACAACTTAACACCAACCACCCAAGGGGATCCCATACAACAAGCATCCCTAGATGATGATTGTGGTTCCTTAGAATTCACCCCTCCTTTACAGGAGACTCCAAGATCATCAACAATGATTCTAAAAAGGGAAACATAGTTTTTTCAACACAAGACTCGCCCGATCCTTTGATAGCATCCACCTCAACTACTTTAGACAAAAAAGCCAACAACGAACCCTCACCTGATCCAAAAAAGCTCAAACAACTCTATGGAAAATTTTATGAGCTCGTGAAACAACTTGGCTATAGTGGAAAAGGATGTGGTGCTAACAAACAAAGTATCTACAACCCTATCGAGCCTCTCATGCAAACATCCAATCATGGTATTGGATTTTGTCTTTTAATCAAAATCCTCAAACCTTCACCTCACACCAACTCTCTCCCAACTCACCCTTCTAACCCTACCTTTAAATGTGATCCTTTGCACGCAACACAACACACAAAGAACTCTTTGCTTAATGCCAATGTCCTCTTGCAACACACTACTGATTCAGATTTTACACATTCCTCCAAAGGATTGTACAAAATCTCACAATTTATAGTGCCTTGTGTAAGTATGACATCCTATACTAAGCAAGATCCATCCTTGTTACACGATAACGGATCACCTTCTCCCTTTGATCAAGAGGGTACTTGTCGAGACTCCTCTAAGATTAGTTGATCTCCCTTCCTCTTCGCACTCGAAAGAAATGTTCCACCAAACATTCCTTTTGTGCTTACCATCGAGTTCATGGTCATCACACTAATGAATGTAAGGCCTTGAGTATCAAAATCCAACATCTTAAGGATTTTGGTGTTCTCTCTTATGTGGGGGAATTCCTCTAATCAATACTAATATTCACTCTACCTTATATCTCCTCAATCCTTTCAGCTCACTCTTGTCTTGCACTCAGTGGGGGCAAGGGGTTAAGTAGCCTTATCCTTGTCTTCGTATGTCACTTGTCATTGTCTCTTTTGAATACTCATTAACCTTTCATGAACATATAAGAGCAAGCTTGGGATGTGGACAACATGTCTTAAGCTGACTCACATGTGACATACACTCCTTTTCATGATGAAACTTATCGGAAACATATGACTTAGAATAGGGCTTTTCGACCAAGCTCTCATGTCCTCTTCCTCTTCTTCCTCTTCTACTTTAAAGAAATTTCTCATAGTAAAGTGTTCCATAATTCCTTTAAAGTGGGGGCATACATCGACACTCAAATCTCATTACATGATTTTCCTTTTTCTCATGATTCTCTCTCTTGAAAACATTCTGTACAATGTTGCTCAGGATGATACATTTGCATTTTTCATCTTTTGCATACAAGATGAGTCCTTCCTCTCTTGCATACAAGATGAGTCCATTTGCATCTTTTCCCTCTCTTGGTGACATTATGCATGATGTTCCCTAGGATGATAGTTCGCACGAATGAATGAAAAATCCCTTTAAACACCCCTTACATCATTTACAAACTCATCTCCTTTTGTGTCACCTTATCAAAGTTATTAGGCCATATAACTTTGGTATGGTTAAGTGGGAAGCCCAAAAAGCGACACGAATTTCCCCATAGCCACCTATGTGTGTGTGAGTACATACCAACCATGTGTATGTTTCTCACCTTTTGGGACAACTCATCCTGCAGACAACCTGATGTTTTGTGGCCCTAAAGTGAGCACATATTTTTCACATCATTTTTCTTCATTCTAGTTCTTGTCATCACATGGTCATGTATCTCATTTTGTTGCATGGCATTCACCCTTGAATGTGTTCTTGCGCTAATGTCTTTTTGACTAAGAATCTCTAATCCTGCGGGCTTGACCGCCTCCTTCTTCTCTCTCATTCTCTACCATCTCCATTGGGCTACTTTAGTGTGAGTTTGAAGCAAGTTCATCCTCTCACTAAAATAGGGGCTAAATGTGTTGTCAAAAAGTATAGCCTCGACTCTTTTCACTCATTTGGTCCCTTACCTATGGATTTTGGACCTTTTTCAACCACTTTTTACCTCTTTCCAAGCCTTGTGCCAAAGTGTTGTAAAACATTTTCACACTTTCCTAGGCTTTTCATCACTAAATCAACCCTTTCTTATGACATAATGATCCCTTAATACACATGCATACCTTACTTTAGTGTGTTTTGTGAGATGATCCCAAAAAATAATAATATTCACCTTTTAAATCCTGATGACCAATCAAAAATGCCCAGGTGGACTAGGTCGCCACCTTGGGTGACCTAGTCCCATGTGGCTTAAAATTTAAATTTAACTTAATATTCTTTTAGGATTTTGTCTCTAAAACCCTAAGGTTGGCATGTATGGTTTTATTTCAAGAAAATTAGGGCATAACTTGCATAAATAAGGGTTTTCCCCCTCATTTTGCAATTATTCTATTTCCTAAGTCTCATTTTTCTCCTCACTCAATCTTGTCAATCACTCATCTCTCCTTCTTCTCAAGCAAGCTAGGGTTTGAGTATTCAAAGTCACCAAGACATCTCTGAAGAAGCATCCAAGTGTTGGATCCTCCATTGCTACAACTCAAGATCTATCATCAAGGCAATGTAAACTCCATCATCTCATGATTATTTACATTATTTCATCATTTTGGTTTGATTACTCAAAAGGGGTTTGACCAAGGCAAACCCTCAATCCCTAACAATCAACAAGTCTTCCCTCTTGGTGTGATTTGTAGGTCTTGTGTGCAGATTTGGAAAAGAACCAAGGTGGAAAATCCTTCACTAACCTATCCACGCTCTTCATGGTTGGATAAACCCTAGTTGGAGCTTTGAAGACACTTGCAAACAAAAATCTCCACTTTTGAGATCGGATACCTCAAGCAGCAGAAAGCACAAACCGAGGGCTTCCATTTCCAATTTCTATTTTTTGAAAATTCAAAAGAGGACTAAGTCACCAACAATAACAACCTAGTCCCATTGAACCCATTTTTCAGAGATTTTGGTAGATCTAGATACCCTTTTCGCAGAAATGGGCTTTGGAGCAATTTTCCAGAATTTGCCCTAAACTGGACTAGGTCACCCAGAATAGCATAAGTGTCCCATCAAGCCAAAATTCTAGATTCAACAACATTTCCAGCCTCCAATCGAGTCTGCAACTCATTCCCAGGTGCACAGATTTTGTTTCCTTCATTTCTATTTATTTTAATGTACATTTCTAGGTCATCTTGTATATACTTGCATATCATTATGTGTTTTCCAACACTTGCATTTCAATAGCTTGTATTCAATAGTTAGTCTCTTTCCCCCTTTCTCAACACTTAGACACATTCCACACACATCATATCATCAAACCCTTAACTCTTTGAATGAACTCACCAAGAATCCTATCTTAGCGTGAAAGAGTGTCATTTCTCATTAGCTTCTGAGTGAAAAACCCTAGGAGGCTATGTGGGAATCCTCTTTCCCTAATTGCATATTTTTGGTGGTTCGGTATGATATATATATAGTATTCAAGTATATACATATATATACATATATATTAACATACATGTATGTATCAATGCAATGGAAATGTGAATACAAGTATATTAGTATATATATATGTATATAAATGTATATATACACATACATTATTATATATGAAATATAAGGATACATATGTGTATTCACATATCAAATAATATAGCTCTATTCACTTGTGAATTATGTATATGTATACGTACATATATATATATATATATATACTTATATACATGTTAATTTGTGATATATATATATATATTGTAGTGTAGAAAAAAGTAGCCCTTTTTCACACTTAATTTGGGAATGAATAATTAATGATAAAATGGACCCAATTGTGCCTTCTTTAGGGTGTTGAATGATTTTATTTTATTTTATTTTTAAAAAATTATTATAATGTAAAATCATTTCATTTTAAATTAAATAAGAACTAATTGATTATATTTTTGTTGTTTACTTTATTTTTTATTATTAGAACTATTTTTCTTTTTAATTTTAAGAATTATATAACTTATTTATGATTGTTTTTTACATTTATATTGATAATGTTTCATTTTTTATGTACACCCTTATTATAGGACACTCCATAACTTAGTGTTAATATTCCTTTGAAAACCAAGATTGATTGGATTAGTTGGGGATATAGTTGTTGATGTGGTTATAAAGAGAGCATCTAAAATTGCCCTGACACAAGAAGCCAAGTTAACTATACAAGCTGCTATGTTAAGTGTTGACACTACAAAAATATCTCAGGAAAGGTATGATCAAATTTTGAACAAATTCAACAAGCTGGAAGAGGACTATAATAAGTTGAAATTTGGTGCTCCTCAAGAGAAACTTGTAGTGAAATCCCTTCCACACTCTACCTCCACACAAGATAGAGGGACATTATCTCTAAGGATCAAGACATTGAACGAAGAATTGGAGATGGTAAGAGAGAGTGAGAAAAAAGCTAAGGAGGAACCAAGAAAGGTGGTAATTGATATTATTGATGACATCTTGGGGCATATGATTTCTTGCATACTCCACAATCTTGATAATTTATGGAATGTGTACAAGAACATTCATGAAGCTCATAAGAAGCATTATGAAATCTAGGAAAACTTCCAAAATGTGTGGAGAAAATGGAGTATAAGGGTTGATGCCTTGAAAGAAATAATGAAAAATATGGAGAGTGATCCCAAAGCACCTACCAATTTTCCATAATTATTGCAAGCTATTGGATTATCTGGGCAAATATCAACTTTCTAGAGCAAGTTGGACATGCAACTTAAGAATAAAGTGAAGATGTTCATAAAAATAGAGGCAAAAGGAGTGCCTCAAATTCAGATGAGGTAGGAGGGCTCAAGGAATTCAATAAATGAAATAGGATTTTAGGGGTATTGTGCCTTCTTTGTCTTCTCTCACTTATTTTTCAGGAAAACCTAATTATGGAGCATTCAACAGCTTCATTGATGGTTTGTTCAAGATGGATGTTGTTTTGGATGTGTTTGTGAGAGAGGCTAGGACCATAATAGATGGAAGGTACAACTTGCACAACATAAAGGTGCAATTTTTTTTTGAAATTTAGTGGATAGAGGAGGAGTACAACACATGGCTTGAAAAAATTATAGATTAAGCCTTGAATATAACAAAGTTTAAGGTTGCCTCCTCCTCAATTGGAAAGATTTTTCATGTGGTATGCTAATGTGGAAGTATGTTTTTGTGTTTTCCTATTTTATGCATTGGGTTTTGAAGTTTTGAAAGTACGTGAAGATGAGTTTAAAAGAATATTTACTTCAATTTACAAAGATCTACTTCAACAAAATGTATTTTGGAAGGCGAGATGTCTTCTCTAATGTCATCATAAATTTTTTCTTTTTTGGAATATTCTACCATGGGTAGTAATGGTCCTTTTCTTGTGATGTATTTGAATATCAAATGAAAGAGTTGTTGAGCCTCTCTTTTGGTATTTGTCCTTCATGACAATATTGTGTTTTAGATTAGCATCTTTGTGGTTGATTATTCAATTGCATTATTTCTATTCTGTCATTAGCATACTTAGTTCAACATTATGATGTTGGTTTTGATGGAACTGATCTCTTGAATCTATGTGCAGATCATAAGGAATCTTGTTTACAGGATAATGTTTCCATGTTCTAGTGGTATAATTCTGGTTTGACATTTTGTGCTACAGAGATCTACAGGTTTATGTGGTTTTGGCATGTTCAGATTTCTACCATCATGGCTTTGATAATGTTTTTGAACTACATCAAAATTGTATCTTTCTCTATTCAACCTCGTTTAAGTAATTCTTTCAGTTATTTTGGTTCTTGGAATTATAAAATGCAATTGGTTTAAATTTTTAAGAAAATTCTATCAGGTTTCCTTAAACAATTGATAATTCCTTGGGCATATGGTATATTGAATTGGGCATGGATATTTGGCACATTGTAATTGGCATGGAATTAGCCTTTATTTCACTCCATAAGGCATTGGTTATATCGGGCATTATGTCAAGTCAATCGGTTTTGAATAAAGGTCTTATAAGGTATCATGTCTAATGTTTGATAATTCATCAAGCCTCAAGGCCGACAATAGGTATAAGGTTTTGTTTATTTCAAAAGCCACTATGAATGTGACATGGCTTTGATTTCTTGGTAACAAGGATGGCTAAGGTAATCGACATTTATTTTTAAAGTAGTCATGACAAATTATTTAAGGCATAATTCTATCGGCATTTCACTTGCTTCATCATTGAACATTGATAATGATGATCGATGGTTGTATGCATTCAAAGGTAATAAGTTTGTCGACATGCATTGCTTGGTCTTGTTTGCAGAATTCAGAATGCATTATGAGGAGTCTATGTATGACATCAGTCCTTTTGGACTTCAAAATTTATCCATACTTGAAAATTCATCGATCCTTTTTTTTGCTAAGGAATTTTAGGTCATTCTATTTATTTCGCATGCTCGAGGGTTTGGAACCCTAACTCGGCCGCCACCATAGAAATCTAATCATAGTTGTTACACAATGTTTTTTGGCTTACTGCATCTCTTAGACAGCGAATGGGGGTATCTGAAAGATCCTTGCCTTGGTCGATGGTTGTGTCAGATTCTTGTCTTTGGGTGAAAGCTCAAAATTGGAAGGAGTCTTGGTCATTTTTCTCTTTGCCGGTCTGGTAAATATCTTCATGATAGTCTCTCCATTGTTCTTCTCAGGTATTCGCCTTATCAACTGTCTTTTGAAGAATCGTTACTTCTATTGGCTCATAAAATAGAAGACAAGTGTTTACCTCTATCTGGAAAATGATAAAATGGGTTTATTCTATTCGTGGTCATAAATAATACATGTCGATTTCAAATAATATGAAATGCATACCATAATATTTTATCATATTAATTATGCTCATGCTTTAAGGGATGATGTTTTTGATTTGTGGGTAATCATGTGTTCTGCAAATCTTTTCAATCTTTCACCTAGATTGGGTGATAATTGTTTTTGGGTGCACTACCTTGAGGTTTCAATTACATTGTTGTTGCAACTATTTTCGAGGCTATTGTTCATGGAATATTTTTTTTGTTTTAATGATGGTTCGGTTAGCATTTCATGTGTAGGCTCCTTGTGTGGACAAGGTTCAATCTTCTTACTAAATTTGCATATTCCTTGACCCTTTTTTTGTTAGAAGAAAACCTCCATGTTGAACATTTTTTTCTAAAACACACAACAATATCTGGCAACAGGGTTTGACATAAAGTGGTTACTTTAATATTTACCTCTTTTTTTTAAAAAAAAAGAAATAAGTTACTATTGTAATTCTTTTGAGATGTAATGATGGAATATATGTAAGAAAAAAAAAAGGCAAAGTGAGATTAGTTTTTAGATTCTTAGAAAAATAGAAAAAATGTGTTAACTATTTTTTAAGAACTATGAGAAATGTATGAGAAATATAGTGAAAAACTAGTGTGAGTACATTACATAGATTGTATTGAAGAAATGTTGAGTTTTGAGATTGAAAATATGAAATATGAGTTAATTATCAAGCTGTCTTAAGGCATAACAATGGCTGAAATTCTGAAGGTTCATTTTGGAACTTTGAGGATTTTAGATATTGTCTATCAAGAGGCACTTGATAGAGAAGAGAAAAACACAGAGATCCTTTGTATCATTGTATGTCTTATTGAAAACAAAAAAGGGGTTGGTGATCCTCGAAATTGGTGCTTCTTGAGTTGGTGCTCAGAAATTAGCCTATAAAGCATTGTCAAAAGTGGATTTTAAAATATAAGCCTAGAATGGCAGCAATTTAGGAGTGGCTTTTCTACCCTAGGAGGGTTTTCTAGTCGGCATATCTTGTGTCATTGTGCTTATCTGTGGTTCATCTGATTCTTTCTGTGAATGCTTTAATATGTTATGTTTCCTTATCATACTTCTCATTTCAGTTATATATGATTGCATTCAATACATGAATGAGTTTATCATTGATAAATGAGAGTATAAATCTATTTTACTTCAGTTTTAGTAAAATTTGTCAAAATAGTTAATGAAACTAATTCACCCCGCTCTTAGTGTCTTTTTCACTCCAACAATTAGTATCAGAGCATAGGGTCGTCTGATAGGTATTTCCAACCTAGGATTATTTCTAGCCTTGGAGTGGGTTTAAAATGTCTCAAGCTCATGAAGGCACATCCATGACTAGAGCTCCATTATTTGATGGAACTGATTATGTATTCTAGAAAATTAGAATGGAGACTTATCTAACTTCTATTGATCTCAATGTGTGGAGCATAGTGTTAACTAGGTACACTATACCAACTACATTGCCCACAACTTCTAGTGAGAAGAAAAAATATGAAACTAATGCTAGAGAAAAACATGCTCTCTTGTGTGCATTGACTAAAGATGTCTTTATCAAAGTCATGCATTGCAGTTCGGCTAGGGAAATTTGGGTTAAACTTGAAACCATCTATCAAGGAAATGAAAATGTTAAATAGTCAAAAGTCCTTACTCTAAAACATCAATTTGAGGAAATAAAAATGAGGGCCGATGAAAAAGTAGTTGATTACTTCTATAGAGTTGATGAAATTGTCCATGCTATGAAGGGTCTGGGAGAAGAAGTTAAAGAATTTGATGTTGTAACTAAGGTCATCAAAACCTTATCGACTAAATTTGAAGCTAAGGTCTCTACTCTAGAAGAGAAGAAACACTTTGACTAGATTACCCTAGACAGCCTACAAGGCACTCTGACTACCTATGAAATGAGAATCAATAAAAACAATTCCTCTGCAAAAGAATATTCCTTTAATACTGAAAAGAAAGAAAAAGATGAGGCTACTGAATCAGAATTTTTTGATTCCAAAGAATCCCACTTTGTTAGGAAGCTCAAAAAAGGGGTCTGAAAAGTATAAGGGAAAACTTCCCTTCAAATGCTTTAACTGTGGTAAAATAGGCCACTTTGCTGCAAAGTGCCCCTATGGTGATCTGAATAGTGACAACGAGAAATCTGAAAAATTGCCTAAGAAAAAGGCCTATAGACCTAAACATAAATTCAACTTCAAAAATAAGAAGAGTCTATTCAACAAAAATGAAATAGACACTAAATCTGAAGATTCTTTAGATGAAGAAGATGAAAACCTATTCATGGCTAAAATCATTCAGCAAGAAGATACTAACAACAATGATGCTGAAGTTCGCAAAGTGGATCTTGAAGGTGAACTAAAATGTGCATTAAAAGAGCTAAAAAAACTTAAAAAAACAAATGCTTTCTCAAGAACAAAACTCTGCTCAAGCCCTTGCTCAAGAGCAACTCACAAATCTTGAAATTGTCTTACTAAAAAATCAACTTGAAGAAGCCAAGAGAGTTGAAGATTGTCTTCGTATTGGAATAAATCTTAAAGATCAAGAAATTCAAAAACTTGAACATGAAATTGTTGATCTTAGGAAGACCATTGAGAAGTATGAGAGTACTCTTAAACTGAATGACATGCTCAGTAAGCAGAAATTGAACAAGGACAAAACAGGTATTGGATTTATGAAGGGTGAATATTCAAATGATAGTGCAAAGGATAATGTTGTTGCTAGAAACAAAAGTTCTTAATCTAATCATCTTGATTCTGATAAGGATCAAGTTCATCCTTTTAGGAATAACATAATATCATATAATTCTAACCCTTTCTTTTATGGGTACTGTTATTTCTGCAACAAATTTGGCCACAAAGTGAGCTCTTGCAGGTTTATGAATCCTAGAACACCTAGATTTGGTTATAGGAAAAATCTTGGCTTTGCTAGATAGATTAGATGCTTCACATGCAATTCCTTGGGTCATTCTACTAAGCAATGCAAAGCTAATCTGTAGAATAAACAACATAAAACTAAAAAGGTTTGGAAACCTAAAACTGTCAACAACATAGAACAAACTATGTTAGTTCAAACTTCCTTCCACTCCAAGAAAAAAGACTTATGGGTCCTGGATAGTGGTTGTTCAAATGACTGGTGACAAAGAAAAATTCACTAATCTTAATGATTATGCAGGTGGATATGTAAAGTTAGGAGATAATTCAGGTATACAAATCAAAGGTAGAGGTTCACTTCTTCTGAATGAAGACACTCCTATCTACAATGTGTATTACGTAGAAGGTTTAAAACACAATCTTCTAAGTGTCAGTCAAATTTTTGATAGTGGCTAACAGGTTTTGTTCACTTCACAAGGATGTGAGATTAAAAATAAGCTTGGAAAATCTATTGCTACTGGAAGAAGGACTAAGGGAAATGTCTACAATCTTCTTGACACATCTGGAAATCAAAATAATCAAGGTATGTGCTTAATGAGTCATGTTGAAGAAAGTTAGCTATGGCACAAGTGAATAGGTCACATCAATTTTGACAATATGGTTAGGATCAACAAGAACTAGAATGTAAGAGGTCTGTCTGTCTTAAGAAAACCTAAAAAAGCAATTTGTAAAGAATGTCTCAAAGGAAAGAAAACAAAAGTAAGCTTTAAATCTAAAGAACATTCTTCAACTAGGCCTCTACAACTTGTTTATACAGACTTATGTGGCCCTATAAGGACTAGATCTATCAATGGTGAGAAATATTTCATGCTATTGTTGATGACTACTCTCGTATGGTATGGGTTACTTTTCTCAAGCATAAATCTAAAGCTTTTGAATGTTTTAAAGTCTTTAGAAAAATGGTTGAAAGGGAGTTAGATTTAAAATTGAAATGTCTAAGATCTGAAAAAGGTGGCGAGTTCACCTCACAAGAATGTTAGAGTAAAGGTTTTAACTTAATTATGTTGATTAAGTTACCTTTATTCCCTTCTTAAGATTTCACATTAGTTTGCATATTGTGACATTTAGTAATTATATTAATTATTAAATTTTTTCCTATTAGGGCTTTTATTAGGGTTTGCATGATCTCCTTTTTATAAGGATTGATCCCATTATATTTCATATCAATTCATTCTCTCATTCTCTCTGATATATACATTTTCAGTTTTCAGAGAACCCTTGCTTGTTTGTCTCCATCTCTTCTTTTGTGACAGGTTATTTGCATGTAGGTGATCTTTGGGGTTTGTGAAGTTTTATTTTCTCAACTCCTACATGGTATCAGAGCTCCACACCTTCTGCTTCCTATTCTTATTTTGAATATTTATGGAGCTTCAAGGGTTTGGGATTTGTTTTCTTGATCTAGGGCATACCTGCAATTTTGAAGCATTTTCAGCTCAAACAGATATTTGCATTGCATCCACAGTGGTCCAAAACCCTTAAATCGACTGTTCATTCATCCATTTTGGACAAAGTCAAAAATTGAAGCAAATTTTTTTTGCTGGTACGGCCGTACGACCGTTCCCTGCCTGGTAATATTTTATTTATTCTTCAAAATTTATTTTTTGCATTTTTTCAGAAAGAAATTTTGTCAAAAAATATACTATGCAAAAAAAAAAAAAAATTGATTGAAAAGTTTTTTGATATTTCAAAAAAAAAAAAACGAAAAAAGCAAAAAAATTCGGCACTTTTAATGCTTGTCGGCCTGCGGGCTCCCTGCACAGACAGGGACGGTACCCAAGGGTATCGCCTGCCTGTCCTTATGGTAGGCGGTGGCCCTTGGGTACCACCCCCACCTGCAACAGACTGTACCGCATGGGTACCGCCCTGCCACATTGATAGGTGGCGGCCCATGCGGGACCCGCCCTGTACTTTGCTTTTTTTTAAAAAAATTTTAAAGATTTAAAAAAAAAAAAAATCAAAATACTTTTTCTATATAAAAAACATTATTTTCTAAAAATAGCCCAATCAACCTTTTACGGTGACGACCGTTTGGCCATCAAATTTAACACAATGTTTTTGCTACGACGGCCGTATGACCGTCAAATTTAACCCAACACTGGTTTTTTCCCTCTTTGGAGCTGATTTATTCTGGAGGCCGTAACTTGGGTATACTATATCATTTTTTGGAAAATGAGATATCATCAGAAAGCTAGTTTTCTCATCTTTTAGTGGTGTGGGTCTCATCACTTCTTTTTTCCGTTGGTGCATTCTATAGCTAGTTGAAGACAAAGGGGCTATTTTCAGTCTCGAGCTCATATCTTTTGATCAGTTTCTCCGTTTTTTGCAATCTTAGCGATGTTGGAACCGTATTTCAAAGCTCTTTAGTTTCATCCATGCCATTTTTCCAGATTCCACTCCAGGTATATTTTATTGATTTATTTGTGTTTTCACATTCTGGTGGATTACTTGGACATATTTGCTCTTGGAAACATTTCGTTTGCATGAGATGCTTTGTTCTTGGCTGTTCTTCATGTATTTCCAGCATTTTGTCCTTTGAGGACATTTTGAGCATCATTTGTAAGTTATCTTTTATGTAAATGCATTGAGATAAAGTGCCACACTATTGTACATGCATCTTTTGGGGATTTTGCACATAAGATTGTGCCATATTTTGTACTCACACTGATATTATAAAGTGCCATGAGGGGTTGGGTAATTTACCTTTATTTTTCCATCACATCTTTGTCCGGTGAGTGTCCCTCCACGACGACAGTGGATCATATGATTCCAGCCTCATGCATGTGTGCTTTGTTTTGCACACCACTTTTTCAGTTGCAGGTGCTTTCTTGTGCACTTTCAGATGTTGTTTCTTCTTCTTCATGCACTACAGGGTGTTGCACACCATTTCAGTTGATCTGTCAGGCTCCTAGTTCACCATTATGGGGGGGTATTATACTGTTCGTGCTAATGCTTCCTTGGTTTAGCCTTGAAAGGAATCTTCCATTCTCAGTTGATCAGTGTTTCAGACTATTGGTTCTTGTACCATTTTGTATCTTCGTTTCAGGTGTTTGCCTTTGTTTGCCATCTAATTCGAGTAGTGTTATATGGGGCACTTATACAGATTGTTGTATTTTTGATCCTGATCATCCTATCTTCAGTGGAGGTTCATCATCACCATAGCAGTCATCTTTCGATGGTTGTTTACAGCTTCTTCTGCTTCAGTCATGTTCTTCTTGGCTTTCTGCATCTCTTTTTGGAGTAGAGCTTTTTCCCATGAGGTTTTCTCTATTTTTCCATTTTATAGAGATTTGGTTGTATTTGGGTACCTGATCTGGCCTAGTTGTTGGGACCCATGTTGCCTTCTTGCATTGTAGTTACCTTTGCTTTCTTGCATTTGTTTGTAGCTACACTATTGCTCATCTTAAGGGGGGGTATTAGAGTAAAGGTTTTAACTTAATTATATTGATTAAGTTACCTTTATTCCCTTCTTAAGATTTCACGTTAGTTTGCATAATGTGACATTTAATAATTATATTAATTATTAAATGTTTTCCTATTAGGGCTTCTATTAGGGTTTTTCCTATTAGGGTTTTATTAGGGTTTGCATGATCTCTTTTTTATAAGGATTGATCCCATTGTATTTCATATCAATTCATTCTCTCATTCTCTCTGATATATAAATTTTTAGTTTTCAGAGAACCCTTGCTTGTTTGTCTCCATCTCTTCTTTTGTGACAGGTTATTTGCATGCAAGTGATCTTCGGGATTTGTGAAGTTGTATTTTCTCAACTCCTACAAAGAATTCATTGACTACTGTGAAAGACATGGCATAAAAAGGCAATATGTTGCTGCCAGAACACCTCAACAAAATGGGTTTTTTGAGAGAAAGAACATAACTGTGAAAGAGATGGCAAGGACTATGCTGGATGAAGCAAAAATGCCAAACATATATTGGAAAGAAGCTGTTCATACAACTGTTTATATCTTGAATAGAGTACAAATCAGAGTGAAATCCAATTTCACTCCATATGAACTATGGTATGGTAAATTCGCCTCAATTAAATATTTCAGAATATTTGGCTGCATAAATGTTTTATCAAGAGAGATGATGATAACTTAGGCAACTTTCAATCCAAGTCTAATGAAGGTATCTTTTTAGGATACTCTAGTCATAGCAAAGCCTATAAATTCTTTAATAATAGGCTATATAAGATTATTGAATTTGTCAATGTCAAATTTGATGAAAATCTTCTTTTAGATGCAAAACCTATGCAGGATGATGAGGAAGAAGAATTTGAACTTGAAATAAAATCAGAAGGATTTGAAATAGAAAATCTTGAAGTAGAATCAACAATTCCTAAACTAGCTGAAGAAAATTCTAAAGATGGTGAAACTAGTCCTGAAAAATGTGTAACAAAAACACCTTCAAAATCTCTTGCTAGAAACCATCCTGCAAATCTGATTATCGGAGATAAATCTGTAGGAGTTCAAACAAGGAGAAGAACTATTAACTCTGATGAAAAATTTCACATAGCTGAGCTTACTACTTTCTATTTAATTACACAGTTTGAGCCAAAAAAAAATTATGAAGATCTAACTAATGAATGCTGGCTTAATGCAATGTAGGAAGAAATTGATCAAATTGAGAAAAATCAAACTTGGGAGTTAGTCCCAAGACCAAATGACAAAAATTTCATAGGAGGAAAATGGATATTTAGAAATAAACATGATGAAAATGGCCATGTTTTTCACAACAAGGCTAGATATGTTTGCAAAGGATATGCTTAGCAAGAAGGTATTGACTTTGGTGAAAACTTTGTACTTGTAGCTAGATTTGAATCCATTAGAATATTCTTGGCTTATTCTGTTTTCAAGAACTTTACTGTATATCAAATGGATGTCAAAAATATTTTTCTGAATGGTTATCTGGATGAAGAAGTTTATATATAACAACCTGAAGGGTTCATTTACAAAAAAAATCCTAATCATGTTTACATGCTGAAAAAGGCTCTATATGGCCTAAAACAAGATCCTAGAGCTTGGTACTCTAGACTGGATAGTCATTTAATTTCAAAAGGTTTTATTAGAGGAGGTGTAGACAACAATCTCTATGTTAAAATTGAAGGTTCTGATATTCTAGTTGTTGAAATCTATGTTGATGATACTATCTTTGGCTACAACAATACTACTTTGAGTGAAAAATTCTCTCAGATTATGGAATCTGAGTTTGAAATTTCAATGTTGGGAGAGTTAACCTTCTTCTTAGGTCTTCAAATCTCTCAACTTGAAACTGGTATTTTTCTCTCTCAAACAAAGTATGCAAGAGAGATGCTAAAGAAATTTCAAATGGATGAATGTCATCTAGTTAGCACTCCAATAGTTACCGGCTGCAAACTCAGCAAAATTGATGATTCTCCTTCCATAAATCCAACTAAGTATAGGTCAATGATAGGCATATTGTTATATCTAATAGCCTCTAGACCTGACATAATGCAGGCAGTCTGCATGGTTGCAAGATTTCAATCATCCCCTAAGGAATCTCATATTAATGTTGTTAGAAGGATTCTTAACTATGTTTAGGGCACTCTTGATTATAGACTATGGTATCCCATAAGCAATGATTTTTTATTAGTTGCATATACTGATGCTAACTAGGCTAGTTGTCCGGATGATAGGAAAAGCACCAGTGGTCTTGCTTTCTTTCTTGGTGATCGAGTAGTGGCATGGCATAGCAAAAAATAAGAATATGTTTCACTCTCCACTGCTAAAGTAGAATATATTGCTGCCACCTCTTGTTGTACTCAAGTAATCTGGATGTCACAAACTCTATTTGACATGGGTATTGAAATACCTAAACCTATTTCTATTCTGTGTGATAATACTAGTGTGATTAATATGTCCAAAAATCTTGTTATGCACTCTTGCACTAAACACATTGCTATTAAATATCACTTTCTTCACGAAAAGGTATTGGCTAATGAGGTTTCTATGCAATATGTTCCTACACAAGCATAGGTAGCTGACATCTTCACTAAGCCTTTGGCTAAAGAGGTATTTGAAAGACTTCAGTCTAGATTGGGAGTTGTCTCTCAATCTCTGATCTCTTAATTCTCCATCTTGGTGTTAGGGGGAGCTTGTCAACTCTCTTAGCAGCTTATTGCTACTTCACATGTTTTTCTCTTTGTTGCTCCATTGCTATATCTGTAGCTTCTTGGCATTTCACTATTGTCTTCCCTTTATCCTTGTGACAAAAAGGGAGAGAATAATGAGCTCTTGGTTTTGGTTCAGTATTTCGGTTGGGTGGCTCAGTTTTTTCCATCAAGGACAAAGGGGGAGTTTGTTGAGCCTCTCTTTTGGTATTTGTCCTTTATGATAATATTGTGTTTTAGATTGGCATCTTTGTGGTTGATTATTCAGTTGCACTGTTTCTATTCTGTCATTGGCATACTTAGTTCGACATTATGATGATGGTTTTGATGGCACTGATCTCTCGACTCTATGTGCAGATCATAAGGAATCTTTTTTACAAGATAATTTTTCCATTTTCAAGTGGTATAATTCAATTTTGACATTTTGTGCTACAAAGATCTAAAGGTTTATGTGTTTTGGCATGTTCAGATTTCTATCATCATGACTTTGATAATGTTTTTGAACTACAAATCATAATTGTATCTTTCTCTATTCAACCTCATTTAGGTAATGCTTTTAGTTATTTTGGTTCTTGGAATTATAAAATGCAGTTGGTTTTTAGTTTTAAGAAAACCCTATCAGGTTTCCTTAAACAATTGATAATGGCTTGGGTATATTGTATATTGAATTGGGCATGGATATTTGGAAAATTGAAATTGGCATGGAATTAGCCTTTATTTCACTTCATAAGGCATTGGTTATATCATGCATTATGTCAAGGCAATCGACTTTGAATAAAGGTCTTATAAGGTATCGGGTCTAATGTTTGATAATTCATCAAGCCTCAAGGTCGACAATAGGTATAAGGTTTTGCTTATTTAAAAAGCCACTATGAATGTAACATGGCTTTGATTTCTTGGTAACAAGGATGGGTAAGGTAATCGAAATTTGTTTTTAAAGTGGTCATGACAAATTATTCAAGGCATAATTGTGTTGGCATTTCACTTGCTTAATCATTGAACATTGATAATGATGATCGACGGTTGTATGCATTTGAAGGTAATAAGTTTGTCGACATGCATTACATGGTATTGTTCGTAGAATTCAGAATGCATTATGAAGAGTCTATGTATGACATCAGTCCTTTCGGACTTCAAACTTTATCTATGCTTGAAAAGTCATCGATCTTGTTTTTTGCTAAGGAATTTTAGGTCATTCTATTTGTTTCACATGCTCGAGGGTTTGGAACCCTAACTTGGCCGCCACCATAAAAATCTACTCACAACCGTTACACAGTGTTTGTTGGCTTACTGCATCTCTTAGACAATGAATGGGGATATCTAAAAGATCCTTGCCTTGGTCGATGGTTGTGTCAGCTTCTTGTCTTTGGGTGAAAGCTCGAAATTGGAAGGAGTCTTGGCCGTTTTGCTCTCTACCGGTCTGGTAAATATCTTCATGACACTCTCTCCATCGTTCTTCTCAAGTATTCACCTTATCAACTGTCTTTTGAAGAACCGTTATTTCTATTGGCTCATATAATAGAAGACAAGTGTTTACCTCTATCTAGAAAATGATAAAATGGGTTTATTCTATTCCTGGTCAGAAATAATGCATGTTGATTTCAAATAATCTAAAATGCATACCAAAATATTTTATCATATTAATTCTACTCATGCTTTAAGGGATGGTTTTTTTGATTTGTGGGTAATCATGCGTTCTACAAATCTTTTTAGTCTTTCACCTCGATTTAGTAATAATTATTTTTGGGTGCACTACCTTGAAGTTTCGGTTACATTGTTGTTGTAGCTGTTTTCGAGGCTGTTGTTCATGGATTATTTTTTTTCTTTTAATGATGGTTCGGTTAGCATTGCCTGTGCAGGATCCTTGTGTGGACAGGGTTCAGTCTTCTTACTAAAGTTACATATTCCTTGACCATTTTTTTGTCAGAAGAAAACCTCCATGTTGAACATTTTTTTCTAAAACACACAGCAATATCTGGCAACAGGGTTCGACAAAAAGTGGGTACTTTAATATTTACCTCTTTTTTTAAAAAAAATAAGAAAGAAGTTACTGTTGTAATTATTTTGAGATGTAATGATGGAATACATGTAAGAAAAAAAAAAAGGGCAGAGTGAGATCAGTTTTTAGATTCTTAGAAAAAAAGAGGAGAAGTGTTAACTATTTTTTAAGAACTATGAGAAATGTATGAGAAATATAGTGAAAAACCAGTGTGAGTACATCACAGTGATTGTATTGAAGAAATGTCGAGTTTTGAGATTGAAAATCTGAAATATGAGTTAATTATCAAGTTGTCTTAAGGCTTGACAATGGCTAAAATTCTAAAGGTTCATTTTGGAATTTTGAGGATTTTAGATATTGTCTGTCAAGAGGCACTTGATAGATAAGAGAGAAATAGAGAGATCCTTTGTATCATTGTATGTCTTACTAAAAATAGAAAAGGGGTTGGTGCTCCTTGAAATTGGTGTTTCTAAAAGAGGGGTTGGTGCTCCTTGAGTTGGTGCTTAGAAATCAGCCTATAAGGCATTGTCAAAAGTAAAATTTAAAATATAAGCCTAGAATGGCAACAATTTAGGAGTGGTTTTTCTACCCCAAGTGGGTTTTCCACTCGGCATATCTTGTGCCATTATGCTTATCTATGGTTCATCTGATTATTTGTGTGAATTCTTTAATATGCTATGTTTCTCTATCATACTTCTCATTTCAGTTATATGTGATTGCATTCAATACATGAATGAGTTTATCATTGATAAATGAGAGCATAAATCTATTTTATTTCAGTTTTTGTAAAATTTTTCAAAACAGTTAATGACACTGATTCATCCCCCCCTCTCAGTGTCTTTTTCACTCCAACAAGAGTCACGTGTGTACCTATCTTGAATTTTTTGGGTGTGTAGGATCATAATGGGCCAAAAAGTGGTGATATGTAAGTGATATGATGGCCCATGTGGCTGACGACTTTTTTTACCCAAAATCGATGAAATAAAAAGGGTTTTTAAAGGAGATTCTCAACTTTCCACCAATATAAATTATGCTTTACTTTAAATTTAATAAATAGTTATTATTCATTTTCTATTTGAATTAAGACTAAAGTCCTAATTGATAGGCTCATTGAAAAAAATATATAGCTTTCGAACGTTATCACATTTTTTGAATCCAAAACATGTGTCACATTCCATGCTTCGCATACTATAGGATTAAAAAAAAAAAATTCATGAAGTTTTGACCAAGTTAAGGTGGTCAGACATACAAGTTTTTATATTTTTAAAAAGTTGTAATAAAAAATTCATAATTAATTATTTACTTGGAAAAAAAATTACAAAAAAATATGCATCACATGGGGACATGATTCCTCTACTTATACCTAAAATATTATAAAAAAAAATTATTTTATTCTGGTTAGGGTGGTCAGACAAACACCTACTTCTTATTTTTTTCCTGAAATTTAAGTTCTACTACATTGAAATTTCAAATTTTTACCAAATAGATTTAAAAAAAAAAAACCTAGTAGTTTAGAAACTAGATTTAATTTTATACAGATTTTATTCTTACATATTTTTGAAATAATATAGATAACTTATTCAAATTTTTATGTCAAGTTTCCTAACTCTGATTTTCTAAATTTTCCTCACCACTTAAGGGCTTATTTTTCCCATGATGATCCTGTACATACCCTGTCATTCCCCAAAATTTCACACAACTAAACAATAACATAACCATCAGTTTTTTATTTATTTATTATTATTATTTGCCTTAATCGAAAAGGATATAAACTACTTTAACTAGACAACCTATGCATCCTTAATAATAAGGTTGTTTCAAATATACTAACCAAACAGGTGAAGAATAATATGGGTATAAGGTGACAAACACAAACATTTCTACCAATTTTTTTTATTTAGATAACAAAAACAATACTTAATGATATATTCTTAGCATTTGTGAAGATATCAAACTAATAATGCCATCACCAACATTGGCACAAAAGGCAAAGGAGGAATAGAGCCAATTAGATCAATGAATTCTATTCACATGAGAAATATGATCTAAGGTATTCTTCATGAAATAACAAATTTAATTCCAACTTAAAACCTATCAATAAGTTTATAGATGTTAGGAACACAATTATAATGAAATCAATAATTAAGTTACATAATTAAATCAAGGAATTAAAATAACTAAAATCCTAAATTAAACTTTCGAAGTATCAATAACAATAACTTAAATTAAACAACAAGGTAGTATTAACTTAAATATATATTTATTTATATTTCACTTAATATAACAATTGGTTCTAAAATTGGTTTGAACTAAACTGATTAAACTAAATTAATAATGACTATATCAATGAATTTCACATTTTGTTTCTTTTTCAAGTTGTGGAACACAAAATTATTTGCCTTTGACCCTTGATTAATAATCTAAATCTCTCCAAGTTACAATCTAATTGACTATCTAGCTATGTTTTTTATTATAGAAAAAATAGGTTTTGAAGGGGCCCCAAAACCCTTTACAAAAAAAGTTGCTTCTTCATCATATAATAAAAAAAAAGATAAGCAGCCAAAAAGTAGCCAAAAACCAACACATAGATAGCTAGAAAAAGGCACAAAAGATAGAAACAAACTAGAGATTTTTAAGAATTTTCCCTACTTCGCGATCACTATCGATAATTTTCTAATGGAAGTTCATGATTTCCACCAATTTATAGGTAGGAATACCAACCCTTGCATTAAGTTTGGTCTTGTTATGTATACAAGTAGAAGGCCTTGTATCACTAGTCATCTTTAGCTGCCCACCACCATCAACCACCATGTCTTTTGATATAGAGTTGTCCCCCAAGCACTTCCTAGACTTCTTGTTTAGTAAGCATAACCTGTTAGCCTCATTGCACATTGCATGTTACTAACCTCCACAACCTTCTCCAACTTACAATCAATAACAATAATTTTTTTTTCATAGGAATTCTTCATATTGAGTATTTCATCAGCTACCATGTTAAGAGTATCAAAAATTTGATTGAACTCTAACTGCACCTTGTTTATTTGGGCCTGCATATTAGGCACCTTAGAAGAGGAGGCCTCATCAAAATTATTACACACAACTCTAACTCAAACATTAGCAGAGTTCATCTCATGAAAAACCCACTTAAAAAGCTTGAACAAGGAGAGAGAGCTCTCTTTTACTAGATTGAGATAATCAAGCATAATCTCCCTCCTAAAACTAAAACCATCTCTCTCCACAACATAATCTTCTTTAGATTCACTACTAGTAGAAGCATTCTTCATGGTTTCCTTCCCTTTTTGAGCTGAGACTGTAACACCTTTGTCCACATTCGGCTACACCACCGGGTTCTCAACATCCGACAAATTTCCAACAAGATCCTACAACACATCCCTTTCCAAATTCACATGATAAATTTTCCTCTGCTTCCCCTATTTATTTTGCACATTAGGAATAGGGGAGACCCCCAGCTAACCTTTATTCACGAAATACTCCTTGCACAAATTTTCCAACATGGTCCCCTTCATATTTTTGCCACCTGATCCACCTCAGCCTCATCTCCCATTTCATACTCATCTGCTCTTGAGGAGACTAGAGTTTGATTCTTCTTTCTTTTATTATCTCTAGCCTTCTGCTTTTTACTGCCTGACCCCTTCATAGATTTTGACTTCTGGAAAGATCGAACAATCTCTTCCTCGTCACCAGTGATATACTTATCATCCCTAGAGGAAATAGGGGATTGTTTCTTTTTTATCTTCTTACCTTTTGAGATGGCAAGAGAATCTGACTCACCCTCCAAGGAAGCATTAGACCTAGCAAAGTAGTCTTCATCCTCAGAATCCTACTCAAACCTTGTACCACATACTTAAGATTCTTCTTTTTTCTCCTAACATTGGAGATATTAGGTTGAGAAGGGAGGATAACAACCTTGACATACTAAAAAATCAACATAATAAGACCTTCATGGAGGATAGGGTTTTTAGGATTGCGTCTATGATCCCTTATACTAGTTTCCAAGGAAACCAATAAATAGTAAGGGAATGAAACTCTTTTATTATGCCTAAAATAGTTCAATAAGACAAAATGATGCCTAGAAATAATAGAAAAGTGGTTGTCCAAAGTAAAATACCTCATAATCTCCTCAGCGACATCTCTCCAAATTTCCTTGAGAGAAGAACAAAAATAGCCACCACATTTTTCCTTTTTCTAGCTTCCTCTGCTCGTTGTGTTTGAAGAAAGCATCCATAGCCGAACCACACTCATTCTAATCTCTATAAAAGAAATTCCCATCAGTCAATTAACTTATAATTTTAGCAACGAGGTCCTCTGTGATATTAAACTCCTTTCCCCCAATTTCCAGCACCCAATTTTGTGAACCCTCAAGAAATTCCTGTGAGATCTTCACATCGAACCCATGCAAATTTTCCATATATGGAGTCACTCCCCCAACTTCCAAAAATTCCCACACCTTCTTGTTAGCCTTCATAGTATCACAGGATTTGGGCTCATTTCTATTTTGGTTACCCCCCATAGTTGTAGCAAGAAAAAACCCCAACAAAAGGAAGAATTTGTAGAAGAGCTGAAGAAACATAGAAAGCTTCTAGAGAAAAAAAGGAAACCTCAAGAAAAAAAGGCTCTCTAGATACCCATAATCTATGTGGATTGGACAAGATGGCAGAGAGGAATAATTAGAAGAGAGGGCCTAGTCATTCAAGCCACCACACCATATCGCCTGACCTTTCCTGTAAGTAGGTTACACCTCAGAATAAGCTGCCACATAAGGAACATGTGACAACACACCATCATTAAAAGAGCACATCTCTTAGCACCTTTGAGATTCATAATGAATAATTGAGAGAGCCTCTAGGGGAAGAAGGTCATGTTCTCCCCATTCCAAAAAATCATTTACCCCATAATTGGCGAAGAAATCAGCCAACCTATTGCCTTCTCTATCAACATGAGAGATATGGCATTGATCAAAGGAGTCCATAATATTTAAAGCATAATTAATAAGCACCTCCACCATCCATGAAGGATAAGATAATTTCCTAAGGTTGTTAATGATGTTGAGAGAATCACTCTCAAGCCACACCTTATCATATCCTCTTGATTGAGCTAGCTTCAAACCATGCTAGGCTGCAAATGCACTATGTAGCTATGTTATATTAAACTATCAGAGAAAATAATACACTTGCAATATTTTCTTATAACTATTATTTAAAAAAATATATAATACACTAGATATAATTTAATGTTCAATTACTTGACAAGAAGTAAAAGATTTTCTTACAATACTTAAGATAATAGAATTCATATTAAGAATGATTTTCTTAATTTTACTTTTTATTTAAAAAAATAAATTACAACTAATTTAATAACTTAACAAAAAAATTGAACTTTTAACTACTTAAAAGTACTTGAGTTTCTTAAAATTTCATTCCATTCTTCTTTACTGATTTTTTGGAGTTTCCCTTCTTTATTGATTCCCCCCCCTCCTTTATAGATTGTTTTGAGTTTCCAAAACAAATTTGCATTTATAACAATATAAATTTTCGATTGACCTCCATAAATAACATTTAATTAATATATATTTTGTCTATCCCTCTAACATTATATGTAAGATTATGGTTAATAATAGGTTTATTTTGTGTCTCTTTCAAACTTATTTTTCTTGATTTAAATTCTCAATTTCATAAAATATGTTTGAGACCCCAAATCTAAATTTCCAATACAAATGATAAAATAGATGGCAAAGTAATTAAATTTAACTAAAAACTTTCTGCAACTACTTTATCCCTTTAAATACCAAACTAAATTATTCTTTCCTCTGTCTTTTAGGATTTCGATCAGATCTACTTCTTCAAGTTAGTTACAGATTTAGTTTGCATGAAGATGGCATTGATACTTTATTTCAATTTCTTTATGCAGATGCAAGGACTCAAACAGTTTCCCTTCCCAACTTATTGGATTTTATCATACTAATATACCTAATCAAATTGATGAATAATTGTCGATATTAATTCTTTTGTAGATTAAATGTTGTGTATTTGTTTCCTTGAGTTTTAGATCTAAATGCCACAACTGTTAATGATAAATATAGCAATCTGTATATTTATACATATATACTAGATTTGCATTCCCCTTTTATTTGTTTCATTGAATTTCTAGATTTGCATAGAGGCCTTACTTTTCTTCATTTACAGATTGGGGAAAACTATGGAGGTTGCTTATAAGATAGATCGAGAAAATTCCCAATTATATATTCTTGATTAGGAACACATAAATATATATGTCTTTACCATGTAGATTTTCCTCCAGAAGTTTACAGGTTACAAAATGGTGGAAACGTTCCCCATTATCTCAGTTTAATATACACACATATATATGGTTATATTTCTATTTAAATGTATAATTGATCGACCTACTCAAAACACCCGATTCAAATCTAAGAGCATGAAAAGGCACGTTTCTTTTTTTCATTTTCCAGATTTTATGTTGAACCAGACACGGGGTCTGAGTATGTCGACTGATTCAAACTATGGTATATGTCATCTTTGCAAGATCGAATCTCCATAAAAGAAAACCCTTGTAATATTCATTGTTGATTACAATCTCTATGGAATTGAATCCCTTTCATTTTATTTTGCAACGCCCTCACATGGTGGCACATAGTACGAGGCCGAGCCCTCCATGGTCGCCTCTCCAAAATGTATTCATTGACTACCATGGCAGCCTAAAATCTTTCATCTTTGTAAGCTCCTTTTGCATATTTTAAGCTATTTGATAGCACATATAAGAAATATTGTAATTTTTCTTTGTAATAACAACATGTCTCAAATACTCAGTATATTTCTTTAATTTTAAATATAAGTCTATCTTGCTCTCTAATATTGTATTCACTATCTTTTGACCCAAAATAATCAAGGGTTATTTATAAGTTCTCATATCACATCATGTGTTATGGATTTTGAATTGTTCGCTTTTGTTCAAGAAATGGATTAATATCAGTTATTCATCAAAGATTGTGTAAATGCAATAGGGATTTATAGGTAGTGTGATAAATGTTATTCTTTTCTTTGTTTCTCATTGTAAGGAAGTGAGGTTATAAGAAGCCATGCGTTGGTCAATTGTAGGAGTATATTTCATTTTTCTGACTCTGTTACGGATAAGGCATTGATCAAAATAATCCATAAAATTTGAAGATTGATGTAGAATCACATATCAAATCAAAAATCAAAATTTTAATTCATTGTAAATTTCTAAAGTAAGACTTTGTGGTCACTTTACATTTTGGGCATTTTTATGGCCTTTTAGCCCCTTCACCACCCTAAGGAGTCTTATCCTTGTTTCACTTGTTGCTCGACATCTTGATCTCTCACTTCAAATAAAAGCTAAAAAAAATGTCTTCTTGTTTAAGGACATAGAATATGGATCCCATAATCCCATTCCCTACTCAATATTATCTTTAAGATTGAAGCAAGAATGGAAAAGAGATAAAAAATCTTATAACACTATGGAAAAATGATCACTTACCTTTATATTTTCATTGACTTGCTATTCGTTAATGCATGAATGCCTGTAGTTGTAAGTTTGTAACTTGCCTATGATCAAGCTTCCAAGTCCAACTTCCAAATCAAAAGCTCGCAAGTTCAAAACTAAACAAAATGTGTAAAAATAAATCAGATTTTTGAATGTATTTATATCAATCCATATTTGGTGAATTATGCAAGAATTTTAAATGGTATAGTAAAAATTTGGTGAATCCCTCATGATTATACAATGATACATTTAAATTTTGGGAGAATCAAACCTCGATGGAAAACATACATTATAATTTTCAAGGCGATTATGGCCCTATGATTATCATGGAGGTGTCATAGTAATTGGCAAAACATTTCCTCAAATGTAATTATTTTTTAATGATATTGGTGAAATGGGTCCTCATAAGCAATTAAATTTGTAAATTTTAATTGGTGAAATGGATCCCCACATGTAGTAGAATTTTAATGATGTTGGTGAAATGTTTCTTAATACACAATGTTGTTTTAATAGTATTGGCATATATGTAGGTGATTTAATACATTCGTCCAAGATTCTAGGTGAAAATATTAATCAGTCGGTTTGAAACACAAAGTTTTTTATGGTGAAAATATTACTTACATATGCCCCATAAAATAAATAAGTTGCAAATAGAAATGCATTAGATTGGTAATTCGTAAAATTTGGGCAATTCAGCCACCCCATTGGTTGCAATTTATTCATCGATTTTGACATCATGGTCGATAAGTACTATTCACTAATTGACGAAGATTCACCACTAAAAAATCCTTGCGCATCACCCCATTCATCTAATAGACAATAAGGAACCTCCTCCACAAGAGTAGGAGGATCACAAATAGTATACTTTGCTAGGAAAACCTGCAAGTCATCCAATCAATAATGTGGATTCTTGGCCAACTAGAAGATGTCCTTGTTTGAATTCTGGGCATGAAATTATAGGTATGATCTAGAACTAAGATTATTGAGTTGATGTAGAGTCACTAAAATTTTATTGTAGAGTCATCAGGTACCTTGTTAAATGCCTCTTCAAGGCTAAAAATATTGACAAAAGTACCACTTTCTTAATAGGATGAACTAAGGCTCATTAATACCATGTCCCATCAAGCATGCCAAAAATTGTTGTCACATGAAATGACACCTTGTTGAACATAGGCTCAACATTCCAATGATACAATGAAAATAACCTCAAGGTGTGAGACCTTGTAGTTGAGGTTAGATCTCTAGAGAAGGTTGGCTTCCTTTTCTAAACTAGGTGCAAATATGTTCATCCAACCCTGCATATGAAATCTTATCACTAATCCTAGTCTATCAGGTCATAGAGGAAAAGGAAGAGAAAAAATGTAGAAAGTTGAAAATATGGTTCTTCCTTCCTATGTTTTTAGAGAGTATAAGAAAAATTACCAGATAAATTCACACAACTCTTTGTCATACTAGTTGCTAAAACGTTGCATGAAGCTTAGGGCTTAAGATAATCTAAGAGGGAAATAATTTCTTTGTAGTTAAATTATGTTTCCATATTTAACACAACATTCAATCTTATGAAACATAGAAACATTTGTTCAAATATGAAGGAAATAATATTTGTACAGCACATTCAAGCTGAAAGAAGGTAAGATTGTAATTTATTGATAGAGAGGTATAGTCCAATGTTACAATTGAAAAAATGTACAACATACATGTATTTTTAAGATAAAATAGGGAAGAACCATGTTCAACCAGCACAAAAGTTTCTTATATCATCTTCAGGTCGTATGAAAGATTTAGGTTATGTGACTAGGCTAAAAACCCTAGTTGAAACCCCTACAAATCAAGTACAAAAATATGTAATTCAAATCCCAAGATAAAACCTACCATCAAGGCCCTAACACCATAGCCATGCTCCAAATTTGTAAATTCATGGACATAGAATAGAAAACCCCACAAAATATACAACAAAATCATAGCTACAAACCTAAAAAAAGCTCTTGGAAACCCTTGTCAACCTAGGAGTTATGGCAATCTTTACTTTGAAAATATTTTCACAATCTCAATGATAATTGTAGATATAATTATATAGAGAATTGAGGTCCAATTAATAGGTAATGACAAAATCCCTTGCAATGTTCACCTACACAAAGGTACACCTTGAAAGTAATTTTTTTTCTCATTTTGAATGTAGATAGTCAATCTTGAGAGATCATCGATTATCATAGACATTTGAATTTTCTTGCATGAAATGAGAAAATCCTTTTCATTACTATAGTATTGGACACATGTCACTGTTTTGGAGCTTCATAGGAAGACAAATGAAAATATGTCCCTGCATTAGAAAAGGTTTGTACTTCAAAAGGAATTAACCCCTAAAAATGTGCAAACAAAATCATTTCGTTCGTTTGTAGAAACAAGTCCTTTGAAATAAAAGGCCCCACAAAGAAAAAAGCTAGGGAAATTCAATAAAATGATGAAAAGTGGTGCTAACTAAGATATAGGATGGGGACCACTTGACGAGCTCGACACATAGTAACTTAAAAGCTTCAAATGCACATGTGGTAATTGAGAAAGCTTGAGGAACTAGGAAAAGGGGTTGTTAATGAAAGGTCCAAGAGGCTTCATAGAACAACTTAAAGGCTTGGGAACTTGGAGAGCCTTCCATTGATTGAAAAGAGAAAAAGGTGTTGGGATTTATGCCTCAACTTTCTGGTGACCCCCTTTGAAGACTTAGGTGAATTCCCTTGTTTCCTTGGCAAAGGATTTTGTTCTGGCGGAGGCGGAACCGAGATGGAACTTGGCTTTGTTCTGTTTGCCTTGTTCCGGGTCTGTCTCTTGCTCCGCTCCCCGCTTTCTTGGATCTTCGAGTTTTGTTCTAGCGGAGGCGGAACCGGATTGGAACCTGGCATTGTTCCTTTTGTCATGTTCCAGGTTTGGCTCTGGGTCCGGCTCCGGCTCCGGCTCTGGCAGTCTGTTGCTCTTCGCTTGGTTCTAGTGGAGGCGGAACTAGTTTTGGAAGTTGGGAATGTCTGTTTGCCATGTTCTTGTTTCTGTTCCTGTTCCAACTTTGGTTTCGACTCCTGCTTTTGTGATCTCGTTCCTTTGGATGTTTGGATCCTCCTCGGGGAGTTTTCCTCCGCCTTGTCCTATTTTTGGATTGTTGTTTCTTGCAGATGGCGGAGGCGGAACCGAAACCAGATTGATTCCTGTTCTTGGACTTTTGGTAAAGTCCTGTTTCTATTCCTGTTCCATCCCTGACTCCGACTCTGATCTTTTGTGCTCCCATCTTGGTTTGACCTCGGGTTGACTTTACCTAGTCAGTCCTATTTTCGATGTGTTCCTCTTTGCCGTGGGTGGATGCGAAACCGATTTGGTTCCTGAACCTCTTATCTTGGTGGAGTCATGTTTCGACTCTAGTTCCGTCTCTATCTCCAACTCCGACTTCGGTAGTGTGTATTTTCGGTGGAGTCCTGTTTCAACTCCTGTTCCAACTCTGACTCCGACAGTGTGCTTTTTCGGTGGAGTCATGTTTTGACTCCTATTCCGACTCCAGCTCCGATAGTGTTAGGTTTGGCATTGAATGCCTGGGTGGCTCGTTGCAGGGAGATCTGTCAGATTTGACCAGATGCGTGATTTGCGGATGGACTTCATTGTTGTGTTTGAATCTTTTGAGTCGGTTACTTATGGATGAGAGATGTATTATTTCTCATAAGCCATAATCCATATGCCATGTTTTGAAGTTCGACGAGTCTGCAAGAGTCATGGGTTGCAGAGCAAGCGCGAGATGTGCGAGCTGAATGCGTGACTATGAGACTGCGAGTAGGATGCACGGGTATGTGATTGCCTGAGCATGGGGCTGCAAGCATAATGCATGATGCATGGTGCGAGATTGCAGATGTTGGACTTGTAGGTCGGAGAGCTGAAGGCATGAAGGGTTTTGGTGAGAGATGGAGAGGGTGTTCGAGTAGTTTGCTTAGGCAATGTAATTGTGAACACTCTATCTCTCGGATCTGGGCATGGGAATCATTGGAGGCTGAATGACTGGGCAGGCCATGAGGCTGGTTGTGACAGTCATCTGAGGAGTAGAGAGGGATCTTGCGGTTACCTGTTATTTCTCCAGTAGAACAAGATGAAAATCCTGTATTGGCTTAGAGCTTGATATTGTATTGTAACTGGTTTCTGTTGCTAAATAATACAATGGCTAGAAATTTTGGAGTGTGGGATTTTTACCTGAAAGGGTTTTCCCCACGTATATCTTTGTGTCTTCTTTTGGTCTTTTATGGTATATGTTTATATTGAATCTATTTCTTGTTGAATTCACTTCTCTCATAGGATCGATGGGGGATCAACTGTGCTTGTTTCCGCTTTATAGCATAGCTGGTTGTGTGTTTGTTGTGATTTTGAATTGAAATCACTAAGGCACTACTGTCTTAGATGTCTATCTTGATGATAGCCAGAATCTGTATCCCTGACAAGTGGTATCAGAGCAGGTTTAAGGGAGGTCGTGGCTTGATGATACCAACAAGTGGTATCAGAGCCTTCTCCTGGGTGTTGAAGTTCTGGGTTTTCTCGTATGGTGATTTCTTAGCCTGGCAAGCTTGAGGAAGTCTAGAGAAATCGGTTGGTGATTGGTCCTTGGGTGAGTGGAAGTGTGTGCTTCATTGATTCAACATACAGTTTGAAAGGCGCTGGGAAAGTATGGAGTGGGTCATGTTGTGGCAACATGATCTGGAGCTCCTGATTGGTAACATTGTTCCTGATGCAAAGGGCATGAGATGTGTTCATGGTTGTGTTGCAGCAAAGCGTGGTGTTCATACTGGGTGTCTGTGTGAGATGCTCCTTGGTGGTATGGACTAGCTTGTGTCATTGTTTAGCTATGGATTGTTGTGCTTGTGCTGGGTTTTTCTGACTTAGCACTGAAGGCATTTTCTCTGTTGCTCTGATTGCATGGAGGCTATGAGGTGACCTTGGTGGTCTACAACTTCTAGATAGCCTAGCTCTTCCTTGTGCTTGTGCATGAATCTGGCATTGGAACTGGTCTGAAACGGACCTGTTGTTCCTGTGTGCCTCTTTCTTGCACTTGCATGGTTCTGATTCATTTCTTTGGTTTTGAAGGTTTTGTGTAGATTTTCCTAAAAATTCTACGGTGCATTCTCTTGTTCTTTCATTGTTCTAGTTTACTATGATGGTTGTGTGAAGACTCCTGAGTTGTCCAGATGAGCAGTAAATATGGAGGTGCGTGGGTGTTTTGGAAACACTGTGATTTTTTGTAGATTTTGCACGGTCAAGGAAAACTTGTGTTTTTTGGAACTACTGTTTGTTATTTTTTCTAGATCCTAGTTTCTGGGGTGTGACTGGATGAGATAGCTGCAGTTCAACTGGTTTTGAGGAGTGGTGTCTTCTCTGCATGGGAGTGTTGGTATGTTTTTCCTTCACCATTCTTGTGGTATGCTTTGATGGTTTTCTAGATTTTGGTGCTTGGGTTGTGGACATGACAGGCAGATCAGATCTGTTGCTGATCTGGTGTTTGAGTCATGATTGTCTGCTTTGGCAGTTCTCTTTGATTGTCTCAGTTTTGCAGTTTCCAGTGCAATTAGAGATTTGCAGGTTTACTTTTGGTTGCATCCATGGGTTGTGCAATATTGTAGGCTGTCCTTACCTACATGCTTGTTGTGAGACAACTCGAAAGTGGACTGTCTATATCCACGAGGCTCTAACCATGGTGTGCAGACTTATTAGCTGACCTTGTCTGTGGTCACTTGTGCATTGGTGTGGCTGTTTTGAGATGAGAGGAGGAATGGCGTTTGAGTACCTGAATAGTCAGTGATGGGGACCTGAAGCATGTGGATCACGATGTCATGGAGAGCTGGGTACAATGACATAGTGTAAGCTTTTAACAGTGATGGTGTGGTCAGTCATGGTGCTTGGAAAGCTCAGTGTCACCTTTCAGTGGGAGCTTTAGCAATGACTGGTGTCTTCTTTGGTGTTGTAGAATTTGCATTTGCATGTTCACTACTTGAAGATGTGCAGCAGTTTGGAGCCATGAAGGACCTTGGTAGTCTTTGGATGAGCTACTGGTGGTGCTTGATAGGTGATGTTGGTTTAGAGTTGTTTGCTTTATGTCATGGTATACCCTTGCTTGTGCATTAGAGTTTTGGTATGTTGTTTTTCTCTTGAAGACCATGGATAGCTCACTTGAAGCATGGTATCTCCCTTGGAGATGTGTAGATCATGGTGTCATGATAAGTTCCTGTTCTAGGTTATGGAACTTTGACAGTGGTCTGGGGGTTCTCTTTACTTTGAGTACATTGGTCATATGCTGGAGGACTTCTGGTTATTACAGTGCTACAGTTTGGAGTTAGCATGAGATGACAGGTGTTGATACTCATGGATGCATGGAGAATAAAGGTGAGACTTGAATTCTTAAGTGAATGTTGTTGTTACAACTGAAAGTTTGAGAAGCCTGCACTTTGGTTGAATGTAAATTCAACAGAGATCTTGAAGGAGAATTCTCTTAGGTTAGCCATGGTGGCTTGTATATCTTGGATGAGCATGTTTCTTTTTTCTTATTGATCTGCTCGATAGTGGTGTCATTGTGAAAGGTATTTACCCATTATAATTTTCAAGTGCTTTATGTTTTATCTTTCATGTTATGAATCTTGAGTTGGTTTAGATTCTGGAGGATTCATAATGAAAGGTTGGAAAACATAGTTTATCTCCTTGTGCTTTTGAGGACTGAAAGGAGATGGTTATATGGGTAGTTCTGATCTTCTTTAAGGAGCTTACATCCATGTTTTGTTGGATGTTGTCAAGGATTTTCCCTTTGGGATGTAAAGAAGATCATTCTTGACATGGCTGGCATTTAGAAGTGTTTGTAGAAGGGCATTTTTCTTGTTGATTTGCAATTTCTCTCTTATCTGGTCTTGTTCTTCTTGATTGCTCTTGTGACTTTAGATGTGAGTTTCCTTTGTGGTGCCGGGTTGGTCACTGTTTGTGGTCATGTGTTGTCACTTGGGTGATGACACGAAGGTGCCTGTGCTTCTTTCTTTAGTCAGCTTTGGAGGTGTTTGGAAGAACTGTGGAAGACAGTTGAGAGAAATTTTTCTTGCAGCAGGTGGTTGCAGATGTTGCAGATCAGTATGGATGTTCCTTGGAACTACATGGTTACATTTTTTTATGCTGGGTTGGGTGGACTTGGTATGCCTGGATCATTTGTGATGGTGCTATGTTTGCACTCATTTGGATAGTGCCCTTGTAGTGGGAGTACTTGGACGTGTTTGGTCTATGACTGGTTGACACAGGGTGCTTGTTTGCTGCTAAAATGGGTGGGTTTCTTTTGATGGCATGAGTTCACTTTTAGGTCATACCTTTAAGGTATGGGTGGTTGGATGTTTCAGCATGAGATGTGGGTGCTGGTTTTTAGTCATGTGGGTTTGATCAGTTGGATGAGGGTTGTCAGTTCATGGTTGCCTTTCTAGCTAGTCAGTTTTTTCTTGTTCTGGAGGTGGTTGGAGTGGTGCTTTGCTATTTTTTGCCTTTGCCAGTTGGAGGATCATTTGCTTTCATTCCTGAGACTGTTGTTGTTTCACCTTGGTGTGTTCTTGTGTTTGGAGTTGTTGCCTAAGGTGGTGGACATCTTTCTGTTGTTGTTGTAGTGGTCTTGATTGGAGTGTGAGAGCATGTGTTGGTCCTTGTTTGGGCTTGTTTGGAGGATGCCTGAAAGTCTTCGGCAAGTGGGATATTGTTGAGAATTCTGCCTCAACTTTCTGTTTGACCCCCTTTTAAGACTTAGGTGAATTCTCTTGTTTGCCTTGGCAAAGTTTTTTGTTTTGGCGGAGGCAGAACCGGGATGGACCTTGGCTTTGTTTTGTTTGCCTTGTTCCGAGTTTGTTCCCGTTCC
>CM021100.1:451766515-451828135 GCA_007115665.2 Sequoiadendron giganteum
AGATAAAATAGGGAAGAACCATGTTCAACCAGCACAAAAGTTTCTTATATCATCTTCAGGTCGTATGAAAGATTTAGGTTATGTGACTAGGCTAAAAACCCTAGTTGAAACCCCTACAAATCAAGTACAAAAATATGTAATTCAAATCCCAAGATAAAACCTACCATCAAGGCCCTAACACCATAGCCATGCTCCAAATTTGTAAATTCATGGACATAGAATAGAAAACCCCACAAAATATACAACAAAATCATAGCTACAAACCTAAAAAAAGCTCTTGGAAACCCTTGTCAACCTAGGAGTTATGGCAATCTTTACTTTGAAAATATTTTCACAATCTCAATGATAATTGTAGATATAATTATATAGAGAATTGAGGTCCAATTAATAGGTAATGACAAAATCCCTTGCAATGTTCACCTACACAAAGGTACACCTTGAAAGTAATTTTTTTTCTCATTTTGAATGTAGATAGTCAATCTTGAGAGATCATCGATTATCATAGACATTTGAATTTTCTTGCATGAAATGAGAAAATCCTTTTCATTACTATAGTATTGGACACATGTCACTGTTTTGGAGCTTCATAGGAAGACAAATGAAAATATGTCCCTGCATTAGAAAAGGTTTGTACTTCAAAAGGAATTAACCCCTAAAAATGTGCAAACAAAATCATTTCGTTCGTTTGTAGAAACAAGTCCTTTGAAATAAAAGGCCCCACAAAGAAAAAAGCTAGGGAAATTCAATAAAATGATGAAAAGTGGTGCTAACTAAGATATAGGATGGGGACCACTTGACGAGCTCGACACATAGTAACTTAAAAGCTTCAAATGCACATGTGGTAATTGAGAAAGCTTGAGGAACTAGGAAAAGGGGTTGTTAATGAAAGGTCCAAGAGGCTTCATAGAACAACTTAAAGGCTTGGGAACTTGGAGAGCCTTCCATTGATTGAAAAGAGAAAAAGGTGTTGGGATTTATGCCTCAACTTTCTGGTGACCCCCTTTGAAGACTTAGGTGAATTCCCTTGTTTCCTTGGCAAAGGATTTTGTTCTGGCGGAGGCGGAACCGAGATGGAACTTGGCTTTGTTCTGTTTGCCTTGTTCCGGGTCTGTCTCTTGCTCCGCTCCCCGCTTTCTTGGATCTTCGAGTTTTGTTCTAGCGGAGGCGGAACCGGATTGGAACCTGGCATTGTTCCTTTTGTCATGTTCCAGGTTTGGCTCTGGGTCCGGCTCCGGCTCCGGCTCTGGCAGTCTGTTGCTCTTCGCTTGGTTCTAGTGGAGGCGGAACTAGTTTTGGAAGTTGGGAATGTCTGTTTGCCATGTTCTTGTTTCTGTTCCTGTTCCAACTTTGGTTTCGACTCCTGCTTTTGTGATCTCGTTCCTTTGGATGTTTGGATCCTCCTCGGGGAGTTTTCCTCCGCCTTGTCCTATTTTTGGATTGTTGTTTCTTGCAGATGGCGGAGGCGGAACCGAAACCAGATTGATTCCTGTTCTTGGACTTTTGGTAAAGTCCTGTTTCTATTCCTGTTCCATCCCTGACTCCGACTCTGATCTTTTGTGCTCCCATCTTGGTTTGACCTCGGGTTGACTTTACCTAGTCAGTCCTATTTTCGATGTGTTCCTCTTTGCCGTGGGTGGATGCGAAACCGATTTGGTTCCTGAACCTCTTATCTTGGTGGAGTCATGTTTCGACTCTAGTTCCGTCTCTATCTCCAACTCCGACTTCGGTAGTGTGTATTTTCGGTGGAGTCCTGTTTCAACTCCTGTTCCAACTCTGACTCCGACAGTGTGCTTTTTCGGTGGAGTCATGTTTTGACTCCTATTCCGACTCCAGCTCCGATAGTGTTAGGTTTGGCATTGAATGCCTGGGTGGCTCGTTGCAGGGAGATCTGTCAGATTTGACCAGATGCGTGATTTGCGGATGGACTTCATTGTTGTGTTTGAATCTTTTGAGTCGGTTACTTATGGATGAGAGATGTATTATTTCTCATAAGCCATAATCCATATGCCATGTTTTGAAGTTCGACGAGTCTGCAAGAGTCATGGGTTGCAGAGCAAGCGCGAGATGTGCGAGCTGAATGCGTGACTATGAGACTGCGAGTAGGATGCACGGGTATGTGATTGCCTGAGCATGGGGCTGCAAGCATAATGCATGATGCATGGTGCGAGATTGCAGATGTTGGACTTGTAGGTCGGAGAGCTGAAGGCATGAAGGGTTTTGGTGAGAGATGGAGAGGGTGTTCGAGTAGTTTGCTTAGGCAATGTAATTGTGAACACTCTATCTCTCGGATCTGGGCATGGGAATCATTGGAGGCTGAATGACTGGGCAGGCCATGAGGCTGGTTGTGACAGTCATCTGAGGAGTAGAGAGGGATCTTGCGGTTACCTGTTATTTCTCCAGTAGAACAAGATGAAAATCCTGTATTGGCTTAGAGCTTGATATTGTATTGTAACTGGTTTCTGTTGCTAAATAATACAATGGCTAGAAATTTTGGAGTGTGGGATTTTTACCTGAAAGGGTTTTCCCCACGTATATCTTTGTGTCTTCTTTTGGTCTTTTATGGTATATGTTTATATTGAATCTATTTCTTGTTGAATTCACTTCTCTCATAGGATCGATGGGGGATCAACTGTGCTTGTTTCCGCTTTATAGCATAGCTGGTTGTGTGTTTGTTGTGATTTTGAATTGAAATCACTAAGGCACTACTGTCTTAGATGTCTATCTTGATGATAGCCAGAATCTGTATCCCTGACAAGTGGTATCAGAGCAGGTTTAAGGGAGGTCGTGGCTTGATGATACCAACAAGTGGTATCAGAGCCTTCTCCTGGGTGTTGAAGTTCTGGGTTTTCTCGTATGGTGATTTCTTAGCCTGGCAAGCTTGAGGAAGTCTAGAGAAATCGGTTGGTGATTGGTCCTTGGGTGAGTGGAAGTGTGTGCTTCATTGATTCAACATACAGTTTGAAAGGCGCTGGGAAAGTATGGAGTGGGTCATGTTGTGGCAACATGATCTGGAGCTCCTGATTGGTAACATTGTTCCTGATGCAAAGGGCATGAGATGTGTTCATGGTTGTGTTGCAGCAAAGCGTGGTGTTCATACTGGGTGTCTGTGTGAGATGCTCCTTGGTGGTATGGACTAGCTTGTGTCATTGTTTAGCTATGGATTGTTGTGCTTGTGCTGGGTTTTTCTGACTTAGCACTGAAGGCATTTTCTCTGTTGCTCTGATTGCATGGAGGCTATGAGGTGACCTTGGTGGTCTACAACTTCTAGATAGCCTAGCTCTTCCTTGTGCTTGTGCATGAATCTGGCATTGGAACTGGTCTGAAACGGACCTGTTGTTCCTGTGTGCCTCTTTCTTGCACTTGCATGGTTCTGATTCATTTCTTTGGTTTTGAAGGTTTTGTGTAGATTTTCCTAAAAATTCTACGGTGCATTCTCTTGTTCTTTCATTGTTCTAGTTTACTATGATGGTTGTGTGAAGACTCCTGAGTTGTCCAGATGAGCAGTAAATATGGAGGTGCGTGGGTGTTTTGGAAACACTGTGATTTTTTGTAGATTTTGCACGGTCAAGGAAAACTTGTGTTTTTTGGAACTACTGTTTGTTATTTTTTCTAGATCCTAGTTTCTGGGGTGTGACTGGATGAGATAGCTGCAGTTCAACTGGTTTTGAGGAGTGGTGTCTTCTCTGCATGGGAGTGTTGGTATGTTTTTCCTTCACCATTCTTGTGGTATGCTTTGATGGTTTTCTAGATTTTGGTGCTTGGGTTGTGGACATGACAGGCAGATCAGATCTGTTGCTGATCTGGTGTTTGAGTCATGATTGTCTGCTTTGGCAGTTCTCTTTGATTGTCTCAGTTTTGCAGTTTCCAGTGCAATTAGAGATTTGCAGGTTTACTTTTGGTTGCATCCATGGGTTGTGCAATATTGTAGGCTGTCCTTACCTACATGCTTGTTGTGAGACAACTCGAAAGTGGACTGTCTATATCCACGAGGCTCTAACCATGGTGTGCAGACTTATTAGCTGACCTTGTCTGTGGTCACTTGTGCATTGGTGTGGCTGTTTTGAGATGAGAGGAGGAATGGCGTTTGAGTACCTGAATAGTCAGTGATGGGGACCTGAAGCATGTGGATCACGATGTCATGGAGAGCTGGGTACAATGACATAGTGTAAGCTTTTAACAGTGATGGTGTGGTCAGTCATGGTGCTTGGAAAGCTCAGTGTCACCTTTCAGTGGGAGCTTTAGCAATGACTGGTGTCTTCTTTGGTGTTGTAGAATTTGCATTTGCATGTTCACTACTTGAAGATGTGCAGCAGTTTGGAGCCATGAAGGACCTTGGTAGTCTTTGGATGAGCTACTGGTGGTGCTTGATAGGTGATGTTGGTTTAGAGTTGTTTGCTTTATGTCATGGTATACCCTTGCTTGTGCATTAGAGTTTTGGTATGTTGTTTTTCTCTTGAAGACCATGGATAGCTCACTTGAAGCATGGTATCTCCCTTGGAGATGTGTAGATCATGGTGTCATGATAAGTTCCTGTTCTAGGTTATGGAACTTTGACAGTGGTCTGGGGGTTCTCTTTACTTTGAGTACATTGGTCATATGCTGGAGGACTTCTGGTTATTACAGTGCTACAGTTTGGAGTTAGCATGAGATGACAGGTGTTGATACTCATGGATGCATGGAGAATAAAGGTGAGACTTGAATTCTTAAGTGAATGTTGTTGTTACAACTGAAAGTTTGAGAAGCCTGCACTTTGGTTGAATGTAAATTCAACAGAGATCTTGAAGGAGAATTCTCTTAGGTTAGCCATGGTGGCTTGTATATCTTGGATGAGCATGTTTCTTTTTTCTTATTGATCTGCTCGATAGTGGTGTCATTGTGAAAGGTATTTACCCATTATAATTTTCAAGTGCTTTATGTTTTATCTTTCATGTTATGAATCTTGAGTTGGTTTAGATTCTGGAGGATTCATAATGAAAGGTTGGAAAACATAGTTTATCTCCTTGTGCTTTTGAGGACTGAAAGGAGATGGTTATATGGGTAGGTCTGATCTTCTTTGAAGAGCTTACATCCATGTTTTGTTGGATGTTGTCAAGGTTTTTCCCTTTGGGATGTAAAGAAGATCATTCTTGTCACAGCTGGCATTTAGAAGTGTTTGTAGAAGGACATGTTTCTTGTTGATTTGTTGTTTCTCTCTTATCTGGTCTTTTTCTTCCTGATTGCTCTTGTGACTTTAGATGTGAGTTGCCTTTGTGGTACCGCGTTGGTCATTGTTTGTGGTCATGTGTTGTCACCTGGGTGATGACACGAAGGTGCCTGTGCTTCTTTCTTCAGTCAGCTTTGGAGGTGTTTGGAAGAACTGTGGAAAACAATTGAGAGAAATTTTTCTTACAGCAGGTGGTTGTCGATGTTGCAGATCAGTATGGATGTTCCTTGGAACTACATGGTTACATTTCTTTATGCTGGGTTTGGTGGACTTGGTATGCCTGGATCATTTGTGATGGTGCTTTGTTTGCACTCATCTGGACAGTGCCCTTGCAGTGGGAGTACTTGGATGTGTTTGGTCTATGACTGGTTGACACAGGGTACTTGTTTGGTGCTGAGATGGGTGGGTTTCTTTTGATGGCATGAGTTCACTTTTAGGTGATACCTTTAAGGTATGGGTGGTTGAATGTTTCAGCATGAGCTGTGGGTGCTGGTTTTCAGTCACGTGGGTTTGATCAGTTGGATGAGGGCAGTCAGATCTTGGTTGCTTTTCTAGCTGGTCAGTTTTTCTTGTTCTGGAGTTTAGTTGGAGTAGTGCTTTGCTGGTTTTTTGCCTTTGGCCTCTGGAGGATCTTTTGCTTTCATTCCTAAGACTGTTTCTATTTCACCTTGGTGTGTTCCTATGTTTGGAGCTGTTGCCTAAGGTGGTGGAAATCTTTTTGATGTTGTTGTAGTGGTCTTGATTGGTGCGTGAGAGCATGTGTTGGTCCTTATTCGGGCTTGTTTGGAGGATGCCTGAAAGTCTTCGGCAAGTGGGAGATTGTTGGGATTTATGTCTCAACTTTCTGGTGACCCCCTTTGAAGACTTAGGTGAATTCTCTTGTTTCCTTGGCAAAGTCTTTTGTTCTATTGGAGGTGGAACCAGGATGAAACTTGGCTTTGTTTCGTTTGCCTTGTTTCGGGTCCGTCTCCTGCTCCGCTCCCCGCTTTCTTGGATCTTCGAGTTTTGTTCTGGCGGAGGCGGAACCGGATTGGAACCTGGCATTGTTCCTTTTGTCATGTTTTGAGTTTGGCTCTGGGTCCGGCTCCAACTCCGGCTTCGACAGTCTGTTGCTCTTCGCTTGGTTCTGGCAGAGGCAGAACTAGTTTTGGAAGTTGGCAATGCCTATTTGCCATGTTCCTGTTTCTGTTCCTATTCCAACTCCGGTTCCGACTCCTACTTTTGTGATCTCGTTCCTCTGGATGTTTGGATCCTCCTCGGGGAGTTTTCCTCCACCTTGTCTTGTTTTTGGATTGTTGTTTCTTGCAGATGGTGGAGGCGGAACCGGAACCAGATTGTTTCCTGTTCTTGGACTTTTGGCAAAGTCCTATTTCTGTTCCTATTCCATCCCCGACTTCGACTCCGATCTTTTGTGCTCCCGTCTTGGTTTGACCCCGGGTTGACTTTACCCGGTCAATCCTGTTTTCGATGTGTTCCTCTTTGCTGTGGGCGGACGCAGAACCGATTTGGTTCCTGAACCTGTTATGTCGGTGGAGTCATTTTTCAACTCCAATTCTGTCTCCATCTCCAACTCCGACTCCGACAGTGTGTATTTTCGGTGGAGTCCTGTTTCGACTCCTGTTCCGACTCCGACTCCGGCAGTGTGCTTTTTCGGTGGAGTCCTGTTTCGACTCCTATTTCGGCTCAGGCTCCGGTAGTGTTAGGTTTGGCATTGAATGCCTGGGCGGCTCGTTGCAGGGAGATCTGTCAGATCTGACTAGATGTGTGATTTTGCGGATGGACTTCATTGTTGTCTTTGACTCTTTTGAGTTGGTTACTTATGGATGAGAGATGTATTATTTCTCATAAGCCATATGCCATGTTTTGAAGTTCGACGAGTCTACAAGAGTCGTGGGTTGTGGAGCAAGCGGGATATGTGCGAGCTGAATGCGCGACCATGAGACTGCGAGCAAGCTGCACGGGTATGTGATTGCCTGAGCATGGGGCTGCAAGCATAATGCATGATGCATGGTGCGAGATTGCAGATGTTGGACTTGCAGGTTGGAGAGCCGAAGGCATGAAGGGTTTTGATAAGAGATGGAGAGGGTGTTCGAGCAGTTTGCTTAGGCAATGTAACTGTGAACACTCCATCTCTCGGATCTGGGCATGGGAATATCATTGGAGGCCGAATGACTGGGCTGGCCATGAGGCTAGTTGTGACATTCATCTGAGGAGTAGAGAGGGATCTTGCGGTTACCTGTTATTTCTCCAGTAGAACAAGTTGAAAATCCTGTATTGGCTTAGAGCCTGATATTGTATTGTAACTGGTTTCTGTTGCTGAATAATACAATGGCTTGAAATTTTGGAGTGTGGGGTTTTTACCGGAAAGGGTTTTCCCCACGTATATCTTTGTGTCTTCTTTTGGTCTTTTATGGTATCTGTTTATATTGAATCTATTTCTTGTTGCATTCACTTCTCTCAGAGGATCGATGGGGGATCAACTGTGCTTGTTTTCGCTTTATAGCATAGCTGGTTGTGTCTTTGTTGTGATTTTGAATTGAAATCACTAAGGCACTACTGTCTTTGATGTCTATCTTGATGACAGCCAAAATCCGTATCCCCGACAAAAAGGAGCAAGATTTTTCATTCAATAAGTGAAAAAATCATACGGGTCAGCAGTAAAAGAAATTGTGTCATGGTTTAGCATGTTTGTGAGGAGACAATAGCAAAATGGAAAGCCCTTGTGAAATAGAGAGAGTCTATGGAATAATTACATTTGGTGTATGGGGCTTGATGAGGTAAAAAATCTTAAAATGCCATGTGCTCGCACACTTGATGGGGCAGACAAAGAGTGAGCTCATGGGCTTGTGGAATTTTGATGCGTGACTAGGTGGGGCCTAAAGGAATCAGTCACTTAAGTTATCAATTTTGCATGTGTGGGGAAACAACCAAGTCAGTAAATTAGGCTTAAGGGTTAGTTAGGAGACAAAACAAGGCCTTGAAGAAACAACTTAACGAACCATTTAATCAAGATAGGCAATCAACAAAGAAATAGAAATAAATTGCACATAAGATCTTTGGATTTATCTAGGGTTTAAACAATTTTGCAAATTTGCACCTTTGTAAACTTTTGCACTTTTGATAGATACATACCCAAAAACTTATAGACATGCTAGAGGCACACTTGAGCAAGATAAACCCATTAAGATTTCTTGAATTGATTATAATTGATGAGAAAAAATGGGGTGACACAAAGTGACAACAATTTCCTAAATAATTATTCTGTAGCACATATCTATGCATATTTCCTCTATTAATGTACATATTTTTAAATCTTTTTTATAATAATATATATGCCTTATTAAAAAATAATCCCTTTTGATATTCCATGTGCCTATATCCTCTATTAATGAGCATATCTTTCTATATATTTTAATAATAATGTTTATATCTTCTAAAACAAAATTTATCCCTTTTGATATCTCATGTGGCCATGTAAATTAATCAATCTATCTTGTAAGGCCCTTGTGTAAATTTTATCTATATGTCTCTTATGTGTTTTATTTTTTATATGATACAGAATAATGTAAAAAAATTAGAAATACAAATAAACATAGTTCAAAGAAAAATAATTTTATTCAATAAGAAATAGATAGATATCAAGATCTACAAAATAATAAGTCCCTTTTATTCTATTATATTGTAGCCTTTGGTATCTATTTAATATTTTTAGTCCCCGCCTTATAGGTGGAAGACTAATGTTTTTAGCTGAATGTGGCCTATTAAAATGGTGCATCAGGAATTGTGTTGGGAAAATATTTATATCGTTATGCTAATGTTTTGGGGATTAATTTACTAAAAGCAATTATTGATTTTTTTTGCAATTTTCTCATTGGCTGGTGGTATTTTCGTCGTGGTTTTATCATTTTGTAATTTATTTATTTAATTATTGTAGCAAAATTTTCTATTGGAAATATTTCATGAGTTTTTTTGTATAGTCATGTCTTCACAACCACTGTTTCTGGCAACACGTGGCATTTGAAGGAGTACATTTGCATTTACTATTTGCTAATTTTTATTTTGGACAAATGTCGCCTATTCAAATGGTGCATCGAAAATCATGTGGGTAAAATATATCTACTGCTATGGTGATGTTTTGGATATTAATTTATTAAAAGAAAATTATTATTGATTTTTTTGCAATTTTCTCATTGGCTTGTAGTATTTTCATCGTGGTTTTGTCATTTTGTAATTTATTTAATTATTCTAACAATCTTTGGTATTGGAAATATTTCATGATTTTTTTGTTGTCGTGTCTTCATAGCCAGTGTCTCTAGTGACGCATGGCATTTTAAGCAGTACATTTGCATTTACTATTTTCGAATTTTCATTTCAACATAATGTTGCCTATTAAAATGATGCATTGTAAATGGTTCTAGTAAAATATATATATCACCATGCTGATGTTTTGGGGATTGATTTATTAAAAGAAAATTATTGATTTTTGTTTCAATTTTCTCATTGGCTCCTGGTATTTTTGTCGTGGTTTTGTCATTTTATAATTTATTTAATTCTTGTAATAAAGTTTTCTATTGGAAAAATTTCATGAGTTTTTTGGTATAGTTGTGTCTTGGCACCTATTATTTCCAGCAGCTTGTGGTGTTTTAGGCACTACATTTTCATTTACTATTTGTGAATTTTCATTTATTGTGAGTAGACTGAAGTGCATGCATCATTAGTGGCTTATGGTGTGAAATTTTAAGTCTGTCGAACAAATTATTATTTGTGTTGTTTAGTAATTTGCTCAGGTTGTTTGATGAGGTTGAAATTTGCGTCTGTTGAGAGGGTTTACATCTACCGTGTTGGAAACGACATAGGTGGTGTTTGCAAGTTTCTGTATCTTTTACACTTTCATTTTTCATTTGCTCGGATTGTTCGATGAGGGTGAAATCAATGCCTTTTGAGAGGGTTTATTTCTTTTATTTTGGAATTGAAAAAAGAGGCACATGTAAGTTCTTATATTTTTTACGTTGTCATTTTATAATTTTTTGCATCTCTACATTTTATGGGTTAATGCCTACTGTTCACTATTTTTGAGTGCATATATGGGTTAGTCTCTATTGTTGAGTTAAATACTTAACATCATAATTCATTAGTGTTGAATTCTATGGTGGTCATGATTAAGAATGTAACAAATATTTTCTTTGCACGCATGCATGCCAAGTGCACTTATATCTATTAAATGAAAATGGAAATTAGGTCTAAGTAAGTGGAAAATTTCTTGTTATATTTGCATTTTATGGGTTAATGTCTTTTGTTTGTTGTTGTGTGCATTTTATGTGTTAAGGTCTATTCTTTTCTATCGTTGACTACTTCTATGGGTTAGTGCTTGTTTTTGAGTTAAATACTTAACACCTTAATTCATTAATGCCAATTTGTCTATTTGGCATGGTTAAGAATGGAAGTAATCATTTCTTTGCACACATGCATGTCAGTTGCACTTCAATCAATTGAATGAAAATGAGAATTGTTCCTACTATTTTCTATGGAAGTTTTAAGTTTGTCAAGCAAAGTATTATTTGAATTGTTTGTTCATTTGCTTAGGTTGTTTATGTCTATTTGCGTTGTTTACTCATTTTCTCGGATTTTTTAAAGAGGGTGAAAATTGTGGTTGTTGAGAGGGTTTATATCTATCATGTTGGAAGTGAGAAACGAGGCATTTGTAAGTTCGTATATGTTTTAGAGTATCATTTTATAGTTTTCTACATATTTGCATTTTGTGGGTTAATGTATATTGTTTGTTTTTCTCTACATTTTATGGGTTTATGCCTACTCTTCCATTATAGCTCATTGGTGTTGACTTAAAGAGAAAATTAAATAAATTAAATTGATAGTTGCACTTGTCCATTTAACTCAACTTAATAAAAATTTATTACATACAAGTTTGATTCTATATCTCAAAAGAAATTTCACTTTATCCAACTAAATATTATGTGCCTTGTATGTTGTTCTTCTTCATTTCTATTCCTTCATTTATCTACCCTATATCGCTAGCAACAACTATGTGAAATCTTCAATGCCATTTATTCCCTTATTTCTATCACATGACTTTCTACATTTGATTTGTAACCTTTCCAATCCTTCGGTGTGATCAATATGTGATCATTTGTCTCTTCTCTTGGTTGACTATGTTTTTAATGACACTATCCTTTTATTCTCTCTAAAATTGTTTTGTTGAATGATCTTAATTGCAACCTAATTGTCACACACATTGTGCACTAGTTCTTTTTATCCTTTCAATTTTCGCCTAGTTCATAATCATGTAATTTCTACCTCTTTTCATCTCTTTTCTGTAGATTACTCTTAGCATGGTAAAATTTTCATTTGAAGGAAGATTGGAATTTATACTTGTTGCGTCTAATTCCTTCTCTTTATTAAAATTTTCTTAGGTAATTCTTTGTCCAGTCTATCTTTTCCATTTATTGTTTCAAACTTTTAAATGGTTCAATATGGGTGCTAGTAACAATAGAATATGAATGGTCTCTCTTTTCCAATTGAAATGACCCCCCTTCTTACTAGTGTGTCACCAAAAATTGTATACCTTTGAAGAAAAGGACAATTTTATGCCTATTTTGGTCCTACTTTAGGTCCCATTTCACAAATTTTCACCCTCAAACAACATTTATAGGCCCCTAAGGTTGTTAATTTTGACTTGGAGGCCTATTATACCCAAGGGATCATTCAAATTGCAATAAAGCATATCAAAAACCAATCAGAAAGTATCGTTCCCACTTTAAAATCCCTTAGTGGGACTAGGTCACCCAAGTTGGCGACCTAGTCCTTTTTGACGATATTTCAAGTTTTAAGCAGGAAAATTGATATTTTATCATAAATCCCCCATGGGTGTCAGCTTCTTAGGTTAAAATTCTTGACAATTAGATCATGTTGCTTATATATACTTGTTTTTAGGTCATTTTGCAACTCTCTCTTGCTCATTTTTCACACTCAACTCCAAAAATCAAGTGCAAAACATCTTCCTCAAGAAGATTCATCTCATACACAACAAAAGTTGAAGCTTTTAGACAACAAACTAGGGATTTTTGCAAGTCTTGAAGCTCACTTCACATCCAAGATCACACATTGAGAAGGTTGGAGATAGATGTCTATGGAGATTCATGGAGAAATCTAGGTTGAGGAGGTGCAACTAGCCACCAAATCATTCCTAAAGACTGATTTCAAAGTGCCTCCATCTTCTACCTTCAACCCACTTACATATTTGAGGTTTGCATCCCATTTGCATTCCTTGTTGTTTTCATTTACAATGTTGTAGGATTTCTAGGGTTTAGAGTCTTGAATCATTTCAAATCTCTTACATACATCTTATTCTAGCACAATAGAACAAGGGTTTTTCTTTGTTTCAAGTTTTCCTAGTTCTAGACACACTTAGGGCTAGGGTTTATGTAGATTTTCATTTCATTTCAAGATTAAATAAAAACTAGGGGTTGACCAATGGAAACCCCACATTAGAAACACAAATACATTCTATTTTCTAGGTCATTTCATAGGTTTGAAGCAGGATTCCGGTGGAGAAGCAAAACATAGACCTAAGGAACCTGAGTCCACTTTCAGTTTCTCAGAAAAGCAGAAAGGGACTAGGTCGCCCCACTTGGCATAAGTGTCCCAGGTGGCTCAATACCCAGATTTTCTAGTTCTCTAATCTACAATCCCAATTTCAACCCTCTTTGATTTCCAAGTTCTCTTCTTTGATCTGATAGGTTAATTTACTCTTATTGCTTTCATTTCTATCATATTACATCATGTATTTTCCAGCAAGATAAGTTCTATTAGTTTAGGTTAAACTTAGTTACATTTCCATAGTATATTGCAACACATCTACACACCCCACTCCTTTAGGGTTTCAATCCCTAAACCTTGAGTGAATCGCAAGATTGGTTTCCCTTGGAGATGAAAGAAAATCCTCTTCCTTCTAGGTGAAAACCTAGAAAGTTGTAGAGGATCTATTCTTTTACCCCCACACAAAGCAAACAAAAATTTTGCGATTCATTTTTGGTGAACCCGAATTTCAACACATTACATACTTCTGATTTTCATTGCATTTGCATACTAGGAGCTCTTTATTGAACATTGCATTGAATGTTGCATTGTGTAAACAAGCATCCTAGGGTTTTTCATCTTGCATTAGTAAAAAATCATCATACTTGGCATTCCTTTCCTTGCATGACACAAAAATTTAACACATACACCATACCTCTGCATGTTAGCTTCTAGACACTCGGATTTTTCATCAGAAAATCAATTAAAAACTCAAAAAAAATCATACCAGGACTAAGTCACCAACTTGGGAAATCTAGTCCCAATAGGCATTTTCTATCAATATTCTATGAATTTGTTTTCTAGCTTATGTACTCTTTGTTTCTTTTTATTAATGCTAGGTTTCAGTTTTGATTTTCTTTATTATATTCTTATTCTTAGCTTAAAATGGAATTTGTGAGTAGGATTAAAGCATTACATGTTTCCTTTTCTAATTTAGTTCCTAGTGCTTTCAAAGTAGATTCTGTGAAACATATACCTAAAAACATAGATAACTCACATAATAGAATGCACACACTTGTTCAATATAGGAACACTATATAATCTAAATCTTTTAGTAGTAATGATTTTGATAAGTTAGGTGAAGCCCTTCAAAGCTTCCTCTCACTCACTTCATCCACTAAGATTGGTGATGATGTAGTTACAACTTCCCCACCCTTGTTTTCCAAACCTTTTAGTTGTGATGATATGGGTATGTTAGATGTCTTGCAAGATTTCATCTCCCCTACTTCATCCACTATGGTTTGTTGTGATGACCAAACTAACACAAAAGATGTAAATGTCATCCAAACCCAATTTGTTCTTTACCCACCTTGTCCTAAATCTCCAACCCCACCCCAAATTGAGTTTACCATTTACCCTTCTAAGAACGATACCATTTCCCACACTCATTACACTCATAATAACCCACATCCCCAACAACCATGCAACTCCACTTCCCTACCCTTACCCAATGCCATCTTACCCATAGCTCCTCGTTTCAACTCACAACTCAGGGAGTATGATTTTGTTGAACAACTTAAAAACACTCCAACCAAAATATCCCTTTGGGATCTCCTTCAAAATTCCCCTAACTATCACTCTATCCTTCAAACACCCTTACAACAGATAACTTGGTCCCTCTGGTATGAATACTACTGATGTGGCAACTCTCCTAAACGACATGAACACAACTAATGTGGATATCACTTTCTATCAACATGAGCTACCACCCTTAGAATTACACCAAAAAAATGAAGCCTTTATGATCATAGCCCAATATGATCAGATAGGTATTAAAAGGACCCTTATTGATAATGGCTCTGCCCTAGATGTGTGCAGTGTGAAACTTCTTGATAGGTTACATGTGGACCAATCACAAATTCAATCTGATTCCTTATCCATTAGAGGATTTTATAATGTTACCAAACAACCTCTTGGTGTCGTCACCTTACCCATTACTATCAGAATGGTTATGCTACAAACTCCTATCCATGTCATGCCCTACGATCTCTCTTATAATATCCTCTTGGGACGAGCGTGGATTCATGAAATGCATGCAGTACCCTCGACCCTTCATCGCATAATGAAATATGTCTATAATAATAAGGTTTATCAAAGTGACATTGATCTCGAACCTAAGAGTTGCTTGCAACTCAAAAATTGCACATCGAGTCCTCTCCACACCTTAAATCCTACCTCTAACATTGCCCCTTCTGAGAGTGACCAACCCGAAGATAAAACCAAGTTTAATTTACTTGGTGATGATTGGGGCTCTTTAGAGTTCACTCCTACCTTTATGGGTGAATGTAGTGTGACACACAAATAGGACACTCAACATGACCAATCCATTATCCTCTCTACTCAACAAGAGGAACACCCTTCCCCCATATCTACCTCATCTCTTGTGGAAGAACATGACATATATACAACAAACTTTGATGAGATAGATTATCAACAACCCCTTAACCCACAAGAAATGGAAAGACTTTATGGATGTGGTTATGATCTTGTGAAATAGTTGGGTTACAAGGGTAAAGGATGTGACAAGCATGAACAAGGCATCTGTGTCCCCATCAAACCTACTACACAAGGAACTAAAACTGGTCTAGGGTTTTCCTTTTCTAAAGGTAAAAAAGCTAATCAACGACCCTCTCTCAACATCAATACTATATCATGCACATGAAGAACCACCCTTACAGTTAAACACCTTGAATTTATTGATGTGGATGCTCCTCTCTTCACCTACGTTCATGACGAGGATGATTTAAAATATTTCTTAGGTGCTTCGGATACTCCTTCTCGCTCCAAGAGGAATGCCTCTTGTGCTATGTTGAGTTCCGAGTTTATCGTTGGTACTATTAACGAGCCTCATCCTAGCCTAGAACCATATGATTCTAAAGCTACAACATCTATTGCACTCCTCTTAGGAGATACCATTGATATCTCCATGGATATCGATGACAATGACAAAATCATTAAAATTGGGAAGTGCTTGGATGACGAAGAACAAGAGGATCTTCAAACCTTGCTTCATACGTTTCCTAAGCTATTTTCTTTGAAATATTCTGACATGCCAGGAATAGACCCCCAGATAGTTACCCATAACATTTGTTGAGAAAATGTGTCTCAACTTCCAGCTTGAAGTCCTCATTTTCATGCCTTGGCAAAATTTTGTGTTTTTTGCCCTTTACCGCCATACCGCACCTATCTTGTTTCCTTTGTTCTGTCAGAGGTGGAACCAAGATGGAACTTGGCTCTAAAATTTTTCTAAGTTCCAGGTTCCATTCCAATTCCCGTTCCAGCTCCGCTTCCCGCCTTTGGTTCTCTTCGCTTTGCTTTCTTGCTTTCATCGGAGGCAGAACCGGGATGGAACCTGGCTCTCAATTGTTGCTATGTTCCATTTTTTGTTTCCATTCCAGCTCTAACTTTGACTCTAGTCTCCACGTTCTTGTCTTCCCTGCTATTTTTTTTGTCTTTGGGTTGGCTTCCTCCGCTTTGTTCTTTTTCGGGTTTGCTCTTTCTTGTGTTCGTCGGAGGCGAAACCGGGATGGAACCTGACTTTGAACTTTTGCTAAGTTCCAATTTTTGTTCGCGTTCTGGCTCCAGTCTTTGATTTCTTGGCTTTTGTTCGGCCTATCTTGTCATTCACTGCCATACCATGGGCAGTTAAGTCCTTGACTGCGGTGGCAACGGTGAGACCGCTTGTGGTGGCCTTGGCGGTTACCGCCATACCACGGGCAGTGGGTCCACTCACCGTGGTAATGCCACTTGCTGTTCGGTCTGGCGGTTACCGCTGCACTACAAATAATTAAGTGACTGATCGTGGTGGCCGCGGTAATACTGCCAACAGTCTGGTTGACATTTACTGCCTTACCATGGGGTGGCCTATCAGCTCCCACGGTAGCACAGTAAGACCGTAAACGGTCCCTCAAATAGGTCACTGCCTCATCGTGGTCCTATCTAATGACTGTTGTGGTAGTGTGGTAAGGAATGGATTGATCTCGGTTGGCTCACCTCCATACCGCGAGCTGGTTGGTTGAGCTCGATGGTAGAGTGGTAGAGTCTTGGGTACTATTTTGACCGAGTTGGACTTGGAGTCAGAAGCGATAGACAAATACAGGAAGGACACGTGCCTCAGTGTCAGAGCGATAATTGGGTAAAGGCCAAAGTCATAACAATAGTTTTTGCAGGTCAACTCAAGCTGGTGAACAGAACCTGATTTAAGTGATGGCATTAATGCTTGGTGGCTGGATGCAAGGAGATCATCATGGACAAATCGATTGTGTTATTGGATGAAAGATTTGTGAACCTGATGGTTGGCGATTGGTTGATAGAATTGAATGCAGTGTATGAATTTCTTAGTTGAGTACATGGTTGTATATATCACCCAAATGTATGCGAGAGAGAGTGGGCTTGGGGAGTGTTAGTTTGAACTATATGTTAAAAAAAATAACATTGTAACAGTGAGAATATATAACTCTCAGTTGATGTGAGCTGATCAAAGAAGACTGAACAATGTATGTAATTGTTTTATTACTATAATACAATTGTCTTGACTTTGTGTGGTGGGTTTTCTATCTCAAAAGGTTTTCCCACATATATCTAGTGTAAATCTATGAATGCTTAATTCTGTTATCTATTTTACTAGTTCTATTCATCTCAAGTAGTTTAAGAAGCTATTAGAACCTATTTATGCTCTTCTCCTCTATTGTATTAGTGTTAAGGGAATGTATTCCACACTGTTTGGCCATTAGATCCACGTCCTTTTCCCTTCAAAGTGGTTTGAGAGCTTGGCCAATTGTGTTATCCTTGTAGGAAAGATCATTTTTTTTTTGCACTAATACTTTTTCTTTTTGAGATGGCGAGTATGTCAGGTAGAGTAGAGATTGAGAAGTTTAATGGCAGCAACTTTGAGTTATGGAAACTCAAAATTGAAGACTTGCTTGTGGACAGAGACCTCTGGATTGCAGTGTCTATAACTAAGCCACAAAGTACAATGCAAGAAGCTTGGGATCTTGCTGATAGAAAAGCAAGAGATCTGATAATATTGAGTCTTCCCGATTCTGTACTCCCGAACGTCCATGAGGAATAGTCTGCAGCTTCATTATCGAAGAAGCTTGCTAATATTTATCAGGGACAGTCTCTGGTAAATAAGTTATTCCTGAGGAAGAAGTTGTGCTCCTTGAAAATGGAAGAAGGTGCATCTGTTAAAGACCATCTGAACTCGTTTAATATGAGTGTTACTCAGCTGGCATCTATAGGTGTAAAGATTGAGGAGGAGGATCATTGCATGCTCTTGTTGTGTTTGTTACTCGATAGTTGGGATCATCTGGTGATGGCTATTGGAAGCACAACCACTGCATTCAATATGGATGACATGGTTGCTTTGCTTCTATCTAAAGAAATGTGAAGGAAATATTCTGAGATGGCCAAAGAGGCTCTTGTTGTTCGAGGTAGACCAAAGGAGAAAGGCAAGAAGAAAGACAAGAAGTCGAAATCCAAATCTGCAGGGAGATCAAAGTCTCCTAGTAAAAAGCCCAAGGTAAAATGTTGGAACTGTGAGCAACCTGGTCACATCTGGAAGGATTGTAAAGAGAAGAAGAAGAAGAATGCTTCAGATAATGACTCTTCTCAAAGTGATGCAGACGATGTCTGGCTGGTTGAATCACTTGCATCTTTTCACATGACATCCCATAGAGAATGGCTCTCAAAGTACAAGAAGTATGATTGTGGAAAGGTGTACTTGGAAGTGATTCAATGCTAGAGATAGTTGGCAGAGGAAGAGTTAGAATTCAGTTTCCTAATGGGAGAGTCAAAGGGATTGGTGGCATACTCCACATTCTAGGTCTGGCTCGAAATCTTCTTTCTGTTAGTAAGTTAAATGATGCTAGTGTAGAAGTTTCTTTTTCAAGTAAGGGATGTAAAATGGCTAGAGGTGCAATGGTGTTGGCTAAGGGTGTTCATACTGGCACTCTGTACAAGCTGGATGCACGTCCTGTTCTTTGCAATAGTGCCTCTATAAAGTCAAGCAATGTTGATCTTGTAGAGGAAGATGGAGACACTTCTCTGTCTGCAAATCCTTTAGAGGTAAAAATCCTAGCTGAGAAGACTATGTTATGGCATCATAGACTTGGTCACATAGGTGAGAAAGGTTTAAAAACCTTGTAGAAGGGCTTGATGGTTGTAACCTTGAGTTTGATTTTTGTTAACATTGTATCTATGGAAAACAACACCATGTTTCATTTTATTCTAGTCCTCATAAATCTTCTGGTATATTGGATTATGTTCATTCAGATGTGTTTGGTCCAAGTAATGTTCCTTCATTATCAAAGTCTAGATATTATTTTTCTTTTATTGATGATTGTTCGAGAAGGGAATTTGTATACTTCCTTAAAAGTAAATCAGAAGTGTTCAGTTGGCTTAAATAATTTAAATATTTGGTAGAAAACCAGACTAGAAGGAAAATTAAATGTTTGAGGATAGAAAATGGTGGTGAATTTTGTTTTGCAGATTTTGAAAGCTATTGCACTAATCATGGAATTAAAAGTCATAAGATAATGCCCTACACTCCATAGTAGAATGGAGTTGCTAAAAGGTTGAACAGGACGCTGATGGAAAAGGAAAGGAGTATGTTGACTGGTGTTGGTCTAGAGTAGAAGTTCTGGGCTGAGGCTGTGGCTACAACATGTTATCTAATAAACAGATCTCCTTGCTTTGCTCTTGTTGATAAAACACCTTTGGAAGCATGGCCTAGCAAGAAGCCCTCTTTGAGGCATGTCTGTGTCTTTGGCTATGAGGCATATGTCTATGTGCCAAATGAAAAGATATCTAAATTGGATAAAAAGGTTGTCAAATGTATTCTCATCGGCTATGGAGTTGGTGTGAAGGGATACAAGATTTGGAACCCTGTTACTGAGAAGGTTATATACAACAAAAGTGTGATATTTTATGAGCTAAAAACTTTAGTAAGTGATCAACAACTTGAGACAGATCAGAGTGACAAGAAGAAGGATGCAGTTGATATTCCCCAAACTCTAGAAAGGGAAGAGCTACATGGTGTACCTGAGACTAAGGAGAGCTAAAGCAGCTCTATAATTTATGATGATGAAGAACAAACTCAGCCTGTAAGGAGATCTACATGAGAAAAAAGGCAACCTAAAAGGTATGGTTTCTCATTGTTAGATTCAAACTATGCCTATGCTTTAATTACCAACACTGATGAGCCTAGGACTGTGAAAGAAGCAATCAACATGGTTGATTCAAATTCTTGGCTGGAAGCCATGAATGAAGAGATGGATTCTTTGAAAAAGAATGAAACCTGGAATTTGGTACCACTACCTAAAGGGCGAAAGCCTGTTGGCTATAAGTGGATATTAAAAAAGAAGACAGGTTTTGATGGCAGTGTTGAGAAGTATAAGGCAACATTGGTTGCAAAGGGATTTTCCCAAATTGAGGGAATTGATTATGGAGATATTTTTTTCCCTATAGCAAAGCTGACATCCATCAGATTTTTGTTGTAATTAGCAGTTGTGTATGACTTCGAAATTGAGCAGATGGATGCGAAGACAACGTTTATCCATTGTGAGCTAGAAGAAGAAATTACATGTCCTAGCCTGAGCATTTTGTTGAAAGAGATAAACAAAATCTGGTTTGTAAGTTAAATAAATCTCTCTATGGTTTAAAGAAATCTCCTAGAATGTGGTACCAGAAATTTGACACGTCTGTGTTGTCAATTGGATTTGTGAGATCAAAATCTGATCATTACATTTATTATAAATTTAAGAATGATCATGTGATTGTTATTACACTGTACGTGGATGATATGTTATCCATAGGAAATAACAAGACTATGATTTCTGATCTTAAATCTCAGTTGTCTGCAAAGTTCGAAATGAAAGATCTTGGTGTAGCAAGGTACATTCTTGGAATGGAGATAACCAGGGACAGAACAAGCAAAAAGCTTTGGGTCAGTCAGAGTAAGTATGTGAAAACAGTTCTAGAGAGGTTTAGCATGGATGACTGCAAGCAGCTAGTTGTTCCAATCATGCAGGGAACGAAGCTATTTGTTGAAGACCATCCAAAATCTACTACTAAGATGGAGGAAATGATTAGTTGTTCCTTATGCAAGTGTTGTTGGCAGTTTAATGTATGCTATGGTCTGTACAACACCAAAAATTGCCCAAGTAGTGGGATTTCTAAGCCGATTTATGGAAAATTCGGGAAGATCACATTGGAATGTTGTGAAGAGAGTATTCAGGTATTTGAAGGGGACTTCATATTACGCCTTGTGTTACCATGGCAGTTTGGTTGCATCACAAAGGACTCTCAAGATCCAAGGGTATGTTGATTCAGATTGGGCAGGGGAAATTGACAGCAGGTGATCCACCAATGGATACACTTTCATGCTTAATGGTGGAGCAATCAGTTGGATGAGCAAGTGATAGGTTGTAGTCGCTTTATCCACAATAGAGGCAGAGTATATGGTGGAAAATCATTCTTGCAAGGAGGTAGTTTGGCTGAGACATTTGTGTTCAAACATTGGTTCATGCTTGATAATCCATGTGAATGGTATGATGCCATCTACAATTATCTAAAAGATGGCACCGTTCCTGAACCCACCATTGAAAATACCCGTTAGCACCTAAAAAAGTTAGATACTAAGTATATCATGCTTGCAGACACATTGTACCAAAGATCCTTCGATGGAATCCTTCTATGATGCCTCAAGGCTGGTGAAACCTATATCACCCTCGAACAAGCCCATTCCGGTACTTGTGGAGGAAATTTTGGAGGAAATACCTTAGTGCAAAAGCTCCTGGGTATGGGATATTATTGGAAAAAAATAGAAAAAGATTGTTGATGCATATGTTAAGCGATGTCATTAGTGCCAAGAACATAGTCATTTGATCCATATTCCTACTTCAGAGCTTCGTTCCCAAATACCTATCTGGCCATTCTTTATATGGGGATTGGATCTAATTGGAAAAATTTCCCTGCCTTCTTCTACTGGACATACATTCATTATCACCACTCCCGATTATTTCACCAAATGGGTTGAAGCTATTTCCCTTCGATCCACATCTGTCGAGGTGATATTTCATTTTTTATTGGAACACATCATCGCTCACTTTGGTCTTCCTTTCGTGTTAGTCTCAGATAATGGTACTCCTTTTAAGAACAACGAGGTGAAGAAGTTCATTGAGACCTTCCATATCCAACATTGATTTTGCACACCTTACTACCCTTAGTCTAGCGATCAACCTGAAAGTACTAATAATATCTTGGAGAAAATCCTTCGGAAGACTATCAATCAAAACCAAAAAGAATGGCATACACAATTGCAATATGCACTATGGGTGTATCGCACAAGTGTTTCTTCTTCTATGGGAAATACTCCTTTTAACCTTGTTCACGGTATCGAAGCTATCCTCCATTTAGAGCTAGAAATCCCCACATTGTGAATTACTCTCCAAAGTCTCATATATAATGACACTTATGCGGAACAATGTCTGCACCAACTTGAAATGCTTGATGAAAAACACATTAATGCTCTCGAGCACCTTCAAGCTTATGCTAAATAGTTGCAATGGAAACACAATGTTGGTGTCATCCCTCAAAAATTTAACAAGGGTGATTTGGTTTTATATGAAAACCAATGCAACACCACTGTCAATTATGCCGACAAAGGTAAATTCAGTCCTAATTGGCTTGTTTCCAATGTGATTGACTCCAATTATGGATCTAGTGCCCATACCTTAACCAAGCACGATAGCACTCCCCTTCACAATCCCATTAATGCCACACATTTTCATCGATATTATGTCTAATTCCCTCTTGAATGGTATGATTCAAAGAGCAGTGTTGCTAAAGCTATTTGATTCTATCCTATGGGTTGTCTCATTGGTTTGTTCTTCACACATCATCATGTTTGTGTCCTGAACACTAAAGTGATTGTTTAATTCATTTTTATAATTACTTTAGATTTCATATTATTCAACTTCCTTCCCCTTTTGTGTGTTATTTTCTTTAAAATCATAAGTGCATAACATATTTAATCTTACTATCTAACTAACCATACATTCTAAAAGAGTTGTAATTTCATCACATAAATTCTATTAAATCATGTTGCCATTAATTAAATACTAAAAAAATTTAATTAGTCACATTTTCATTTAACATCCACACAATTAAATTACATCATACACAATACATATGCATATATATATATATATATATATATATATATATATATATATCAAAAAGTCTTTTATACATATTATCATAATACACAGTGTCACTGCGGACTGTGATTACCAGATCCCTTACGATCTAGTACTCATGCTACATCAGTAGTAGGGCGGTGGGAGACAGTCATGCATGATCATGACCATGATCCACTGACTTTGAGTGCATACTCTAATCCTCCCATCCATGCGAGTGCCAACTAGTGCTCACCTGCTATTTTGTCCCTCTCTGCCCATACCTATGCGAACTCTCTCTCTAATCTCTCCACCTTTGCTGGAGGCTATGATGGTTGTGTCTACAATACTGCTCTCACTCAGTGAACCTGCCTCCTAAGGCCCTCATAGGCTGCCCACAATCTCACAAAGGGTCTCAAGTTCTCTGGCTCTCGCTCCATGATAGGTGGGGGCATGTAGTCAAAATCCCTATCCTCTTTGTCAAAGGTAGCTAGCACTATGTTTGTGGCTTCTTGATATAGGAACTCTCACCAACCCTCTGTAAGTCTTGCAAAATCAATCAAGAGTCTCATCAGTAACACATCATCAAATATATATATGCATTAAATCACAAATAAAATGCATCCATCAAAATTAAATGTCATCACCTATATCTCTGTTAGAGGGTGGAATGTCTACCTCATCCTATGTAGGGGGCATAGAGGATGTACTCGCCTCTCCTTGATAATGAGTGCTAGCACCTACTGCTGCTCTTATACGAGATCTAGTCCTATGAATAGGTGAGAGCTCTCCCTGCTCATAACAGTCCTCGACTGCAACATCATCATCCCCACTCAGAGGTGGCTCCTCTACTTCCTCCTCCTCATCTTGCTCCTCGTGCTCATCCTCTCCCTCCTGACCGTCATAGTCTGGGTCTACATCCTCATCATAATCCTCATCGATGATATCTATAAAAATTCTTGCAGCCCTATACTGTGTCTCCATGGCCCTGTCCTCTCTCTCCCTCTCATCTCCCTCATCTGGTATTGGCTAGGCCTCTCCCACTATCTCATTTGCAAGGAACACTATCTTTGAACATGAGACCCTCGACCTCTCCTCGTGGTCCCATGTGGTCTCGACATCATCTGCATCATCATCCGATTGCTAGTCATGATCTGAATATTCCAACTCACTCTCGATGAAATCATCCAGTGTTAATTGTGCTATGTCTCCTAGCTTCCATGTTCTTTGAACAAACCTCCTGAATGAAGATCGTTCTTGTGGCAGTATTTGTAGTTGTCTAAACTGTCTCATGACCTGATCATAGTAGAATGGATGCACTATGTGATCGTGTCAAACTACCAAGAGCCTGGTCATCTGTAGTCTCCTGAGCTATTTGTTATAATCAAGCTACTAGAGGACAAGTTGGTATGTCCTCCATAGGATATCCTCCTCATCTAGTTAGTCGAATCTAACTCTCAAAAGTGGAGATCATTGTAGTTCCATAATCACTATAATGGATACCTGAATGCTCATGGATAGCCCACTGTTGTCGGACCTGGGAAGCCCACTGTTCATGTGGATGTGATGTGCTCTAAGCACCATACCTGTGGGAGTGTGTAGTGTACCATGTTGTCTAGCTCTTGGAAAATGAACTGCCCAAGATCATAGTACATATGTGCCATAATGCATTAGCCCTAGGCATATACTATTTAATGCTCTGCCATGCCTCATAACAGGTGTACTAGTCCACCCTCCAAATGTGCTGCTTGCCCATCTGGCAATAGGACTAGTGCTACTATGTGCATCATGATGCATCTCACACTAGTGCTGATGAAAAAAGTAGCATCGATAGCTCTATCTATTCGGATACCCTGTCATCATGCATGAGACCCTCTAGGTAGTACTGCATATCCACCCATTTCTCTAGGAAGGACCATCCCCTTTGTAGCCACACACTCTCTCCAAATAGGAACTCAGAGAATGCAGTGGACATCCTCTAGTGTAATCGTCATCTCTCCTATGGTTAGGTGAAAAGTGCAGGTATCTGCATTCCACCTCTCCCATAGCGCCATCAACATAGCATCATGGTATCTCATTGGTGGCATAAGGTAGGCCCAGTAGAACCCCACTGCTTGTAAGTGCTCTATCTCTGCTGGTGATAGGGCTAGAGCCAATTATATAAGGAAACTCAATTGTCTCCCGCCTAACCACTGCCAAGACTATGTGGGTACCTGCACAAAGTCTCACAATATGCTATCTAAATCATAATTTCTTCAATTTTACTTTAATTTATCAAGAAAGTGTACTAAGTTTGTTCTAGTATGATTTTTCTATGGCCCTAATCACTTTAGAACCCTTTTTGCACACTTCGTGAAGAAATGGGACACTTTTCAAAGAAAAGGGACACTTTGCGAAGAAACGAGACACTTTGCGAACAAAGGGACACTTTGTGAACAAAAGGGACACTTTGTGAAAAAAAGGGACACTTTGCGAACTTTTTTTTCCAAGATCCTAATATACTCTAAATATGCATTAAATTCATCCTATAATTGAAAAATAAAAAAATACAGGTTCTAGAATCAACCAACCTCATACTGGTGGTTGTCACTCGCCACCTGCTTGCGCAAAACATCCAACCTCGTGGGAGTAAAATCATATGTGCTAGGCATGCTATCACTCTCTCCTCCTCACTCTCCAATGCTGCAAAAGGTAAATGAGAAAAGTAAGTGCATTTTTACTCCTTTTTATTTCTTTTTTTAACTATCTCACATTTACACACATGTGCACATTTGAACCTTGTTAAATTGTTAATCTTTTTAGTGCGCTTTTTCATTAAAATCAACATTCTGGGTGCTAGTGACTTCCATTTTTTATGCCATTTATTGCGTCAAAATCATGTTTCCACACCCTACATCATCAATCACATATTGTTATGAGGCAAGGTACTTGGAAATTTCCTCTGATACGCATGCCCTCATTCAACGTGGTTAGATGGCTACTTTGATTCCACCTCCGTAAAGAAAGAAGAATCAAGGGGGGCATACATCTACCCTTGAATTTGATCTTTAGGGATTAGATAAGAGGATTTCTAGGACTTTTAATGAATGTGTACTACAAGATGTGGTTCCTAACATTGTGGTTTTGTAGATAACTACACTGGGGGCTTCATTCTCCTTCCTTGTAATGAGTATCCTTTTATGAAAATGAAAGTGCATTGTTAATTTTAAATTCCTTTATCTTACATATGAATTTAGATTCATATGGATGCTAAAGTGGGGGCTAAATGTGTCACCAAAAATTATATACCTTTGAATAAAAGGACAATATTGTGCAAGTTTTGGTCCTACTTTAGGTCCCATTTCACCAATTTTCACCCTAAAACAACATTTATAGGCCCCTAAGGTTGTTAATTTTGACTTGGAGGCCTGTTATACCCAAGGGATCATTCAAATTCCAACAAAGAATATCAAAACCAATTGGAAAGTACCATTCCCACTTAAAAATCGCTTAGTGGGACTAGGTCGCCCAAGTAGGCGACCTAGTCCTTTTTGAGGATTTTTCAAGTTTTAAGTGGGAAAATCAATATTTTATCATAAATCCACCAATGATGTCGACTTCTTAGGTCAAAATTCTCAACAATTAGGTCATGTTGCTTATATATACTTGTTTTTAGGTCATTTTTCAACTCTCTCTTGCTCATTTTTCACACTCAACTCCAAAAATCAAGTGCAAAACATCTTCATCAAGAAGATTCATCTCATACACAAAAAAAGTTGAAGCTTTTAGACAACAAAATAGGGATTTTCATACGTCTTGAAGCTCACTTCACATCCGAGATCACACATTGACAAGATTGGAGATAGATGTCTATGGAGATTCATGGAGAAATCTAAGTTGAGGAGGTGCAACTACCCACCAAATCATTCTTAAATACTGATTTCAAAGTGCCTCCATCTTCTACCTTCAACCTATTTACAGATTTCGGGTTTGCATCCCATTTTCATTCCTTGTTGTTTTCATTTGCAATGTTGTAGGATTTCTAGGGCTTAGATTTTTGAATCATTTCAAATATCTTACATACATCTTATTCTAGCACAATAGAATAGGGTTTTGCTTTGTTTTAGGTTTTCCTAGTTCTAGACACACTTAGGGCTAGGGTTTTTGTAGATTCTCATTTCATTTCAAGTTTAAATAAAAACTAGGGGTTGACCAAGGCAAACCCAACATTAGAAACATAAATACATTATGTTTTTTAGGTCATTTCATAGGTTTGAAGTAGGATTCCCATGGAGAAGTAGAACACAGACCTAAGGAACCCAAGTCCACTTTCGGTTTCTCAGAAAAGTAGAAAGGGACTAGGTCACCCCTAATGGCGACCTAGTTCCACTGAAGCTTTCCAACACTGAAAGTTTGAGATTCATGGACCTAGTTGGTAGAAATGAATTTTAGAGTAGATTTCCCAAATAGGGACTAGGTCGCCCCACTTGGCGTAAGTGTCCCAGGTGGCTCAAAACCTTGATTTTCTAGTTCTCCAGTGACTTCTACAATCCCACTTTCAGTCCTCTTTGGATTCCAGGTGCACTTATTTGATCTATTATGTTAATTTACTCTTATTGCTTTCATTTCTATCATATTACATCATGTATTTTCCAGCAAGATAAGATCTATTAGTTTAGGTTAAGTAGTTACATTTCTATAGTATATTGAAACATATCTACACACCCCACTCCTTTAGGGTTTCGATTGCTAAAGCTTGAGTGAATCACAAGATTGGTTGCCCCTGGAGATGAATGAAAACCCTCTTCCTTCTAGGTGAAAACCTAGAAAGTTGTAGAGGATCTAGTCTTTTATCCCCACACAAAGCAGAAACAAATTTTGCAGTTCAGTTGGAAAATGAGAATACATAGGCTCTTCAAAAAACAGTAATAGAATAATCATATTTTTCAAATGAGTTGACACCCAATATAATGCAATGGATAAAATTAGTGAAATATATTATTTAATCTCTCAATGAAAATAGATATGAAGTTGGTCTGACATATTTTGTCTTGGAAAGATATTGACTCCAATTAGAAAAAATAAATCGCGGAGCCAGTTGCCCCAATCATGGCCTTTTTTTTTTCTTTTAGTTTGATTTTATAACTCTAGAATGAATTGATAAATTATTTTGGTCACCCATTCCATCATTGATCTTTCGTGTTGTGTCTCTTAATTTTTAAGAGGGTGCTTCATCAATCAATATGCATGATTTACCATCAATGTTGACATCAACACTCCACCATTTTTAGTTTTCATTTGATAGTTCAACTTCAAGAACCATGTTCTCAAGAATACAAGCTACTTTTATAATAAATTTGTCTATTAAATGAAAGTGAAAATTAAGCTTTAATAAGTGTAAAATGTCTCGGTATAGTGGATTATTTGTGTTGTTTATTTGTTTGCTTCCATTATTTATTCAATTGTGTTGTTTACAGTATCATTTTATAGTTTTTAATATCTCTACATTTTATGGGTTAATGCCTATTGTTTGTTTTTTATATGGGTTAGTTTATGTTTTTGAGTTTAATAATTAACACTATGATTCATTAACATTGACTTCTATGTTGGTCATGATTAAGAATGGAACTAATCTTTTCTACACACACATGCATGATAGTTGCACTTCAATCTATTAAATGAAAATAAGAATTAGGACTAAATACGTGTAAAATGCCTTGGTATAAAATTAGTTTGTTGATTTCCAATGTTTTATTCGTGTTGGAAATATTGCATGGGTTTTTATTGTTCTTTGATATACCAGGCATTTTTTTCAACATGTGCCTTTCTAATGAGGTCATTTAACATTTGTTAATGCCAAATTTTCATTGATTACTGGATTGTGGTGTTAAGTTTTAAGGCTTCCAAGAGGCATGGATTTTACCCTCATCAATCAATTTGTCGAAAAATGACACATTTGTAAATTCCTATATCATTTACTCTATCATTTCATTTTTTTGACATCCCTCTAATGGGTTAATCTCTATTGTTCCTATAGACATAGATTTGATCCTCATTAAAAAAATGTTGAAAAAGAACATGTTTGAAAGTTCCTATATGTTTTACAGTGTCATTTCATATTTTTTTATGTCCCTCGAATGGATTAATCTTTGTGGTTCCTTATCATTGAATGCTTTAATAGGTTCATGCCTATTGTTTAGTAAAAGGCTTATGGCGCTTGTTGTTTGCAATGTGTTTAGTCTACAGAAAGTGATAACATTTTAGACCATGGTATTTTAATACCTCAATATATGTCATGTATTTGCAAAATAAAAATTCCCAATGTTGATAAATGTGCACTTGTCAAGGCTTATTACGATATTCTTTCTTAATCCGTTCACATTACTAACTATTCCTCCCTTGTCACTAACCTTTTCTTCTATGCATTCTATTCTAATCAATTAATCTTGTCCACATCTAATATTGATCGAATTAATTTTTCTTTTGTTCTTACTAATCTTGTCTTGTAGCTAATATTTGTTCTATCTAGATGCATTAAATAATATTATTGGTAAATTTACGTGAATTTTTCGTTGAATTTCTTGAGGGAACATCATAATCCTATTTCTGCAAGGGCAAGACCTGATTAAATTTTTTCTTAATTTTCATTTCAGACAATTTTCTCTTAACTTTTTTATTCTCTATTTTCTTTTTTGGTTAACTCTTCAATTTTTTTATTTCCTTTTTCTCTTGACTGACCATTTCTTTCACTTTACTGTCTCTTTGTATCAATTAAGTCTTCCACTTTCCATTGTTCTCTCCACTCATCTTTTACATATTTCTATTTTATCATTCACTTTTCTTTTCCATCCTTCTTGGATTTTCTATTTTTCGAATGAGAAACTTTCCTTTGCATGTTCTCTCACTCAATCTCGTTTGCCAATATTCTATTCAATCTCATTGATTCATCTTGTGAACTTAATCTATAAATTTGATATCTATCTCTTCACAATTACAACCACCATGTTCGAACTTTCATTGTTATTATTGTCTTAAGTATAAGTCCAAAACTTGTCGGTGTACATTCTTTGGTTGTTGTGAGGGTTTAGAACTATCCTATTGGTATGGATGTTGTAACAAATGTGTTTGCACTATTAGTCCCTTCCTTATAGGTGGGAGACTAATGTCTTTGGCTAAATGTGCTTATTAAAATGGTGCATTGGGAATTGTGCTAGTATGAAGTATATATCACTTTGCTGATGTTTTGGGGATTAATTTATTAAAAGAAAATTATTGATTTTTTTTGCAATTTTCTCATTGATTGTTGGTATTTTCATCGTGGTTTTTTCAATTTGTAATTTATTTAATTATTGTAATGAACTTTGCTACTAGAAATATTTCATGATATTTTTTGGTGTAGTCGTGTCTTCGCACCGACTATTTTTGGTGATGTGTGTTGTTCTAAGCATTACATTTGCATTTACTATTTGTGAATTTCCATTTCGGCAAAATGGTGCATCAAAAACCATGCTAGTTAAATATATATCGCTATACAGATTTTTTGGGGATTAATTTATTAAAAGAAAATTATTGATTTTTTTTACAATTCTCTCATTGGTTGGTGGTATTTTCATCGTGGTTTTGTCATTTCATAATTTATTTAATTATTGTAACGAAGTTTGCTATTGGAAATATTTCATGAGTTTTGGGTGCTACGATGTCTTGCCACCCATTGCTTCTAGCGATGCGTGGCATTTTAGGTAGTGCATTTTTATTTACTATTTGCAAATTTTTTATTTATTGTGAGTAAACTGAAGTGCAGGTGTCATTAGTAGCTTATGGTGTAAATTTTTAAGTTTGTCGAGCAATGCATTATTTTTGTTGTTTATTCAATTGCTTAGATTGCATGCATGGTAAACTAGACATATCTTGAACAGATAGACATCCTTCAATGTCTATCACTATTTCATGAAAAGATAATTAATTTGGATTAGAAAAATATAAAACCATGACCAAAATATCAAAGGCCAATGATGAAATTGCAAAAACATATATATATATATATGTATATGTATACACACATATATAAGTATATATATTAGTATACATGCATATAAATATTTGTATGTGCACATATATATATATGCATATATATCTATATGTACATATAAATATGTATATATGTATGAATGTGTGTTCTATATTTTCTATTTAACTAGATTTGATTTTCATTTATTGTGAATAGACTCAAGTGCGGTCGTCATTAATGGATTATGGTGTTAGAGTTTTGAGTTTTTCAATGAAAGGATTATTTACATTGTTTATTATATAGACATACATATATTTATGTATATATGCATATATATGTTTTCGTATGCATATATATATGTATGTATGTACGTGTACATATGTATTAGTATATGTATGTGTTTACATATATATGTATATATATATATATATATATATATATATATATATATATATGTATGTATGTATGTATGTTACTATTTGCTAATTTTTATTTATTATGAATAGAATAAAGTGCAGTGATCGTTAATGGTTTATGGTGTGAAGTTTTAAGCCTGTTGGAATATTCATTTGCTTAGATTGTTTAATGAGGGTGAAATATTTGTCTATTGAGAGTTTTTGTATCTATTGTGTTGGGAGTGCCAAAGGAGACACCTGTAACTGCCTATATCTTTTACATTGATTTTATAGTTTTTTACATTTCTACAATGATTTAATCTTTCTTGTTCTGTATCAGTGAGTGTTTTTATCAGTTGATCCCTATTTTTCCAATTTCCTTAGTCACTTTTAAAGTTTCAATGATGGTTTGATGTAGCATGGATGTTTCGATGCTAGATGTATTGCAATGAAGCTTACACTATTTTCTTACAATTTGTATTTTTTTAATCCAAATTAATTGTGTGTACATGAAATAGTGATAGACATTGAAAGATGTCTATATGTTCATGATATATCTGATGTACCATTGATCTTTCAGTCCATGTATGTCATGGATATCGTGTACAAATAAGACTTATTTCAAAGATGTTTATTTGGAAGTGTTAAAATGAAGTTTGTGTTTTTTTTGGTAATTTTTTCATTAGCTATTGGTGTTTTGTTTGCTATGTTTTATTTTTGCAGTTGTAATTTATTGTTGGGAGCAATGGAAGAAAAAAATTCATCATTTTCTAAGCATTTCTTGTTATGGATGTGTCATTGCTACAAATGTTTCTGTGGACATGTATGATCACATTTTTCATTTATTTTAACCTAATTTTCACTTATGGAAAATTCAATGAGTGGGGGACAATATGCATCTCACTAAATACCTCTAGGATTTTTATAGAAATTCGGCTCTTATCTGAGTTTGGGAAAAGAGAAAAGGAAATCTAAACAGTAAAACATGAAAATTGGTGATACAACAATGCTTTTACAACATTTTAAAATCACAAGCTTTCCTCTCTGAGTGATATGAGAGACACTGAACACCGCTTCCCTTCATTGTCAGGAGGAGAATGAAAAATAGAGGCTCGATACAAGCAGAGATGTAGTCATTCAATCGACTCTTAGGAAATGTGTATTAAGATTCGAATCAAACATAAAAGTTCCAGATTTAACATAAAAAAATTCAAAGGAGATAGAAACCCTCCCTCTTAATATATCATATCATGAAAAAATGATAACCTTATAAAGAAAATGGAGAAGTCCAATGACATAGTCTAGTCTCTAAAGATTAATATTTAGTCATATACACAAACAACATGGTAATCCGATAATCAAAACTATTCAGATCAAGCAAGAAACGGTATTCTATTCTGGACGAAGATATAAAGAAAGAAATATTGATAAAGACCATATCATGCATAGTTTCAAATATTTCTTCATAATAACTCATATTCCAGATTCAAATGAACTTTAAAACAAAGATTAGATTCCAATCTGATAACAATTTGATCATAAAATAGACATAACATGCCAGAGTGAAGTAGTGTTCTATGAACTTTGAAAAGAAATATTTCTATTAACTAAGAAAACGAAAGAAAAATTTTCCAATAGGAAAGGTTCAGGAACCCTTGCTCCATGCTACCTTTTTCAATACATAGCCACCCAGAAAAGAAAGTTCCAACCTTCTCTAGAGTTAATGACTACTAGATGCGCAAATCTGATAGCTTGGAAATCTGATTCTAGATCTTTTATTAGGTCATCAAAATCCTGCTCATCAACTTTTAGCTACCACATTTATGTCATTTAGATATTTTAACAGGATTAGCCCTTGTAATCGCTCTGATCCTAGAAGATAGTCTAGAAAAACCCTGTCGGTCACCCCACATGGCTTTAGCGGCATCGACTCATATCCTTTTACTAGGAAAAGGTACAACGCATTCTGACAGACTCTTAGTTGAGCATTCCATTTATACAACTACATGGTGCGAAAAGATGACATTCCAGAAGGGTGGATAATCTCATCTATACGAAAAGCGAAAGCAAGATTTTTCAGAAATACAAGCCTCTTGTGTGTGGATCACCCTAAGGACAAAAAAATGCTGAATGAAAAAAATATACAAAGGAAAAAATTTCTTCATAGTTCTGGCAACTCACAGCGGGCTTTCGCTTGTGAATGCACAAACCTAGACCTCATGTTATTCTTGAAGTTTAAGAGAGGAAAAATGCAACATCTCCAAATCTATGTTGGTTGGTCAGTCAAGGCTATTGAATTCCTTATATGCTTGATCCAGCTTGAAGAAATCCTTGAAAGGAACAAATCCCCATCTCACTGAAATGACCCCTAAGTGATAGTAAAGATGGGAAAGTTGGAGAACCTTATTCTCAATATCATCCACTACTAGTGTTGAACTTCGGCCTAGAAGATGTACAAGAGTCTGGACCATCTTTCTAACTTCTTTTGTATTATGGTCGATTACAATACCTCTCAATGTACTGATAGGAAAGGAGGAAACCCATATTTGTATAAGATCCTGAAATCTTTCTTGATTTCATCAACCCTCTTATTCAAAATCGCTTGACTATTCTTAGTTTTGGATGCCACCTTATGGAAGTAGGTGAGTTCACTTGCTTTACTAGAGGCAGCCCTTCAATCCATAATACTTGCACTTCTTAGGGCATCATTCATTGCCACACAAAGCTTAGAGATCAAATTCTAGGACTTAGCCAATCGGGGAGCATATTCTTGAAGAATTTCATCGGCCAACGGATTAACCTTTTCATTTATTTATCGGGCATCCCTTAAGAATTATAAGGTTGGTTTCAGGATGGCAAGTGAAACAATTATTTGCTCCCATTAGGTGGATGCTAGCCTCTTCTTTATAGGAAGGTTTTTAGATTTCTATGCAACAATTAACTCCTCATGTACCTGAGCATCCTTTGCTTTCAATCTTTGCTCCAGTTGATCTCTCTTGTTGAGGGATTCTCCTAGCTCCGAAACCAAATTTTGGGTTTCCTAAATTCAAGCATGTAAAGTAGCCTTGACCTCCCATTTATCACCTTTTAACTTGTTAAACCTTCTATCGGGCCTTTTACATCTCATCGAAATCCCGAGGTCGAATGTTGTCTAACTCCCTCTTTATACCCTCCCAAACATGTTGGTGTTTTGTAACAGATCGAAGCTCAGTTGCAAGTTCACCCCTCAATTTGTCAATCTCAGTGTAAAGCTAGATCTTCTCATCTTGGAGTGCTGCAAGAGATCCTAATGCTTCATTTTGTTGGTCTTATACTTGCAATAGGTAGGTCATTTCTTCATTTTTGTTGGGAGATTATGCCTCAACTTTTTGGTTCTTCCCTTGAAGACTTGGGCATTTTCTCCATGTTTTTGGCCTTTATCGCCATACCGCTGCAAGCTTTCCTTGGTGGCACGGTTGAGCGGTTTACCACTTTACCATGGGCCACTCTACTTGGTAGTTGAGCAGTGTTACCTCTCTACCGCGGCTATCTTCTTCATGCTTGGTAGTGGCGTAGTGAGCGGTGGTAGTTTGGAAGGCGGTTACCGCCTTACCACAGGGTTTGCTCAGAGGTGGCACGGTAGCATGACTGGTGGCACACTGGTGGAGGAAGGTTTACCTCCTTACCGTAGGAGCAGGTCTGTGGTGGCGTGGTTGCGTGGTAATGGTGACTGACAGTCGGTGGTAAGACATGGAAGTTACCGCCCTACCGCAAAGGCTTATTCTCTAAGCCACGGTGGGTGTGATAAACCACTGGCAGTTGAAGGGTGGAATTCTAGTGCTGGTTACCACCCTGTCGAGGGTGGTGCTCAGAGAGACCGTGGTGGCCACCTGTGGTGAGGCCTGGGGGTTACCGCCCCACCACGGATGGTGAACTGGCTCACCGCAGTGGCCGTGGTGAGACCATTGGTGGTCTACCAGAGCAGTTACTCCGCTACCACGGGGTGGCCTGGTGGCCTCCGCGGTAGTGCAGTATGACTATTGACGGTCTGTCCAATTGTTACTGCCTTACCACTGTGGGCAAAGCTAAGCCAAACATTAGCACGGTTGGAGGATGAGGTTGGGTCAAGCTGGTTCACCGCCATATCATGGTAGGAGTAAGAGCTTGGTGCAGTAGCATGGGGAAAGAAAAGTGAGCTTGGATGGGCTCGGACCGAGTTTGACCGAGCTTGAATCAGAGTCAAAGTAGTGAATGAATGAGAAGGTGGCGTGTGGCAAGATCTTTAAGATCTGATTGGCCAGAATGATTATTTTTTGATTGTGATGGGTTGGATTATTTGAATGGAGGTTGATGAACATGTATTTGCAACCAATTTAATGTTGCACAGCTTGATGTATGCTGAATAAGCGATGTACATTATCAGAGAATAATAGAAGCTTGCAAGTAGGATAATTAATTATCCCGATGACCATTGATTGCTAGAACGGGCAGAACAGGTAGGCACATGGTAAGATATTATAAAGTAATCTCATGTGTATGTTAAAAGATGATCAGAAAAAAAGAGAGAGAGGATTAGAGTGTTTGAGCAGTATGCTAAGGCATTGTAACCATGAACACTTAGTCTACCAGATTAGAACGATGTGAACCTAATATGCCTAGAGGCTAGCCTGGCCGTAAGGCTGGCTGAGAGAGTCAATTGAGGAGCTGAAGGGAATCTGCAAAGTATGTCATGCGAGGACATTGTAATTGTGTGAAGATTCTGTATTTGTTGTTGCCTGTATTTCTCTAGATGGACAAGATGTAATATTTTGAAGACCATAGCTCTAACATTGTATTGTAACTATTTTGTTACTGAATAATACAAGGGAGCCGAGTTTTTTGGAGGGTGGGGTTTTTTACCCAAAAGGGTTTTCCCCATGTAAATCTGTGTGTCCATTTTTTTGTCTTTCATGGTTGTCTGATTCTGCATTCTGAACCTATGCTTGTGTTGAAACTATTATATGTTGCATGTTCTTTTCTCAGAACGATCAATGGGGGATTCACTGTGCCTGCTTCCACTTTATGGCATAGTTTGTGTCTTTGATGTTATTTGAAATGAAAAGCACTAGGGCAATGTTGTCTTAGATGCCTAATCTATGATGACATACCCTTCTCTGTATCCCCAAAAAGTGGTATCAGAGCTGGTTAAGGGAGGTCAAGGCTTGCTGATACCAACAAGTGGTGTCAAAGCCTTCTCCTAGTTAGAAGTTCTTGGTATTTGTCCTGTGAAGATTTCTGAGCCGTGAAGACTTGAGGAAATATAGAGGAATCAGTTGTTATTTGATCCTTCGATGAGTGGAAGATCCCACTTCTTTGTTTCAACACACAACTTGAAAGATGATGGAGAAGACTGGAGTTGGTCATATTGTGGCAATATGGTCTAAGGCTCCTGATTGGTAGAAAATGATCCTAATACAAGGGGTGTGAGATATGCTTAGGGTTGTGTTGCAGTAGAGTGTGGTTCATAGTGGGTGTATGTGTGAGAGGCTCCTTGGCAGTATGGAGTTGCTTTTGTTGTTGTTCATCCATGGAGTATTGTGCTTGTGCTGGGTGTTCTGAATTAGCACTAAAGGCAGTTTCTCTGTTGCTCTGATTGCATAAAGGCTATGAAGTTGATTTGAACAGTCTATAACTTCTGAATATCCTGGCTCTCTCATATGCTTGTGCATGGTTGTGGTCTTGGAACTAGTCTGAAATGGACCTACTGTTCCTACTTACCTGTATCTTGCACTAGCATGTTTTAGATTCATGTCTTTAGCTTTGAAGGTTTTCTATAGATTTTCCCATAAATTCTATGATGCATATTCATGTTTCTTTTCATTGTTTTGGTTAACCATGTTAGTTATGTGCAGACTCTTGGGTTGTCCAGATGAGCAGTGAATATGGAGATGCATGGGTGTTTTATAAACACCGTGGTTTTGCAAGTTTTACATGGTCAAGAAAAACTTGTGGATTTTGTGGAGCTGTTGTATAACTATTTTCTAGACCCTGGCTTTTGGGGTGTGCCTAGATGAGATAATTGTAGTTCGACATGGTTTGAGGAGGTGTGATGTCTTCTCTGCATAAGGGTATTGGTATGTGTTTTCCACTCAGTATTCTTGTGGTATTTTTCTTACTAGTTTCTTAGACTATGGTGCTTGAGTAGTAGATGTGATTGGAAAATCAGATCTGAGCTTGATGTGGTGTTTGAGTCAAGTTGTCTATGTGGGTTGTTCTCTTTGATGATCTTAGTTTTGTAGTTTCCAATGCGATGATAGATTTGCAGGCTTTTGTTGAAGTGGATCTATGAGTTATGCAATGTTTTGGGTTGTCTTTACCTACATGTTTGCTATAAGTCAACTTAGAAGTGGAATATCAATATCCATGAGGTTACTTCTATGGTGGTGCAAATATGTTAGTTGACCTTGTCTGTGGTCACTTGTGCATTAGCGTGGTTGTTTTGAGATGAGAGGATGGATGGTGGTTGAGTAGCTGAATAGTTGGTTATGAGGACCTATAGAATGTGAATCACAATGTCATGGAGAGCTTGATACACTAGCTTGTGTAATTTTTTGACAGTGATGGTGTGGTCGATAATGATGCTTGGAAAGCTCTGTGTCACAGTTCAGTGGGAGCTTTAGTAGTGATTGTGGATTCATCACTTGGTGATGAATGATCTTCTTTGGTGTTGCAGATGCTTCTGGTGGGACTCTTAGATCCTATTGATGTAGAAGAGTTATTTTGCATTTGTAGGGACACTATTTGAAGATGTACAACATCTTGGAGCCTTGGAGGACATTTGTAGTCTTTGGCTGAGATGTTGGTATTGCTTGGCATGTGATGTTGGTTTAGATTTTGTTTGCTTCATGTCATGGTATACTCTTTCTTTCGCATTAGATTTTCGATATGATGCATTGCTCTTGAGACCATAGCTTGTTCACTTGAAGCATGGTATCTCCTAAGGGGGATGTGTTAGATAATGGTGTCATGATAAGTTCCTGTTTCAGCTAGTTTGGAGCTTCGATAGTGGTTTGGGGTTTCTCTGTGTTTGAGTGCTTTGGTCATATGCAGGATCACTTCATGTTAAGTGCAGTAATGTAGATTGGAGTTAGCATGAGATGATAGATTGCTAGTGCTCATGGATATGTGGAGAATAAGGTGAGGCTGGAATTATTTTGGGAATGGTGTTGTTTACAGTTGAAAGTCTGAGTAGCCTACACCTTGGTTGAATGCGAGTTCAATAGAGACTAGTAAGGAATCTGCTATTGGGTAAGTCATGGTGGCTTGTATATCTTGGAGGAGCATATTTTTCTTCTTTTGGTCTACTCGGTGGTACTTTTTTGAAAGGTCTTCACCCATTACATCTTTCAGATGTGTTTGTTTTTTTAATGCTTGCTTTCATGATATGAATCTTGAGTTGTTGTTTTAAGATTTTGGAGGATTCATAATGAAAGGTGGATAGCATAGTGGATCTCCTTGTGCCTTTGAAGGACTGATAGGAGATGTTTATATGGGTTAGGCTAATATTCTTTGAGTTTCTTACATCCATGGATCTGTTGGGTGTTGTTATGGATTTTTCTTTGGGATGTGAAGAAGATCATTCTTAACACAGCTGGCATTTAGAAGTATATGGAGAACCTTGGAAGAACTGTGGAAGACTTATGACATAAATGTTTCTTGCAATAGGTTGTTGTAGGTTGTGCATATCAGTGTGGATGTTCCTCATAACTACATGGTTACATTTTTCTATGTGTAGAGTTTGGTGGAATTGGTATGCCTAGATCACTTGTGATGGTGCTTTGTTTGCATTCATCTGGACAGTAACCTTGTAGTTGGAGTACCTGTACGTGTTTGGTCTTTTGACTGATTAACACATGGTGCTTGTGTTCTACAGTTGATGGGTAAATACATGATGGCATGAGTTTATAGATGGTCATACCTTTTAGGTATGAGTGGTTGGATGATTTAGCATGAGCTATGGGTGCTATTTTTAGTCACATGGGTTTGATCAGTTGGATGGAGGCAGTCAGTTTTCTAGTTGCAATTCTAGCTAATGGTTTATCTTGTTCTAGAGAATGGCTTCAATTTCTATGTTTGCATTTGAGTGCTTCGTTGTTGTTGTTGTGGTGCCTTTGTCGCCTGAAGGATCTGATGCTTGTGTTTCAAAGACTGGTGCATATACGCCTTGGCTTGTTCCTTTTTCCTGTGTTGGATGGTTGGAGTTGTTGCCTGAGATGGTGGACATTTATTAGATGTCATTGTAGGTGTCTTGGTTGGAGCGTGAAACCATGGTGTTGGTCCTTGTTCAAGTTTTGGAGGAAGCCTAAAAGTCTTCGTCAAGTTGGAGATTGTTGGGAGATTATGCCTCAACATTCTTCCCTTGAAGACTTGGGAATTTTCTCCATGTTTCTGGCCTTTACTGCCATACCGCTGCAAGCTTTCCTTGGTGGTGCAGTTGAGTGGTTTACCTCTTTATCACGGGCCACTCTACTTGATGGTTGAGTGGTGTTATTGCTCTACCGTGACAGTCTTCTTCATGCTTGGTGGTGGTGTGGTGAGCGGCGATAGTCTGGAAGGCGCTTACTACCTTACCACAGGGTTCACTCAAAGGTGGCACGGTAGCACAGTTGGTGGCGTGCTAGTGTAGGAAGGTTTACCTCCTTATAGTAGGAGCAGGTCCATGGTGGTGTGGTTACATGATGGTGGTGACTGATAGGTGGTGGTAAGACATGGCAGTTACCGCCCTACCATGGAGGCTTATTCTCTAAGTCATGGTGGGTGCGGCAAACCACTAGTGGTTAAAGGGTTGTAGTTTGGTGAATTGGCTCACCATGGTGAGACCGCAGGTGGTCTGTCAAAGTAGTTACCACCCTACCATGGTGGGAAAAGCCAAGCCTAGCGGTAGCATAGTTGGAGGCCGAGGTCGGGTCAAGCTAGCTCACTGCCATACTGTGGTAGGAGTAAGAGCTTGGTGCGGTAGACAGGGGAAAGAAAGGTGAGCTTGGATGGGTTCAGACTGAGTTTGACCAAGCTTCACTCAGATTCAAAGCAACGAATGAGTGAGAAGGCAACACATCCCAAGATCTTTAAGATTTGATTGGCCAGAATGATTATTTTTTAATTGTGATGGGATAGATTATTTGAATGGAGGCTGATGGATATCTACAGCCAATTTAATTTTGCGAGGGTCTATGTATGCTAAATAAGTGGTGCACATTATCAAAGAATAATAGAAGCTTGCGGGTAGGATAATTGATTATCCGTATGATAGTTGATTGTTGGAACGGGTAGAACAATAGGCACATGATAAGAGATTATAAATTAATCTTGTGTGCATGTTCAAAGATGATGAGAAAAAAAGAGAGAGAGGATCAGAGTGTTTGAGCGGTATGCTAAGGCATTGTAACTGTGAACGCTCAGTCTCTCGGATCAGAATGATGTGAACCTAATATGCCTAGAGGCTGGGCTGGCTGTAAGGCTAGCTTAGAGAGTCAACTGAGGAGCTGAAGGGAATTTGTAGAGTATGTCATGTGAGGACATTGTAACTGTGTGAATATTATGTAATTTTTGTTTCCCGTATTCTCTAGATGGACAAGATGTAATCTTCTGAAGAGCATAGCTCTGACATTGTATTGTAACTGTTTTGTTATTGAATTATACAAGTGAGTTGAGTGTTTTAGAGGGTGGGATTTTTTACCTGAAAGAGTTTTCCCCACGTAAATCTGTGTGTCCATTTATTTTTCTTTCATGGTTGTCTAATTATGCATTCTAAACCTATGCTTGTGTTGAAACTATTATATGCTGCATGTTCTTTTCTCAGAATGATCAATGGGGGATTCACTATGCCTGCTTTCGCTTTATGGTATAGTTTGTGTCTTTGATGTGATTTGAAATGAAAATCACTAAGGCACTATTGTCTTAGATGCCTAATCTATGATGATAGACCCTTCTCTACATCCCCAACAATTTTGGGCCCTGAGCTCAGACTACAAATGATTTACCGTTTCTTTCACATTTGCCAGTTCACCCTCACTCTTTCTTAACTTACGATCTAGCTGATTATAATATGTGTATACCACCTTATGAGTGGTCTTTGCTAGATCTACCTTGTCGCACATATAGATTTCATTCAAATCTAGACCTACTACTAGAATGCCATAATCCTACATCTACATTTGTCCTTGGGGTCATGCAATGAGTGGCTTCATGGTGGTGATTCATAGAGAATTCCTCTATTCGTTAAAACATGTCTAGATCTTCTTAGAGGCTGGAAACTTAGTGTTCTTCACTCTTCTTTTCTGCTTTCTATTTTTTCAGGCTTGCCTAGTTGCATCGAAATGCTTCTGAAGAGTCTGTGGGGTATTAATACTCTATGCTGCCATAGAAGCACCAGGTGGTAGAATTAAAAGAGTGAGAGAAGGGGATACTTTAGGTGTATGGGAATGTGGGGAGGAAAATGGAAGAGTAGTCATTGAGAATGGCGGGATGCCATATTGGGATTGGGGACCTAGAGTACCAATCAGAGTAAAAAGAGTAACAGACAAGGCATGCAATTTTTTTTCTGAATGCAAACATACCTAGGGTAATAGGTAGCATGGCCAACTCAACCTTTTCTATGGGGGACCTAGATAGGGTGATAAAAGAGTCAATAGTGGCTAAAGTGGATACTATTTGTTTGGCTAGCGGTGGCGCATCACTTGCTGGATTAAATATAGTAGGGGGTTCATTTAGCACTAATAACTCAGGGTCTGAAGGTGGAAGATTATTTTCAATAGGTGGAGGCAAAGGATTAACAAAAGATGTAGAAGTGGGAAGAAGAGGGGGAGCAAGACTTAGCCGAATCACGACTATCTGAACATTGTGAGAAGTGGATTCGACTTCTTCATTTTCGATGGTTGTATCAGAAGTGTCCAAATCTTGGACTCGGCGTAACTTTGTCTGTTTCAAACTCAGACGCTTAGATCCTTTTACGGATGATCCTGCCATAGCTTGGCATTTAATTTTGTGGTTGATCCTCTTAGGGACCATCAAGTTCTCTTTCCCTTGCTTTAGACATTGGCAGAAGAAATAACTTGTGAATTCCTCTGCTTAGGGCTATTTCGCTTGTCAAACTCCTTCGGTCGAGGGACATGGTGGGGAAGTTGTTCCTCTGTTATTTCATTGCTGGACTCTGGATTGCTATTTTTGGAATCAGCCTCCCTATCGTAAATTTCTTTGAATTGTTCGTCATATGGCTGAAAATCCTCATGTTGCTTGTGATTATTTCCCATTTCTTTTCGGAACCTCCAGAAGTTTTCCATTTTGCATTCCAACCATTCTCATCGTTTCATCTAATTCTTTAAGGTCTTGCCTATCAGAATCTCCCTCTGATATCTTACCTGTGGTGTATAGAAATTCAACCACTTTGGCCTCTTCATCGGTATGAGAGCCAATTTGACATACAAATCTGGTCTCTCTTATGTCAGGTTTCTCTTAGAATCCACATACTCCTACATCTCATGCTTCAGGGGAAGTTTCTTTGATGAATTATAGTCCCATTTGTCACATATGAGGACTAAGCCTAGAGCCACCAACAAATTGGTTAATTCATCTTATGATTATGCTTCTCCAATACTACCCCGCTATTTGCAATGCAAAGGGGGAGTGAATACAACCTTGTTTTGTTCCTTCCTCTCCCATATGCATTGTCAGTAAGAGTTGCTTGTCAGCATGCCTCCAATGTGAAGACCCGATCTGTCACAAATCTAGGGAGTTGCAAAGGTTCTCCGAAAAAACCATGATATCTTATAAACGTAAAATCTTCCTTGAAGAAGTAATCCACCAAGGTCAATGAGTTTTTAATCCATAGAAAAACCTGGGGAGACAAATGGTCACTGGTTCAGGGTAACAACTCTTGTAATACTGGTTTCAGAAAAATGTGTACAAACCAATAATATCTACTTGTCCTTGACAGATCATAAGTCAATATAGAAATTGGTTGAATTAAACCCTCCTCATCTAACCTAGATATAGGTAAATTTCCTTCTAAAAACTTGAAGTTCTGATGCAAGATCAAATGGACCAAGAAAGAAGAATACCTGAATTTAGATTCAACCTTGTAATTTTTTAGATGTAGCAACATATTGACAACTATTACATTGGAAAAATTGAAATAACTCTACTGCCAGTTGTGCTTGAGTATCAGAGCCAGGGCCATCTAAAAAGGGTGGACCTCCTCATCATTATCTAGATCGAAAACCCAAGCTACCATTGAGAAAAGTCTTGTGTGCTCTCTGAGAACTTCTTGAATGTCAAAGGAAAAAAAAAATGGCCTTTGGTTGATCTTTCCCCTGTTTCATGATGATATAAAATCTCCCTTTCATTTGATTCCTCCTAGTAGGTCTCCATATCCTTTTTAATGAACATCTCAATATGTCAGTTGAAAGTGATACACATCTCTTCTACAACTGGAGTAGAGATTACGACCTTTATCTTGTTACATGTTATGGTCCTAGTTTCTTCATCAAATCTTCTGGTGAATGCATGCACCAATTTTGGGTGTGAGTGTACGATAGGTATCATGAACTATGGAAATCCACAATTCTAGAGAAGAGAGGTGAAACTCTTAGAGTTACTGTGATCTTTAATTCTTTGAGACACTCCATCTGTAAGATTTTTAGGGTTTCTTGTCAACTTGGGTTTGAAAACATTGTTGGAAACATCTCGCACTGCTTCCCTTTTAACGCTCTTATTTATCGACACCTTTTTACAAAATTCGAAAGGTTGATCCTCAGGCACTGGGGCATTGGTGAAAGATTTTCACCCAAAAATATTGGCGAAAATAAGCCTTTTTGGTGTAGGTACAACTCTTCTCCCATTCGTTGTTGGTTCCACCATGGTTGCTTCAAAAGTTGCAGATAATTTTTATGAAAACAATCACTTGTTCTTTGCTTCCTTTGAAAAAATCTACTTTTCATGCAATTAATTTCCCAAGAAGTACATACAGTTAAGGCTATGTCATTACCACTGGTCCATTAAATGTTGCCAATGAGGAGATATGTGTGGGTAGGGGATTCGTATCCCTCAAGAATGTAAAAAATCTGCAGAAATGAATTTAGTATATTCCCTTCACTGCTTTTTTCTTCAAATAAACTTGTTGTCTTGGGAAGAGTGTCATTACTTATATCAATCTTTTCTTAGTGATATGAAGTACCCTTAAAAAGATGAGCTCATTAATTTTTTAACAATTAGTGCATTAATCCATGTCCTTTCACTTATGCAACCTAGTTGATGCTGATGATGGCCAAGGACACATGTCAAAAATTAGCCTATATGGGCATTTACTCTCAACGCCCAAACATTAATTCTCAAACCTTATGACAGATCTTTTGTACTATCTATTCTCCATTCATTGACTGCCTTGATACTTTCCCATTATCATCCAGCCAAAAATAGAACCTCCACTATTTAGCCATTCTGACACTTCTTTTCTATAAATAGCTATGCCACCTCAAGGTTATATTCATTGAAAAAAGAAAAACTTCAGAGTCTAGCTATCTTTTTTTTGTCCACAATATTGCCTTTTGCTCTACTACTCTAACCATGTCTGTTGGTCTGGGTACTTGTGTTCGTCTCCTCCCATGCAAGCCACAATATGCCTTCACTAGGGAGATTACAGGTGAGATAATTAAGCACCTGGTGAAGGGGTGTGATACCTGGGGGTAATTGCCTTTCGGTTGGTCGTTGGCATGGACTTCATTGAAGATGAGAACCGAATGTGAACAAATTGCAACGTCTTGTCTTGCTTCATGGCTTCTTTGTTGGACCTAAATGTTGCCAAGACTAATATAGTTGATTTATGTTTCCATATGTTTGATTTCTCCTTGTTGGAAGGGCTCGACGAAATAGTGCAAGTTGCTATCCCTACTGACGGAATTCCCAACACAATGGACCTTTGTAGGTTCGTTGATCATGGCATCGGCATGCCTTGGCTTCGCTTTCTTAGTGAGTTTCACACCATGGAATTGAATAGCCACTGTGCATTGTCTCTACTTATGGCCACCTATCTTCTTCGGGAGTATGGCGTTGATGAAGCTCCTACGTAGTATGACTTCAAGAAACAGTTCGAGCTCGTCATCTTTGGCTATGCAGGATGAGGTCGGTGTCTGTGAATTGTTCCTGTTGCCTACGAGTGAAGAAGAAAAAAAAAGAAAAAGAAAAGAAAAGAGATTATGGGAAACAAGCCCCTATAACTATGGCTAGATGCCTTCTTTTTTATTTTTTGTAAAAATGCCTCCATTTTGTCTTTCTTTTTGTATTTTGCTCGAATACCCTCTTCTGGGTTTTGCTCAAAAGAGCTTTTTTTCTAAAATCTGAGCCTTGTGCTACCCCATACTATAAATTTGATAAGGAATATAGAATATATATATAATATATTTTTGTACTTCTTCTTCTTCTTCTCTTATTCTTAAGTCTAAAACCTAAATTTGTTTACAAAAAATTTACATATGGTACATATTTGTGAAAATTTTAAAGAATTTCGTACTTTAATGGAATGGTTTTAGATGAATACCATTTACTAGTATCCCAAATGAATTACCATCCATATCTTCTAATTCGTTTGCATTCCTCTCTTTGCATGCACTAATTTGAAAAGGGCCCTTCCACAATGCCTCAAATTTGGTGTGTTGTCTTGGTTTTGTAGTGTGCTCATCATATTTTAGGACCAAGCTCCCTTCATGGAAATCTAGGTTGAAAGTCTATTTTTCAAACCATCACTTGACTGTTTGCTGGTGGCTGATCATAGCTTCAAAATTTTTTTCTCTATTTTCCTCTAATTCAAGGAGTTCAGCTATCCATACCTCCATTTGACCATTTTCCTCTATTTCTAGGGCTTTCAGTAATTGTAATATAGGGAGTTCCATAGAGACAGGAAAAACTACCTCCTTTCAATAGACTAACTCATAAGGAGACATCTTCAGGATTTATTTTGGTGTGATTCAGTCTACCCACAAAGTAGCTCATAGATGTTTGTGCCATTCCCTTTACCGTTTGGACCCAATGCGCTTGATTAACCTAATTAGGTTTTTGTTTGTTGACTCTGCTAGACCATTCCCTTGGAGGTAGTAATTTTAAGAGGTTTTGAGGTAGATCCCATTCCTAATGGAAAAATTCAACACCTTCGAACCTACAAGGGCCCTAGCATTGTCAGATATGATAGTATTTGGTGAACCAAACCTAGTCACTAGCCCTTCTATAAAGTTAACAATCTCACCTTTTATAGCACCTTTCAAGGTGATGGCTTCTGTCCATCTCGTGAAATAATCGATTGATGTGAGAATCCACTTATGGCCAGCACTGGAGATAGGATTTATCATTTTGACAAAATCCAAACCCCATTGAGCAAAAGGTTCCACAGTAACTATGGGACTCAAAGGCAAAGCATAATTTTTTCTCTTGCCAACAAATAATTGACATTGAGTACATTTCTCAACCAAACGGTGCGCTTCCAAAAACATTGAAGGACAATAATATACCACTCGCATTATTTTCAGAGCGGTGATTTAGTAGAAAAAATTTCCTCCCTTGGGAATGCTATAGAATTCTAACAGAACCCTATTCGACTAGCCTTTGTCTAAACATCGAATTAATCATCCATCACAGTTTCTTTTGAACAAGGTCACTTCAACCAACACATACCTGCTGCCTTGAAGTCGATAGTATCTTCATTTGTGGAAGGGGAGAGCTATCGAGTAGTATCCTTTCTACATGTATAGTGTCTGATCCATTACCCATGATTCATTGGATTTGAACTAACTCAAAAATACCTGATCAACCTCTTTGTCAGGTTAGGAACCCAACTCTTGTGCAAGATATTCACACAGGCCTCTTCCTCACACTAGCTTAGTTGGCTTGATTTCCACGTCATATTTTAGGATCTTAGTGATCCAATTGGCTCTCTTTTCGGTTATCTCTACCTCAGTGATGTATTCCCTTACACTTGGGTGAGTGACCAAAATAGAGATCTTATTGGCCGACACTAGGTGTCATCGAAACTTTTTGAGACTCTTGACAATGGAAAAAGCCTATTTCTCTACAAAGTTATATCTAATCTCATAACCTTTGAGGGTTCTCAAATGAAAAGAAATAAAATGCTCTCCATTTTCCTTCTCGTCCTTTTGAGTGAGCACAAAAGCTATGCTATGTTAGCCGTTGTATACATATAACAAGAAATATTTAGAAGAATTTGGATTGGCCAATACTGAAGCAACGAAAATAACCTTATTTATCTACTTGAAAGCTTCTTTCCCTTCGGGGGTCAATTTAAAAATTATATTCTTCTTTAGCATCAAGGTGATTGGCCTTGTGATGCCTGCAAAGTTAGAAATGAAATGACTGACAAAATTGATCTTTCCTAAGAAAGATTTTAACCTATTTTGGTTCATTGGTAAAGGAAAATCCAATATATATTTGACTTTTTCAAAGTCTATTGCAATTCCTTCCTTGGACACCACAAAACCAAGAAGTTTACCTTGAGGTACTCTAAAAACACATTTATTGGGGATTTAAAGAAATCTTAAACTTTTGGTACCTATGAAAAATCTGCTCTAGGTGATCGAAGTGATTAGCCTCAACTTTTGAAAAGATGGTCAGATCATCTAGATAAATCAGAATGATTGAATTGATCAATCTTGCAAAAGTGATGTCCATGGCTTGCTGAAAGGTCGCGCTAACATTAGAGAGTCTGAAGGGCATCTTTTCATATGTGAATGTCCCCCACTTGGTGGTAAATGTTGTCTTGTGTCGGTTGCTCTCATTAACCAGTACTTGATTGTACCTTGAAAATCCATCGAGTAATGAGAACATCTCCAATCCGGCCATTTTCTGCAAGATTTTCTCCATGGATGGAAAAGGATAATGATCTTTTAATGAGGCCTTATTTAGGTCCCAGAAATTGACACACAACTTGATATCACCATTTTTCTTTTGAACCGATACTAGATTAAACACCCAAGTTGAGAATTTAATCAAGTAAATGATTCGGGACTCAATCAGTTTAGTGAGCTCTTATGCCATCAGTGCTTTGACCTTCAAATTGATAGGCCTTTGATTCTATCAGATAGGCTTTGACCCCTCCCCCAAGTCAATGGTATGCTGGATTATACTAGGGTCATATCCTCTAAGATCATCATAGGTTCGTGCTATAATTCCTTCATACTTAGAGCATAGACTCTTCAACCTTTCTCGGTCTTCCCATTGTACATTCCTTCTGACTTTCAGTCTTCTGTCATTCCCAACATCTAACTCTTCAAAATCCTTTTCATCGGCTATGAACCTTCAATTGTCATTCCTCACATCTTCACAATCAAAGAGATTCTTGAGGGAAATCAAACCTTGAGGAAGTTTGTTGCCCTTAAACTGAATGACCTATCATTTGGATTGTTGGAATTATGATTTCAATGAGTTTTGGTCATTATCGAGAATTGATGGTCGGACAATAGTGTGAACTACACTTTGTTTGGAGTCACAAATAGGCTCAAACTATGACCCAATGGAAGCCATTCAATCTACTACATCGTTTAGGGATCAGGGAATAACTTATAAGTTGAAAGCTTCAAAACCATCAATTATGTCCAATATCCAATGTCTATAGGCCTTCATCCTTGTATTTTTTGCCACTGCCTAGCCACGGACTTGGCTTACTACCAACTTAGAATCTCCAAATACTTGCAATATTTTCACACCCATCCGCTTGACAAGGGAAAGACCGTGGATTAATGCTTCATATTCTACATCAATATTTGAGCACAAAAACTAAAAATGATAAGCCTTAAGGATCTTGGATCCTGTCAGAGACAACAATAAAAATCCTTCCCTAGAACCAGCTTTGCATTTTGTTCCATCAAAGTACAAGGTCCACAAGTGATTATCCATCAGATGATCAAAGCTTATCTAATCTCTTACTAGCTTTAGATGGACAGTGTTATCATCAAATATGACATAAGTACCCAGTCTCGTGGCATGGAAATTGCCAAATGGGTCAGATTCGATGAACTGGCTAAGGAGGACCTCCTCTTTGGGGGTCCACGTGCTTGTGTTTTCTTCATCTTCGAACATTTCAATGCAATACCCTTCTTTATTTGAAAAGGAAGTATGTGTGTCCTCAAAATAGAAAACAACACTATCCGCTATGTGTTTAGGATGTAAATATTTTGAAAGAATCTTCATCTTTGCTCCATGCCTGGTTCTCAAAATCAAATGGGACCAATCCAATGCCAAATATCCACCCATCTTTGCGGTGAAATATCTAGAGAGACACATCTCAAAAATTAGGGGAATGTCGATTATTACCACCTCCTATGAGACTATCTGGCTTGGACATGAAAAAAGGGTTAAGGATAAATCTTTTATCCGACTGACTGTCGAAACCTTCTTTCCATCCAATTGCATGATTCGCTTTTCCAAAGGTTCATACTTGAGAATTAAGGCATCAACCACTTGCTTTGGCATGACTATCCTACTGGCTCCCAAGTCAATCATATTATTGTGCAGAAGTTTATCCCCTACAAATTAATGTTAAAAATAAAGGAGTGGGCTTTGGCTTACTTACCTCACCCTCTTTTTCTTTCTCCGTGTCATTTGCATAGGGCACAACCTTTGAAATTCGAGGATCTGATGCAGGGAATTTCTCTCTATTTGGATGGCACGATGGAGCTTTGTTTGTGTACGACCTTGGTTCTTCATTTTTCAGTGCTCCCTCAAGCAATGGCTTTTGTTCTGGAATAGATATTATGTCACATAGAGACATATTAGCAGGTGCCTTCTTCATCTGCTCCACCATGTTAAGCATTATGTATAGTTGGATCTTTGGTTTGAAAGGTGGAATCTCCCTGGGCTTCTGTGGAAAGTGATCTGTTGTGAATGGATTCAATTTTTTATTAGGCAATTTGTTAAGCACTGATGAAATCTACTACTATGGGGTCGACCGAATAGTTAGTTGGGGTTGTTGTCTCTCAGACGATGGTGTCTGGTAAGACTGGGAATGAGGGAGAGACTGTGGCATGTATTCCCTAGTAAATCTTTTCTTGGATCTAGTATTATAATTCAACTGTACCTACGAAGCACTAGTTGTCGGGGCTTCGTTCACAAAAAATGTGTCCTATTTTTCCATCCAAGAGAAAAGCTCCTGATCAGGTGCTATGTCCAACTCTTGTTCTACAAAAATTCCTTGTATTTGCACTCTAAATCAGGCATTCTCCATCTCAAGGGACTCATATTCTTCTATGTTGGGTTGTACACCTTTGTTCCTCTAGTCTGCTATTCCTTTCTGCAAGTTTCCTCTGGGACAATTCTGAGGCATATGGTTATCATTGCAAGGGAAACACCATTTGTTTTCATCATCCACCAAGTTGTTTTGGCCTAGTACCAACTCTGTGTTATTGTCATCTTTCACCATTTGTAACGACATAGTAACCAAGACTATTTGGTTGGCGAAAGATGCTTGCTGACCTCCCTGACCCGAAGGTCCTTGATATGTACTCTACTGATTCTATTGATAGAAATCTCTACCCACTTGATATGTCTAAGTTGCTTGTTTTAGAAGAGCTTCTTGCTAACACTTGATGAGAACTAGCTAATTAGCAAAAGATTCAATCAGGATTTTCATATCATTAAGGTCCGCCACCACAGAGGAAGAACCTGAAATGCTTGGTTGTGTGGTAGGGTACACGTAAATAGATTGGGCTAGAATCGAGCTCATCATTTTCTTCACTAAATTGTTTGGAGAAGGCTCTTCTCAGAGCGGAGCACTTGAGATTGTGGGGAAAATAGGCATCGGAGGTTGCAACAAAAGTTTTCCTACATCTATCAAACTATTCTCCATGCAGACTGCCAATTTGCAGGCATCAGGTAGGGTATCTCCTCCTATGGAAATTATCAGGACCATGATATCTGAGTTCATGGCTTTCAAACAGAACATGAATTCCATAGCAACTAGAGGTCATGTAGTAGCTAGGATCCTCTGCAAGGCTTTTGTTAAACCTAGTGTTGAAGTCACTCATAGCTTCTTGCGGGGCTCTTTTGATATTAATTAGCTAATGAAACAATGAGCAATGATCTCCTTTCTTTGAAAATCGTTTGAAATTATTTTCTCTAAGATTATCCCATGAGTTGATAGAACCAAAAACCAATCCCAAGCCTTTCCTTTGAAAGAAGCAGCTAAAAATCTCATGGCAATATTTTCCTCCATGATATTGTGCACCATTCATACCTCTGCCACATCTTACACGTGTTCAAAAGGGGGTTTTAAAATCCTCTCTAGAAAATTTTGGAATAGCTTTGAGGGCATTAGCGGGGATGGCGAGTCAAACATCAGGTGGAGCAGGTGGCTGTAGTGGACTACCACTGTCCCACGTTTCAAAGTTTCTAGGAGCGAGATGAAGTACATGGGCCATAAAGAAAATATTCCTGTGAATCGGATAAATTGGTATTCTTAGTTGGAAACTTCAACCTCTATGCGGGGTAGATAAAGCTCTAAACTCTAGACTCCTACTTCTTACTCTTCTACGAGTCATAGGTGATACAAAACCTATGACTCTTCTTCTCCTTGGTAATGAGGTTGGTAACTAGGAGTATTGAAAGTCACCCTTTGATGATGCTCTTGTTTGAACCCTAGGCATGAAACTTTTAGTTTCTTTCCTTTGGTATGATCTAGAGATATTTTTGACCTCTAATTAGGCGATTGTGGGTTCGAGTCCCACTAGGCATGCCATAAAAAGAACTGTTAATCATAAAGCCTTATGCCTCTATGATAGCCTTATAGGAAATTCACCGAGTGGGGGACAATATGCACCTCACTGAATACCTCCAGGATTTTTATAGAAAGCTGGCTCTTCTCTGAGTTTGGGAAAAGAGAAATGGAAATGTAAAGAGTAAAACATGAAAAATGGCTATGCGCCAACACTTTTACAACATTTCAAAATCACAAGCTCTCCTCTATGAGTGATATGAGAGACACATAACCCCACTTACTATCATTGTCGAGGGGAGAATGAACAAAAAAGGGCTGATACAAGCACAAATTTAGTCATTCAATTGACCCTTAGGAAATGTGTATTAAGATCTAAATCAAACATAGAAGTTCCAAATTTAACAGAAAAACATTCAAAAGAGATAGAAACCCTCCCTCTTTATATAGCATATCATGAAAAAATGATAACCTTACAAAGAAAATGGAGAATTCCAATGACATAGTCTAGTCTGTAAAGATTAATATTCAGTCATATACACAAACAACATGGAAATATGATAACCAAAACTATTCAGATCAAGCAAGAAACAATGTTCTATTCTGGATGAAGATATAAACAAATAAATATTGATAAAGACCATATCATGCACAGTTTCAAATATTTATTCATAATAACTCACATTTCAGATTCAAATGAACTTTAAAACAAATATCGGATTCCAATCCGATAATAGTTTGATCATAAAATAGACATAACATGCTAGAGTGAAGCAGTGTTCTATGAACTTTGAAAAAAAAAAAATTCTATTAACTAAGAAAACTAAAGAAAAAATTTCCAATAGGAAAACTTCAGGAACCCTTGCTTCATGCTGCCTTTGTCAATATATAACCACCTAGAAAAGAAAATGTTGACCTCCTCTAGAGTTAATGAATACCAGATGTTCAAATCTGATAGCTTAGAAATTCGATTCTAGATCTTTTATTAGGTCGTTGAAATCCTTCTCATCAACTTTCAACTACCACATTTATGTTGTTTAGATATTTTAACAGAATTAACCCTTGTAATCACTCTGATCCTAAAAGATAGTCTGGTAAAACCCTGTCGGTCACCCCACATGGTTTTGGCAGCACTGACTCATATCCTTTTACTAGGAAAAGGTAAAGAGCATTCTGATAGACTCTTAGTTGAGCATTCCCTTTATACAGCTACATGGCGCGAAAAGATGACGTGTCAGAAGGGCGAATAATCTCATCTATGTGAAAGTATATGTATAATTATGTATGTGTGTGTGTACATATATATATGTGTGTGTGTGTGTGTGTGTGTGTGTGTTTATGCATGTATATATATTTATATGTAGATATATATGTGTATATATGTATGTATGTATACATATGTGTTTATATATATGTGTGTGTTCTACATTTTACATTTACTAATTTTCATTTATTGTGAATAGATTCAAGTGTAGTTGGCATTAATGGATTATGGTGTTGAGTTTTGAGATTGTCAAGCAAAAGATTATTTGTGTTATTTATTACATGTATATGTGTATGGATGTATATATATAAGTATATTTAAATACATATATATATATATATATTCCCATATATCTATGTATATATATAAGTGTGTATACATACATATAGATAGATGTGTATTTATATATGTATATATACATAAATGTATGTGTGCATCTATATGTATGTATGTATATATGTCTATGTATATATATGTGTATATATATATGTGTGTGTGTGTGTGTGTGTGTGTGTGTGTGTGTGTGTGTGTCTGTTTCTGTGTGTGTGTATGGGCAAAGGCATCAACCTATTACTTATACATATGTGCATGAAAAAATTACTAAATAGTATTATTTGTTGAAACAAAAAAACAATATGGCAGATAGTTTCACAATTTAGATAAATTGCTGCAGAATGTATATTTTCTATAACCATATGTTAGATATATGTGTAACGTTCAACACTCTTTTATTTAGAAGCATGGCATAGTGTGTTTTCCTGTTGTCATCAATTTTGTAGGAATCTATGCCAACTATTCATTATTTGGCATCTTACCTTCATTATAGAAATTGATATACTGCTACAACAATGTGGAGAGGTATGCTCTGAACTAGTTTATGCATTTGTGAATAGTATGGCATGAGATGTGAAAGAAAAAGAACATAATATTTACTGCACAGTGACTATTCTAATAGCTCTAACAATTACATCAAAAAAATTAGATAAAGTACTTCATTCCAAAAATTTCAAGTCAATTGTATGTGCTTGAAGCTTAGATTTTGCTACAATGGCATTTGTTTCATAGGTTTTTGGAATTGTGTTGCATGTTTCTTTTCCCCATATATGATGCATTGCATTTACATAGCCTAAGTTATTTTTTATTTGGTTTAAGTTTTGTTTTAGTTCTAGTCTTGTTGTTGTACCAAACACACTTCCAATCAAATGAATTGGTTTTTACTTTCCTCTAATAATAAATTAGAAGCTCACATGGGTTTAGAATTTGTTAATTTTAGGATAAAAAATAAGTATTGACAATTAAATATATTGATCAAATATCTAACTATTACTTTCACTTTGTCGCTGATAGGCTTGAAAAATCATCATCTAGGTAAATTACAATGTCATTTCATTTTATAGGCTTAACCCTTCTACTCAATGCATTATAGTATATGTTTGTGATCTTGTCTTTCAACCAGTTTTTAAGCTGGTCATAGATAGAGAAATTGAAATTGCATAGGAATTTGTACCTGTGATAGTATCCACTAATGAGGAAGTGGAGATAAGCATTGAAAAGTTTAAGTAACATGTGAGTAACATTTTAATTATTTAATCTTATATATTAATTTTTAAATTTTCCTAGAATCATGTGAAGTATCGATGTTAGGATTAAAGATACAATGAACAATGCAATGCCTCTTTCCATTTTTGCTCATTTAGTCTTCTTTTGCTTTTTTCAAGATTATGGATATAGTTTTACAAATCTATAGTCTATCTAATAAGGATTTGTACCTTTTCTAAATGCATGGATTCAATATTAGATTGCAATTCAACTTTATTTGAGATCATATCCCATGATTTGAACACAATTCATATTTATTATGTGTTATGGACATGTCCTTGTTAGATGTTCTCTAGTGCTTCAAGTGATTTTTGAGTTTTCTATCTACATCTGTTGATTGCCTTATAGTAGTAAGTTATTGCTTCTATTATTAAGGAACCTATCAATATTAATAGTAAATAAAATCTATGTATGTATTCCAATTTCCAATTAGACATGTCAACTATTAATAGCAATACAACTTACCCGCCAAAGATATCCATAGTGATTTCTTGAACATGTGCATGATGCCCATGGATCAAGAAATAGATAAAGCATTAGGTATATCTTGAATAGGTAAACATTTTTCAATGAATTTTCCTCTTTCATGGACATACAATTAATTTGGATTGAATGGAAAATTTGCAAAAAAAACATAAACTATAATACAACACTATAAAACATATAGGAACTTACAAATTCCCCATTTCTTGCTTCCAACATGATAGACATAAACTCTCTCAACAGGAACAGATTTCACCCTCTTCAAACAATCAGAGTGAATGACTAAACAATGCAAATAGACACAAACAACCTGAGAAAATGAATAAACACAAATAATACTTTGCTCAGTAGACTTAAAACTTACATAGAAAATAATATGAAAAATTCTCATTTTCATCCAATAGATTCAAGTGCGGATGGCATGCATGCATGCAAAGAAATAATTACTTCCATTCCTAATCATGACTAGTAAACAAATCAACATTAACGAATTACTATGTTAAGTCTTTAACTCAACAACAAACACTAACCCATAAAAGCAGTCAAGGATAGCGAAGAATAGACCTTAACACATTAAATGCACACAACAACAAACAATAGACATTAACCCATAAAATGTAAATATGTTAAAAACTATAAAATGATACTGTAAAAGACATACAAACTTACAAATGCCTTGTTTTTCACTCTGAATACAATAGACATAAACTCTCTCAACAAACATAGATTTAATGATTTTATACCTAGACATCTTCCACTTAGACCTAATTTTTAGTTTCAGTTAATAAATTCTAGTGCAGTTGGCATGCATGCACGTATAGAAAATATTAGTTCCATTCTTAATCATGAGTAGCACATAAGTCAACACTAATGAATTATGGTGTTAAGTCTTTAACTAAACCATAGAGACTAACCCATATATGCACTCATAAAATGATGGTGTAAAAGATATACCAATTTACAAACACCTCCTTTTTAGCTTTTAATAAACACAAATCTCCTTTTTTTGATATTTTTGTTCTTTTCTATTGTTGAATTTTTTTTTGGCTTAAAGTAAGTAACAAAATCCCTGGGCCCATACAAACACACAACTATATTTCTAATACAAACAACTCTCTTTTTCATCTAATATCTAGTGAAGAGCAACTGACATGTATGCATGCATAGAAACACTTACTTCCATTCTTAATCATGGCTAGTAGAGAAGTCAACATTAATTAATTATGGTTTTAAGTCTTAGCTCAACAACAAACACAGGCCGATAAAAGCATGCAATGATAAGGATAAAAAAATATTGACCCATAAGAGGGAAATATAAAAATGAAATGACAGTGTAAAAGATATAGAAACTTTTAGAATCAAGAGAAACAGGTTTTAGTCCCATCAAACAATTTGAGAAAATGATTAGGCAACACAAAGAAGACAATGTAAAAGATATAAGAAATTACAAATTGCTACTTTTTTGACAGATTTCATTCTCATTAAATAATTAGTGCAAATGATTAGATGATGCAAATAATCCTTTGCTGAATAGTCTTAAAACTTCACACCAAAATCCATTAATGTTGAATGCACTTCAATCCACAAACAATAAATGAAAATTAGTGACTAGGGAATGTTAAATGTCCTTGTTGAAACACCACACATTGAGATGAACATTTGATGCCAAGACACAACTATATCAAAGAACATTAGAAAGGTATGAAATATTTGCATTAGAAATAAAACATTATCATGGTCAGTAGATAAGATTGTATTAATGAATTATGGTTTTAAGTCTTCTAGTCAAGAACAAAGACTAATCCATAAAAGCACTCAAAGATAGGGTAGAGTAGACATTAACCGATAAAATGCAGAGATCAAGAAACAATAGAAACTTACAAGTGGGTCATTTTTCGCTTCTAATACAATAGACATAAACATTCTTAGCATAGACATATTTCACCCTCTGAATTATTTTTTACACTTTTTCAATGGTTTAATCTTTGTTGTCCCTTATCGATCACTGTTCTTATGGATTGGTCTTTTTTTTTGCAATTTCGTCATTATATTTTGATATTTTGGTCATCATTTTGTATTTTCTAATCCAAATTAATTGTGTATTCAAAGAGTGATAGACATTGAATAATGTCAATTTGTTCAAGATATGTTTGATTTACCATGGATTTTTGATTCATATGTATCATGCATGTAATCACAAATAATAATTTTCTTGAAAGACTTAAAACTTCACACCATAAGTGACTAATGATGCCTGCACTTCAGCCTACTCACAATAAATGAAAATTCACAAATAGTAAATGCAAATGTACTGATTAAAATGCCACACGGTGCCAAAAAATGTGGTTGTGAAGACATGACTATACCAAAAAACTTATGAAATATTTCTAATAGAAAATTTTGTTACAATAAATAAATTATAAAATGACATAAGCACAATGAAAAAGATAGCAGCCAATTAGAAAATTGCAAAAAAAATCAATAATTTTCTTTTAATAAATTAATTCCTAAAACATGAGCATAGCAATATATATATTTTACCGACACAATTCCTAACACACCATTTTAATAGGCAACATTCAGCCGAAAATATTGGTGCACACACTAGTAAGCATTGCGAAATCCAAATTGTCACATAGAAAAATGTGATAGGCTTATGCATTACTAATGTTTTGCTGCTATACATGTGTTTTCATTTCAATTGTTTCTATGGGTAGGTGGAATTGTTCATAGTATTTCACATGCCTTCTCTAAAACTAGTGATAAGGTTGAGCATTGGAAATTGGAATGCATTGTTATACAGGTTTTCTATTTATTATTAAGATTGACAGGTGCCTTGGTATTTTCAGGTGGCAGTTGTTACTCAGACCATTTGTTGCATATGTGAGTACATAGAAGATCAAGCTTATAATGTGCTATGGTCTAAATTTGTAAGTTCACTATTCTTTATTCCCTTTTTATATAATCACAACCTATTCTTCCTGCAAGAAAATTATTCTGGTTAAACATAGAAAATCTACTAGATTACAGTTATAGTCATGCATCAAGCTTGTTTTCTCATGCTATTTCATGCAATTATATTATTTTTCTACATTTGGCTTGTCCTGCTTTGTGCTTTACCCACTTTTGTTATGTTATGCCTCTATATTATTACAATCATTCAAGAAAGATATTTTGTATAGTTGGTAATTGCATATTTCAATGAATATTTCACTTATATTTATAGTTATACATAAAAGCACTTGATCATTTGCTTCCAATTGGTTGTAATGGACCCTGTTTCGTTACAAGAATCAAATGTGATAAAGAATAAACCTTTGGCAGTATGGCATTCACGATAAGAAAGTAGAGACTATAGAAATTGGCTAGCTTCACAAAATTGGAAACCTCTATTGTTATCTACGCATCAATGTTGGTCACTGCTAATATATTTGAGTAACTAGGCTTTAGTAACCAAAGTTTGTATTAGAGTGCTATTCTTACGTTTTAAATTGCATCAAGTAAAACTATTATTTTCTAAATACAATTTTATTGCAAGAATTTGGTAAAGTGTGGTTTCCGTGGACCTTGAAACACTATTTTTAATTAGATGTTGAAGCAGTGGAATTAGCTTGGATAGTGCAAGGTTGTTACTCCTTGGGATTTGAGAGTGGAAAATTTTCTTGCATATTGCATTTCATAGTTTTCCTTCCCACAACACATAGACATGGGATAGTATTCTTTTGTTCTTCGATGTTGCACATTGTCCATTGGTTTTTTGGACCAAATAGAGAGAGCATAATATCCTTCTATCTAGCAAAGTTCTTCTCTCTATAGATTGATAATGTATAATTTTCTTACAATTTCCAAGATTGCAATTGCATTGATACATATATGTATATATATACATATGTATGTATATATGTATGTACATTTATATGTATATATATATATATATGCATATTTCTATGTGTACACATATATGTATCTATATTCAAACCATGCATGGAGTTGGAAATTATAACAAGATTACTAGAAAAATTGATCGATTTATTTTCTTACGCTTAGTTATGTTGCTTTTGCTGAATTCATTTTCCACTACTTAGTTAATTTGGTTTCCTTTTTGTAGATCGTGCACTACATAGGATTTCCAATTCCATGATGTTATGTTGCATTATGCATTGTTGTTGATCAATGTGAGTAATACATAATCATGTTTATTTCTCTTTTTTATTAATAGTCCTAAAACGAGTTTCATTTTAATCACATGAATTGATATTAAGAATTTGTTGTTGCGTTGTAGCCTTTTTAGTGTACAATAGTCGACCAAAGGTGATAGGTAGGAATATTGCATTGCTATTGATCACTGTGAGTAATTGTCTCTTCAATTCTTCTTTGTATGTATTCAATACTTCAACCTTCACACATTCTTCTATAGTAATTACTGTACTGGGAAGTGTCAATACAATTTGTATGTTTTGTCCTTTCACATGAAATCTTCCAATATGGTTACAAACAATTATGTTAAAAAAAATATATCACAACAACCAATTGTAGTAGAAACCTACAAACCATGTGTGAATGCATCTTTCACATCGATTGATGAAGCTCTGGACTATGCACATTGTTTTCGAATTGACTTGTTCAATTACAAAGTTGGTGATTGCCTATTTGACATAGTACATGTTTTGATTCATTATCGTTATACATCGAAACAACTACACAATGGTTTCGTGGATCATTTCTTAGATTGTCTTCATAGTCATTGTTCTATAGCATTAAGGTCCCAAGATACTGACTTGCATCCAACAATGCTAATAAATTTGCATAATGTACATGAGAAAAATATGTATCTATGAAGAATGGCTTTTAGCCACATAAATCAATAATAGTAGTGAAATTGGGCTTTTGGGTGAGGCATTCTATCTAAAATGGCTAGGATATTGGCTAAACATACCAATATGCATTTGGTCTCTAACATATAAAATAATCTACTTACATTTCAATAAGGATGCATGTAATCCTGCAATATCAATTCTTTTCCACGATAAAACTCTTGTTGTTGGCCACTATGAACCTATGTTCTCAAGGATAAATACATACAATTGCATAAAAAATATCCAAGCACACTTGCAAATCACATATTGCAATTTAGACAACATTTGGGATACAACAACAAATGTGTTTGAAACACTTAGACTTTGTAGAGTGACTACATTTTCTAGTATATGTGGGGAAAGCATGTTTGTTGCTATATTTCTTTTGCTTCTCGAATAATTTGATCTAGTTGCTTTGTGACTATTCATGGCGCAATCATTGGACAATGCATTGATAGTTGAAAAAAAGATGCAATTACTTGTTTTGACACTTTTGGTGAGTCTAGCATACATAGCAACAATCGCCTTTTGTAGTTACAATCATTGGTTTCTAGAATTGGGATGTCGTATGTAGAAACTGGCGTTGAAGGATATGAATTTTTTGTACTATGGATTTCCCATTTGTTTGATTCAACAATACACATATGGAAATCATCTCCATTTCCCAGGGCCAAAACATACTCTAGTTGCATCAAGCCAAGAAGAAATCTAAACTTAGTTTTCTTTCCAGGTAGCTCGGGCCATTCCCATTATGAACCACTTCAACAAAAAGAACAATTGACTCAAAATATTCATATGAAGGATGTAATTTCCTTTCAACATATCTCAAGCACTTTCAAATCAAAGACACCAAAGAATATCACTAGTTCTCATAAAAAACAAATAGTTTCAATAATAGATACACCAACTAAATAAAATCTAGGATCACATGAGATATTACACTCCCTAAAAGCAAAAATCCACAATGCACAAGCATCCCATTCAAATGTTACACAAACTACAACATCTAGTTTTGTCCTACCCACTATCAATGTCACAAGAATAAATCAGTCCTACCCACTTAGTAAATTTCAATTCTATGATTCTAGCTAAAATCCAATGCAACAACAATCATTACATTCTTTGAGGAGACAAATATGAAGTGGGAAAAAGGGTTATGCTTTACATTTGGAAAAATTGAAATGTAGACCATATAGATATTCTATGCTTCAAAAGACAAACAACACTTATCAACAAGAAAAAGAAAAAGGCACTTGTACGTAAAATAATATAGTCCAAAAATCTATTAACTCATACTTGCAAATGATAAATGACACACCCAATCAATAATGCTCTATTAA